>JAKZAP010000002.1:27570217-27959298 GCA_023053575.1 Branchinecta lynchi
CATGTCTTTCTACCCCTAAATCGAACATCTAATCAACTTCAAATAAAACTATTACTTTTAACAAACTTTCCTGTTTTTGCCGGATTCCGGGCGAACTACTCGTCCGATGACAAAATGGTTTTCACCATCGTGCTCAGCATGTCTTCTTACCCCATAATCGACTATCACATTAGCTGTTTCAAAATATTTTGGTTGCCTCTTAATTTGAACCCCCTCCCCCACCCCTAAATGTAGGGCTACAAAGCGTATCTACGAACTCGACTGGTCCGACGACCCAACGAATCCTCACACCAAGTTTCATCAAAATATCTCGTTCCCTTCGAGAGTTATCGTGCTTACAGACGGACGGACGAACGGACGGAAAGACGGACAACTTTTGCGATGTCATAGGTATCCCTCCACTTACGTTTTGGGATCCCAAAAATAGATGTAGCTGAGTGGTGTTGTACGTGGTGTTTAGGCATTTTACGCGTCCTTATTCAAGTTGAAGTTTCAGGTTCTGATACATGCAATATGCACGGCTGCCACACTGGTAAACTTTTTGTGGTACTGAAGATCGGAAAAAGTGTTCTTTTCCTGAAAATAGCAATAATTTAATAAACGTGAAACCATTTGATGATCATTGCGCGCTGAACTGCTGAAAATTAAAGTATGGAGAGACGACAACCGGTCATTACAGAACAAAAACATTGTTATGAAAAATTATTGGTATACTTCAGCAAAGTATAATTTCTGTGTTACCCATGACAACCCTGGCGATAAACCTTTCTTTCCTCGGCTTGCTGGAAGATCTGATTGGCTCTGCGTAAGACAAAGAGCGTGTTCCACTACAGTAGTAACTATTAGTCACTATTTTCGTTCCAACCTCGTAATAAGTTACTACGCTGACCGTTCCAACCTTCTGGAAATATAACTAATAGAAACTTTTTGCTTACCATGCTCGGGATCGTAGTAAGCGTGGTAACTACGCATCTATGTAACGTGATTGGTCGGATTCGCCCGTGCATGTTATTCTGTTGGAAAATATAAACATCGTTCCAGCCTTGACGGCAAAAAGCCAGAATTCGTGACGTCACGAGTAGTAACTACGGTAGTAGTAGTCCTCAAAATAGGACAAAGGTTTATTCTCCTTCTGCGGCTTATTACACCGCGTCCCAAAGAAAAGACAAAACTACCCTACTCCTCATTACACCAAAAAAAATACTTAAGGGTATGAACCGCAGGTAAGCTACCTATACTTGGCGAATTTACTTTTATTTCCTGTTGTTATTTCAATTAATCTTTAATTACCGAAAACACTGAGAAAAGTTTTATTATCCTTCAGAATATTATTCAGCCGCAATTTTTGCTGAAAAGATGTTTTCAGAAAAACATGGAAATCAAATCAGAAGGCAATCGAATTTTTTCTAATGAGATGTTTTGGCTTGCAGGCCTAGTTTCTTTCCCAATCATCTTGGGAAAATTGTATGGACTCTTGGGATTCGGGAAAGACAGAAGAGCTTTTTACTGTGGCTTGCTTGGTCTGTATTAGTTTATGTCTCTAAATGTGGACAGCTAGAAAAGCTGACAAAAATTACTAAAGATTTTAGAGCTCCTAGAACTTCAGGTCCTCAACTAAGCCTAGAGGTTGCCTCCCACTTTCCTCGTTTGTAACTGAATTCAGAATCCCTATTATTAAGTTCTAAAAGTTTTATCCAAAGACTCTGGTTACCCTCCTGCCAATCGAGAACTTTAAGCTTCAGCCGTTTCAAATTAATCAGTAGGGAAGTCGTTGCCGTCCCTGAGGAAAAACCCTTCCTTCAGCTTCGATGGCACTAGTTGTATTTCAATGTTCGTTCTGCAGTCACCAATATTGGGATCGGCTAAAAAGAGGCACCGCACGGCAAGACGGAGGAGGCCCGAGTAATAACAAGACCAAAGGTTTCGATGGGATCCCAAAAATTCAATATCTGATCCAGACAACTGGGTCTTGTCTTAGCCAGATCCAGTCTTCGCAAGACTCCTTGAACATTTTTACAACTAAAATTCAGAAACAGATTAAGGCCAAATAGCTAGTCACCTGAGAAAACCAAGTTCAGATTTGGATTCAGCCTGTTGTTTTTACCCCTATAAGTCATATCTGTTTTGACGAAAACTTCCTGCCACTTCTGCCAATTTCCCGGTTCCGGCCGAACTCCAGAACTACTTGTCCGGCGAAAAAAGAAAGCTCAAAGACGAAATCAGGGTATCTTCTTTCCCCAGTAATGAACATCTAATCAACTTCAAATAGAAATTTAGCTTATAACAAATTTTCCGATTCCAGTCGGATTCCGGTCGAACTATATGTCCGGGTAAAATATGATTGTCATACAGGGACTCAGCATCTCTTCTTACCCTAAATCGCTTATCTAATCAACTAGAAATAAAACTTTGACTTCCAACAGATTTCCGGTTTTGGCCGGATTCCGGACGAAGTACATGTCCGGGTAGAAAATTGTTTTCACATAAGTGTTCAGCATGTCTTCTTGCCCTAAATCGAACATCTAATCAACTCCAAATAAAACTTTTAATTTTGACAAACTTTCCGGCTTGGGCCGGATTCCGGTCGAAATACTTGTCCGTCGAGAAAATAGTGTTCACCATCGTCTCAGCATGTCTTCCTACCTCTAAATCGAACATCTAATCAACTTCAAATAAAACTTTTACTTTCAACAAACTTTCCGGTTTGGGCCGGATTCCGGGCGAAATACTTGTCCGTCGAGAAAATAGTTTTCACCATCGTCTTCAGCATGTTTTCCGACCCCTAAATCGAACATCTAATCAATTTCAAATAAAACTTTTACTTTCAACAAACTTTCCGGTTTGGGCCGGATTCCGGGCGAAAGACTTGTCCGTCGAGAAAATAATTTTCACCATCGTCTTCAGCATGTTTTCCTACCACTAAATCGAACATCTAATCAACTTCAAATAAAACTTTTACTTTCAACAAACTTTCCGGTTTTGGCCGGATTCCGGACGAACTACTTGTCCGATGACAAAATAGTTTTCACCATCGTCTTCAGCATGTCTTCCTACCCCTAAATCGAACATCTAATCAACTTCAAATAAAACTTTTACTTTCAACAAACTTTCCGGTTTTGGCCGGATTCTGGGCGAACTACTTGTCCGATGACAAAATAGTTTTCACCATCGTGTTCAGCATGTCTTCTTGCCCCATAATTGACTATCACATTAGCTGTTTCAAAATATTTTGTTTGTCCCTTAATTTGAATCCCCTCCCCCACCCCTAAATGTAGAGCTACAAAGCCCATCTACGAACTTGTCTGGTCCGACGACCCAACGAACCCTCACACCAAGTTTCATCAAAATATCTCGTTCCCTTCGAGAGTTATCGTGTTTACAGACGGACGGACAGACGGACGGACGGACGGACGGACGGACAGACGGACAACTTTTGCGATGTCATAGGTATCCCTCCACTTACGTTTTGGGATCCCAAAAAGAGATTGGCAGGTAACAGAAGTAGACAAGTAAGTGAGAGTTCGAAACTCCAGATCCTCAAAGAAGGCACGTTAGAACATTGTTCCTGCCCCTCACTCTGAACCCTGAAAGGACCCATTTAGTTTTCGTGCCTCTTTTTAGTACTCGTGCCTCCTACACTGTGTCGTGCTTTGCCGTGCCTCTGTTTAGTTGATCCCGCCAATATCTTTTCCTCGACACAGTTAGCTCTTATCAAATATTCATTAATTCAATCAATCAATCAATAATTTTATCAACCCGTATACAAATGGCACAGAACATGCCCATACGGAGTATATGAAAAACAATAAAGGAAAAAAAAAAGATGAGACTAAACTAAACGAAATGACTATACAAACTCACTATAATACGGATGGCACCAGTCATTCATTGTCGTATTAATGGATTGTATGCAGTTATCGGATTGTACGCAGTTATCGGGACTACATATACATATATATATATTAGCAGAAAAAAAAAAAAAAAAAATGCAAAACACCTAAAGTAGCATAGAGAGAAAAAAGACAAAAAACAATTCCGACATTATCCGGGTGAAAAGGGAGAGAGAGAAAGAAAGGAAAGAAAGAGTGAGAGGACAATAATTAGGACAGATTTTGGAGGACGGAAAATAAAACAAGTGAGGGTGCATTGCCTACTGATGAACTCGAGCTGAATAGAGGAACACCAGGAAATGGAACGAACACATCATATAATAAAACAAATTTAATAAGACAAATAAAACTGATTCCTTACCACCAAACGCATTTTGTAGAGCATATTCGTTCTTACTTCAGGCAGCTTGTTTGACGACCTATCGATGCGACATTTGACGGGCATACAACCATGCACAGATTTACTACACCTTACCAAAAAAAAGAAGATATTTAAAACAAAATTTAGATTCTACTATTACATCCCTTTTCAGTTAAACTTTAAACTACTAATCCTAATCACAAAGTACAAAAAATACTTATCAGCAAAGCATTCTTTTTAACTCAAAGGTTTTGAATAAAAAATCATTTTTAGCACCCTTAAAGTGCGTTTCTTAATCGAAAATCAAAATACAGACAACGATATGTATTCCCATGATCATTTTTGCCTCAAGGGTTTTGCTTACAAGTGAATTTCTTAAAGTACAAACAGTAATTCTGAGCAAAATATACATTTTCATGATTCAAATGAGCTTATCGCCCTTAGAGTGCGCATCATCACGACCAAATGCACAAATAAAATAGTTATTACGAACAATACATTCTCGTGATTTCTCAGGACCCATGATCATTCTCATCTCAAGGGTTTTGCGGACGACTGATCACAACAAACCCACGAATTGACGAGTTCCTACTTTCATCCTATGACCCAGCCTTGCAAGTGTCATATGAGCTTCCAGCTCTTGTTTTATCGGTTTAGTTAACATTCGCCAGAATTTTCCGATATATGAAATGTGAGGCAGGGCCACCAGTTAAAAATCGTGGCGAGAATAAGGCGGTAGAAACGCAACTTATAAGCCAAAGCAATATTTTTTCGAACATGTTTGATCAACAGTGCTCTGGTCTCTCTGATCGACCGTGATTTTTAATGTTACATTTTATTGCAATGTTGCTGTACTCTTCATTTAAAGTATTGAAAGGTTTTTTAGGACCAAAACAAGAACCTTCGCCATTGTTCCCCTCAGTTCCTTCCACTGGTATCCAAGATAGATAAATGCCTCTCAAATAAATTAGGGCTTCTCAAATAGGTAATTGTTTCGTAAAATGTTTTCAGAATCTGGACAATTGAATCGTCGAAACGGTCCATATTCAGCAGGATCCAGCTGAAGGAAATGGGTCTTCATTAAAAAGTATATTCTTATTTTTATTTTTGTTTATTTATGACCCGCTTTGCGGTTACCAACAGCCCAGTAATAAATACAAAATAAGAGGCACGAATGAGAACAATAAACAAAACAAAATAAATACACATCTTTACCTGCTTTCTTTAGATAAACAAAACAAGAGTTGAAAGCTCATATGGCATTTGTAAGAACAGTTAGGATGTTTGTCAGATACGGTTTGAAGTTTTCAAGGCTGGATCTCTCTCCCGATATTCATTTAATCATAAAATGGGCTTGATCTATAGTAAATCTGGAATGGTTATTCCACTTACTGACAACTGTTTCTCACACAACGATGACCGGACCGGGGGAGGGACTATTTTTAAGCCAATCTAACATGCCTGCCAAGTTTCATGGTCATAGAACATTTGGAAGTACCCCAACTAGTGATCACCGGAATTGTGGAAAACCCTCTCAAACTCCCCCCACTGTGACATGATCCAGTCCTGTTTTGTCAATATTGTCTCTACGGCTTACAGGGGCGTCGCTGGTGGTACCACCCCCTCGAAGAAAGAAAAAAGCTAAAACGGGCGCTCGCAGAGCGCCCGACCACACAAATTTAGCTAAAACGGGCGCTCTGCGAGCGCCCGACCATGAAAATTCAGCTCATCTGGGCGCTCACCCAGAACAGCTGAATGGGGGGCAGGCAGTGCGCCAACAGTGCGGTTCCGTTCTAGAGCGTCTGGAATTGCATTCTTAGTCGCATATTTCGAGAGGCAGGCTATTTCTAGCCGTTCAGATAATCATATTTTGTCAGAATGATAAGTATGATTGTCAGATTTAAACTTTCATGACCGACCGAATACGAATCTTGAATTTCGCCCTGCAGCACACAGTTTTAACCTAAGTTTTACCACGATCTGTTGTCTACTAGTATCTCTCGATATTCAAGTACAAATCAGGCTGATTTGCTTGTGGGGTACCTTTCCAATAATTTGTTAGTTTCATGTAAAGATCATTTGTATTTTAGTAGAAAAGCATTTAATGATAAGAATTTTTCTCCAGTCCGACGTTAAAAAGTAAATCGACTTCGTGAGCAATGAGAGAAGATTAAATGACGGGTCTGATTATTGCAACACGTCATTTTATTTTTATTTTGTGTTCAATTTTTTTTTCTGGATGATCAGTATTTCTTTTTTGGAAAGGCTCGAACTGAGACACACATTATCTAATTTCTAGCTAAATCTCAAATTTTTCTGGAACCGTCGTGTACAAAGACAGACGGGCAGATCCTGCTAAGTGGCCCTTACCTTCATTCGGGATCAGAAAAGGCGGTCTGATTATACAGGATTCCACAGAATTTGCCTGCGGTGCCTTTCATAGTAGACTCTATTTACTGGGAAGTTGCGTCATTTCATTCGGATTTTAGGCTTGAAATTTTGGAGCTTGGGTCGCATCAAAAGCTATATAGACTTTGTTGCGGAGTAGTAGTGTTTTGCCAAAAAAAAGTCATGGCCTACTTCAGAAATTTCGCCTGCGGCGCTCATTTTCGTTCTGTACAGTTTGGCGGATATAGTACTGTGTTTCTTGGCTGTTGTTTCTAACTGGTATGAGTATTGGGTCCGGACGTCTGCCAGTCGTATGTTTTAAGATACTCAGCTCCCACGCCCGATCCCTTCAAACCGCTTTTGAGCTCGGAGATACAACTAGACTTCTAATCTTCTGTCTTCAACACTAGCAGTTATCACGAGTTTTATCATCACACTTGAGACGAAAAGTTGAAACGGGCGGCAGGCGCCGGCCCCCCTCGAGTTTTGGCTTGCGACGCCCCTGACGGCTTATGCTTGTTCTTTCCTCCAAGTCCCATCCCGATCTCTCGACTGTAGGTGTTGAGATTTCCAGCACTCCCCTCCAGCCCCCCCCCCCCAGTTATCGGATTCGTTCCGGACTTGAACCTGATCACCTGATGTACTTCTTCTTGACACTTGACACTTCTTGACTCTTTCACGTCCGATCACCCGTTACAAAGTTATGCATGGCACTAGATCCTGGATTCCCCATCCCTCCACTCCCCCAAGATCATCGTACCGGGGAAGGAACTAATTTCAAGTCGACCTGGGAGAGTACCCAATATGTCTGCCAAGTTTCATGGTACCCTACCCTACCCTTCCAGTACCCTATCTCGTGATCACCGGAAATCCAGGAAACCCCCTCCGACACCCTCCACTGCCACACGATCCGGTCCTGTTTTGTCAGTAAAGTATCTAGGGTTAATGCTCGTTCTTCCCTTCAAGTTCCATCCCTATCCCTAGACCCTAAGCGTTTAACAAGATTTCCGGTCCCCCCTCTACCCCCCACCCCCCAGTTTTCGGTTTCGGGCTAAATTTGAAATTGAAATCTGAGACACTTGCTCTTCACACCTGTCAAGTTTCATGCATGTCCGATTACACGTTCCAAAGTTATGCATGTTACTCGTTTCCGGATTCCTTATCCCTCCACCCCTCCCCCCCGGCGATGGATGGATCGGGGAAGTGATTATTTCCTAGCTAATCTGTTTATTCAAACAATGTTTACAACGGATACTTCAGCTAAGATTCTTCATCAGCGATATTTCGACCCTTCTTGGCAAGGGTCCTGGTCAGGCTGTCAATCCTCTGGTTCAACTTCGGGGAAGGAAACAAACCTGTAATGAATAACTGAAGCTTCTACCGACTATAAATATCTTATTAAAGTAAATTATCTTCAGATACCACTATAATGAAAAAAATGCTCCTGAGATTTAATTTTTGGGATCCCAAAACGTAAGTGGAGGGATACCTATGACATCGCAAAACTTGTCCGTCCGTCCGTCTGTAAGCACGATAACTCTCGAAGGGAATAAGATATTTTGATGAAACTTGGTGTGACGATTCGTTGGGTCGTCGGACCAGTCGAGTTCGTAGATGGGCTTGTAGCCCTACATTTAGGGGTGGGGGAGGGGTTCAAATTAAGGGGCAAACAAAATATTTTTAAACAGCTAATGTGATAGTTGATTATGGGGTAAGAAGACATGCTGAACACAATGGTGAAAACCATTTTGTCATCGGACAAGTAGTTCGCCCGGAATCTGGCCAAAACCGGAAAGTTTGTTAAAAGTAAAAGTTTTATTTGAAGTTGATTAGATGTTCGATTTAGTGGTAGGAAGACATGCTGAAGACGATGGTCAAAACCATTTTCTCGACGGACAAGTAGTTCGCCCGGAATCCGGTCCAAACCGGAAAGTTTGTTAAAATTAAAAGTTTTATTTGGAGTTGCTTAGGTGTTCGTTTTAGGGCAAGAAGACATGCTGAACACTTACGTGAAAAACGTTTTCTGCCCGGACATGTAGTTAGGCCGGAATCCGGCCCAAACCGGAAAATTGTTAGAAGTTTAAGTTTTACTTCTAGTTGGTTAGACAAGCGATTTAGGGGTAAGAAGAGATGCCGAATTCGTGTGTGACAATCATATTTTACCCGGACATATAGTTCGACCGGAATCCGGCTGGAGTCGGAAAATTTGTTATAAGTTAAATTTTTAATTCAAGTGATTAGATGTTCATTATTGGGGAAAGAAGATACCCTGAGTTCGTTTTTGAGCTTTCTTTTTTCGCCAGACAAGTAGTTCTGGAGTTCGGCCGAAAACCGGGAAATTGGCAGAAGTGGCAGGAAGTTTTTGTCAAAACAGATATGACTCTTAGGGGTAAACACATACGCTGAATCCACATCTGAACTTGGTTTTCTCAGACGATTAGCTATTTGGCCTTAATCTGTTTCTGAATTTTAATTATAAAAATGTTCAAGCAGGCTGCCGATGACTGGATCTGGCTAAGACAAGACCCAGTTGTCTGGATCAGATATTGAATTTTTGGGATCCCATCGAAACCTTTGGTCTTGTTTACACGGACGCTGTTATTGCTGCACGATTGGGGCGACGGCAGGAAACATTTTTTCTGCATTTTTACCGACTTCGGTTTTGTTGTTAATAAGGGAATGAGGCTTAAATTTTCTTCCCTTAATAACCCCGTTCCACGTTTCCGATTGGGAGTACTCGCCTGTATCTCGGTTAATGTCTGTTCTGTTTTTCTTTATCTCAACGGCTTCTCGAGTGGATTGGTGGAGTCCGGTGCAGGTTGCAAGAATTTGGGCTTTTTCAAAATATACTGAATGGGATGGGTTTTCGAAAATATTTTCTGCAAGTGCAGATTTGAAAGTATAGTTATGACGGTGTCCGTGGGAGAGGGCGTGGTCAGTTTCTTGTTCATGCTCTGCAAGTCGTTTTCCGAAAGTTTCTCTGTCCCTCCTACGTAACACTTTCCGCAATCACAAGGTATTGAATAAATGCCTCTTTGGTACTGATTTGGGACTTTATCTTTTCCAGAGTTTAGGTAAGACAGCAAAGTATTTTGGGTTCTGTGAAACACTTAGGATGTTGTATTTTTTCAAAGTTTTGCTCAATTCTTCGGTTACGCCGCGGACGTACGGAAGGTAAACGCGGGCATTTTTTTCTTACCAGAAGATTGACAGCCTGACGAGGACCCTTGCCAAGAAGGGCCGAAATATCGCTGATGAAATCGTAGCTGACGTATCCGTTGTAAACATTGTTTGAATAAATGTTTCCAAGTCAGCTTGGGCTCAAAGAATAAGCTAATTTGGTCGGTTCCCTCATATGCCTGCCAAGTGTTATTGTCCTAGCCAGGTCCTACCTTATCTGGAAGCGTTCCACGAGATTTCCGGTGCCACCCTCCCGCCCCACTTCCCCCCAGGTATCGAATCTGGTCCGGATTTGAAACTCAATATCCGAAACACTTGTTCTTGACATATCTCAAGTTTCATGCATGTCCGATTACCCTTTCCAAAGTTATGCATGCTACTAGGATTTCCTATCGCTTCACTCCCCCCACGATCGCCGGTCAGTTCCCTGATATGCCTGCCAAGTTTCATTGTCCTAACTTATGTGGAAGCATTTCACGAGATTTCCGGTGCCACCCTTCAGCCCCCCCCCCCCCCCAGTTATCGCATCTGGTCCGGGTCTGGATTTGAAACTGAGCATCTGAAGCACTTGTTCTTGACCTATGTCAAGTTTTGTGTATGTCCGATTACCCGTTCGAAGTTATGGATGTTACTAGTTTCCGGATTTCCGATCCCTCCACTCCCCCCATGATGACCAGATCGGAGAAGTGATTGTTTCCAAGTTAACCTGGTTTTGGAGTCCCAATCTGGAACAGTATCAAAATGTAATTAGGCTACTTTGACCTCATTTGGCCCAGAGGACAAAACGGAGACATAAGTATCTTACTTTCTTGGGAAAAGACAGAACACAATCAGATAAAACTTAGTTTAGCATTTGTTATGACCACTTGCCGGTCTTACTTTAATCCTTAAACTGTACCTGTTCCTGCATTTGTCTCTATACACAAGCAAGAACGGAGGTATAGGCTAGCGGGCGAGGCTTCCACCAAAGAGGATGTTGGATCGATACCAAATCTGGACATTGCCCTTTTGCTACCCTTGTTCCTGGTTTCCGGACTCCGGGATCCGGGGAAAGTCGGACCGGGGAAGTGATTATTTGTAAGTTAATCTGGTCGGGTCCTTGATATGCCTGCCAAGTTTCATCGTCCTAGCACATCTGGAAGTACCCTAACTCGAGAAAAGTGCCCGATGAAAAATTTGGCTCAAAATAGTACTATGAAGTAGTACGAAAAAGTTGCATGCAGTACTAACGATGCTACTACATGCTTCTACTTCAAGGCTACCGTGTTACTGCGTACTACTATATGCTACTATTAGCAAGACTGGACGCGACTATGGCAAGGCAGGATGCTATTGGATACTACTACATAAGATTGGACCAGTCTGAGGCACATTAAATGATAGTATTCTCTGCTATTACATAGGATTACATGCAACGTTTTCGTACTGCTACCATACTACTACGCAGGCTACAAATTTTTCATCGGGTGACCTGACAGACAGACCGACAGACCGAAACCTGATTTGTATATGACACTTGAGCCAAGCTGCAAGTGCCATAAAAACACACACATAAATTTAAAAAAAAAATGGCTAAAATTTTGATGTGCGGGCAGGGCAGGATGTTGGTGATGGGTGAGCAGATTTCAGTAGGCACGAAGAAAGGGTATTGATGATGTCCTGAACATATGTGTCCTTAAAGGAGTTATATCATAAGTATTCTAGCACTTGCAGCGTCTAGACCCCCCCCCCCCACCCACCCAAGACCCAAGATCAAGCCATGACTCGATCCGACCGCTGGGTCATCTAGCGGGGCGGGTCGGAAGCGCCCGTTATGGGGAGGATGGAAGCATTGTTTGACTTTGGATCTAACAAAATATTTTTATTGTAGCAGGCATATGGAAAATGTGTATAAAAATGAAACTGATTATTTGCATTATTGATTTCTTAAAGTGATTTGTTTTTCTGTTTTTTCTTGTTAATTCCCCGTAAGTCCAAAGAATTAAGGATGTAAACTAGATCACAATAAACAAACGCCGTAAATTGTACTAAATTCGTTATAGTGATTTCTTGAAGGTTCTGCAATTGACCTAAATAATATTCAGCTTCCTAGACCAAAAAATGTCAAACTGGCCAATGATTTCTCCTTTCGAGATATCTAAACATCCACATGGTGATTTATATACTTAGTTGTCTTAATCCTCTTATACGCCACTCGATCTTCTCGAAGATTTTAGTAATCGTTTGACCAGTGTCAGGAGACCAATGAATAGTTAATTAGCAATGGCGGATTGGCGTTCAGGAGTGAACTGTGTTCAAGTAATTTGTGGAAAACCTTGGCTGTCGTGACGATTTTGGGGAAAACAAAGGTGACAGTGTGGTCGTAAAAATCCGACCATCCAAACATGATGGTGTCTCCCACCTTCTCGGTCCACATGAATCAAAGACTTTAAATGGGGATATGAATCCTGTGTCATTTGGCATTTTGGGTGATGGATGTGGGATTCTAAGTAGTTTTTGCTCTATTCTTTCATTTCTTACACACTGGAGTCACATCTTGTTAAAATGTAAATTGAATATTAACTCCATAAGTCCGTTTTTGCGTCGTCCGTCAGATAGTTACAAAACTAATACTAGTTTGACCGGAATCAACTCATGTCATAAGATTAATTGAATACCGCTCCTTGAACAAACAAAACTTGACGGTTTGACAGCTTCACATTGATCGTGTGCCGTATTAACTACACTGTAAAAAAAATCTTGCAGTATTTGCTACTGGGATTAATCTTGTCTTTATTGAGATAAGATTATGCCTAATTCGGATTAATTTTATCCGAATAGAGATAAGATTAATCCCAGTATTTCTTATTCGGAGAAACTTTTTACGGTGTAGCCAGCGAAGAAGGATCCGACCAAATATTGGTAGCTGGCCATTGTAAAACCTGGCTTTGACTTGAAAGTGCAAAACCGACCAGTGGGATGCGAAATTTGCTTTGTGTTAAAATCTGTTTTCACTTTGAACTTTGCTCGAAGACTGTGATTAAGCTATCAAGAAAGACTTTTCCAACAACTTAGAGTTTCAGAACAGCCATCAAACGCCGAAACTCAAAGTTAATTATTTCGCTTCATGGTGTCCAAATATATCCGTTTCTGTTGGGTAAGCTGCACTAGGTTCTTCGTCCTTCACCCCAAGTTAGCTTTAAAGTGCAACTGAAAAGCTAGCTTATTTTTTCATCATGCATTTGAAGGTATTTCGTCTCTGTTGAGGGACTTTTGTTTTTAATTGCGGTTGGCTGTCAGAGAATCCAGACTAACGATTCACAATCTGGATTCTCCGAAATGCGTTTTCTCCGATAATCCATATTATGAAAAGTCGTTTTCTTTGACAATCCGGATTCGTTCTTGGATCGTCGATTCGGGAATCTTGCAACGGAGTGAAATCGCCGGATTGCCGTTTTGTAATCGTAGATAGTTCTTTTGCTGTTTTTCTGATGAATCAGTTATCTAGAGTTTTCAATCCGGGATTATCGCGGAAAACGCCTCAGCAGATTTACAGTTGACTGCGCAGTTTGAAATTTTTTTTTTCCATCTGTAACATCGTGACTGATAGAAAATCAAAGACGCTGCTATATACCTACATGTAGCCTACAAAATAAGTTCAGAAGTTTCCCGGAACTAACAGCCTAATAAGTTTCTTTATTGACAGCAGGAAATTTGGTCCTGTTGTTGATCCTGAACATCTGGAATTACATAGAACTACCACAAGTTTGAATAGTGACCTGAGGGATATTGC
Organism: Branchinecta lynchi; assembly: GCA_023053575.1. NCBI lineage: Eukaryota > Metazoa > Arthropoda > Branchiopoda > Anostraca > Branchinectidae > Branchinecta > Branchinecta lynchi. The sequence continues at coordinate 27,583,809 of JAKZAP010000002.1, forward strand.
CGGTAGCTTCTCTGAAGCGGTCTAAACTAAATCTCAGCTTATTATCGAGGACCATGAGGTTAATTTAATTTTAATTTAATTTCAAAATAAATGCGGCTCAACATTTCATGCGCGAGCAAATTAATTGGCACTAGTCATTAACCTACAACTAAAACATATATACAATTGTCATAGAATAAATACAATAATTCAAGTAAGGTTGTTATAATACAAGGTGAACTGAGGCACAAAACTATTACGGTACCTTTCAGTTTTACAAGCGACAGGTGTGAGTTTTGGTACTTTTATAGCTCCTGCTCTTGGTGGTCTGATTCTTTCCGGTTTAAAGGGTGGAGGAAGGATGTTTTTGTAGAAAGGGTGGGATAACAAATTTTGTCCGAAACGTTGGCACAACTGTTCTCTACGAACAGAAAGGGGTTCCATCTTACACTCCTTTAGGAGATACGAGTACGGCATTTTATGGCCACCAATTATAATTTGAACTGCACGTTTTTGGATTCTTTCCAACTTATCTGAATCACTCTTTGTTAGTCCATAATACCATGCTGGACAGGCATAGTTGTTTGACGTCGTGAAAGAAATAGGGAAACTGGAATAAATGAATGTTGGAGAATATATATTTGTATCTCTATCTAGCCTGTAAAGCCGAGCAGCTACTGAGGTGCCGGACGCGTTCACATTTATAAATCGTTCTAGGGACAATCAGTTCCGTTAGGAAATGGAAAATACTGACTTCTCGTGTGACGTAACGAGCCTCGGTTAATCGGCTGAGGTTTAGTCGGAACCGAAGAAGCGAAATATGATTTCTGCAGCTTGTATTTGGGGATCATACCAGGAAGTGTCTGGGGACCTGTAAACACTTTTTCTGTGTACAATTTATAATCAAGTCGGGTTTGGCGTCCGAAATCCGCACGCAAACTTCATGTCAATGCTGATCTCACATTATTAGACATGTTTCACATTATAAAAACGGTGACAACGGGATGCTGACCGTCAAGTACAGAAACCCCATTGTGAAATTATATGGCACGTCAGTTTGTGTGTTGAAGTTCATACTGTCTGCATCCGACGTCTTGGAGCTATTAGTGATGTTTCATATTCCTGACACCGTGTGTTGGCCGACGAAGAGGCGCAAAACAACATTTACAGGTTCAGTCGTAGTTAAAATTCGGCATTTCTTCGGTCTTAGTGTATTTTCTCTTTCTGCCACCCCCTATGACAAGATTTGCTTTTGGGTTGGTTGTCAAACGGAAGTGTTTTATTATATGTTTATAGTATTCCTTCAGCCCAAGCTGGCTGAGAATCGTATAAGTAAGTAACTAATTTATTTCTGACCCGCCATTTGAAAAGCGGAGTATGTAAAATAAAAGAATTAAATAAAACACAATATTTTACAGTACAAAACGGATACGTCAGCTGAATTTTTATTAGAGCTATATTTCGGCCCATCTTGGCAGGGGTCCTCTTAAGGCTCAAGTCGTTCAAGCTGGAAAGTTAAATTTTTTCCACAAGTTCATTTTCCAGCTTGAGCGGCTTGAGCCTGTAGTATAGAGGACCCTTGCCAAATTCAGCTGACGCCCCCCCCCCCCCCCCCCCCCCCGTTCCAACTTTACTGATAGAGGGGGGGATAGGAACATGAAGACGTATGATGATTAATTTTAACTTTTGTGTGTTTGATGTTGCGCTGTTGAGCTTTCGGAGGCTACCTTCTTTCTCATTTAGTCAGTCTGAACAAAAGGTCTCCCCCGGTCTAAATTACACTGGCGGGTGTGGTGGATAGGGACATGAAGATGTGTGATGATTAATTCCAACTTTATGGGTATCCCTTGTTGCGCTGTTGCGCTTTCAGAGGCCGCTTTCTTTCCGTTTTAGTCAATCCCCCCAAAAAATCTCCCCCCTGTCCTGACTTCCACTGACGGGAGGGATAAGGACATGAAGATCTAGGATGAATAATTTCAATATTTTGTGTGTCCCTTGTTGTATACTTCCTGCGGCTGCTGTCTTTTCCGTTTAGTCAATCTAAAAAAAATCCCGCTTCTCCCTTTTGTAACTTCCACTGGATAGGACATCAGGATATGATGTCCTATCATATCTTGATACGACATCATATCTGAAATTATGATGTCCTATCAAGAAATTAATCAAAAGCTGATTAAAAGCGCCTCATTGCGCTTTCGGAGGCTGCCTTATTTCCCGTTTTGCCAGTCTATAAAGAAAGTCTCCCTCCCCCTGTTCCAAGTCCCACGGGAGGGAGGGAGTAGGGACAAAAATATTTGTATGTATGATTATTATTAATTTTAAATTTGTGTACGTGCCAACTACCCCTTACCCAAGGGCGTCGCAAGGGGGCATGCTGTACTGCTGTTTATTGTCAGTGATCGAGTAGCTATAGCTATAGTTTCTCCGATATGGTTTCCGACGGAGAAACCGGATTCCGTAAACTATCATAGTGAAAACACGTCTGATGTTTTCCTGAGTCAGATCCTGATTCGTTCTTTTGAGATACTAACGTTAGTCACAGGATACAATACCGATAACTTGTAAAGTTTATCAACACTTCCGTCTGCACGTCCATTAGCACGATCCCTCTCAGAGGGTCCGAGATAGCTTGTCCAAGCTTGGTGTGAGGATCTTTCGGTTACAGTTCAAGTTCGCAGATTTACTTCTTAGTCTTGTACCGTACTTAAGTGTTTCTACGATGAGGTTTCCAGTTAGGCGTTGTTTTTTTAAGCTAATAAGACAGTAGATTTGTGACCAAGAAAGCATGGTGAACCCAGGGGAAGGATATCGCTTATTTTGGGGTATTCAGTGTTTTGGTGGATGCTTGGTCCGGATTATGTCTCCTATGAGGATACTCTGGTCAAGCTTCTGTTGCTAACCCTTGCGGATAGGAGACATCAACTGACGGTGAACTTTGGAAAAAAATACTTTCTGACCACCATCAGACTATTTTCCCAGACTTTGAGACTACAGACCAGACCAGACCGAACACAAGGTGAAGAATAGCTAACATTGACAAGCCACGGCTTCTTCAGCCCCCCATAAACTTAACCGAAATGTATTTATGTTCGTTTGTGCCTTATTTTATTCGTAATTTTAACTGTCAGAATATCAATCAGCCGTGATTTGTAATTTGTTATGCTGACGATCCGCAGCTATATAGTAGTTGTAAATGCTATTAAGGAAATAAATGAGTTATCATTATTATTAACACTAAGGAGAGTTTGTCCACTCTTCCCACTTACTGTGACCTATCGTACTTTCTCCCCAATCTTCGCGTGTCACTTCGTTAGGTTCGTCTGCACTTACCTCTAAGCGAAATTCTGTTCGGCATGACTCGGAAAATGATATCGTTGAGTCTGTTTTCTCACGAGGAAATCGGGGCCTGAACCTAAAAGGGAAATCGATCCTTTCAACAGGGAAGCAATTTCATTAAATGGTAAAGAATCTTATCTGATAGTGAAGCTGGGAAGAACCGAGTTCAAAAGGGATGAAGCAACAGCTGAGGATAAGCCTTCCTTGGTGAATTCAGTAATGGGTGTGTTATTAACGTTTGGTGGCCAGGGGCAACCTTTGGGCTTATGCCGGTTTACAACAAAATGGAATATTATGAGGTCGTGGGCGCAACATTATTTCACAAGACTTCCCGTCATTCACAGAGACCAAAGATAATGAGCGGCATGAAGCCAAGACGAAAGAGAAGAACTAAGCAAGAGAAAAAAAGTATGGTTCAGCCTTATAATGCGGTTGGTCTTTATACTACTGATTATCCATTGACGACAAAAACTCGACGTGTTGAAAGCCTATATGACGTTTAGTCTTGATTCTTGGCGTCTCCTCCCGTTTTCCTGCAGCTGTATGAAGTCAGTCACCAGTCAGTCACCAGTTCTGGTAAAAAAAAAAAAAATCGAACATATGAATATATATTTAATAGCCAATTGGCCGTACAAAATACATGAGTTACAATACACTTTACATCACTCAATACTTATCTTTATTTAACTAATACACTCTTTAAGAATTGGCATATTTTAAGTATCTTAGCTTTATTTTTTGTTTCAAGAATATCGGGGAACTTGATAGTATACCCATTAAGAAAGTGTCTCCTGAGGTCTGAGAGTTGCTCGCATTCAACCAAAAAATGGCCCTCTTCCTCTGTATTAAAGCACAGGGGGCATTCTCGCTTACTATTTGGGATCTTAAAATCCCAATTACTCCGACCACGTACTGGCAGGCAGTTCGCTCGAAGCTGAAACCACAGGCGCAGGCTCTCCGCCGGTAGGTATAGCTTGAAGTAAAATTCCATTCCGAAAATCTGCTTAACTTCTTTGTAGTATTTTAATGTATATTCGGATCCAGCATGTTCTTTATCTATATGCAGACCAAATGTATAAAGTTTGATGGGAGGAATTTGTTCTTTCCAAAAGTTCTAGATCGGAGGAATTTAGTCTTAACAAAGGTCGGGTTGAGCAATGATAACATTAAACATGGTGATATTGCAAAGCTGCCTTCACAGCTCTATAACGAAACAAAAAGTTGGGTAAAGACTGTTTTGATACATCAAACAATTTAAGAAATACCGGAATTGCGGATATTCTTGAATTTTGGCCGAATATTGGTCTGGCAGGAAAAGCAAGTAAAGCATTCTGACCTGTTATAGCATGTTTTATTAGCCCCATTTCGACACTCAAACCGATTTCAGACAAAGCCTTTCCTCAAAGAAATCTTCCGGTTTCAGGCCGGATTCCGGACAAACTACTTTCCTGGTGCAAACACGAACTTCAGGCCTGGATTGAGCATGCATTCTTACACTTGAATCGAATCTCTAGTCGACTTCAGACAAACTTTTATTCTGCAAGTTTCCGGTTTAGGCCGGATTCCGGGCAAACTACTTGTCGGGCAAAAAGATGAAGTTCAGAACGAATTCGCGTGTCTCCTTGCCCCTTTATCTACACCGTTAAATTTCCCGGTTTTGGCAGGGATTCGGGGCGAACTACTTGTCCGGCAAGAAAATGTATTTCAGATTTGGATTCAGCAAGTCTTCTTACCTCTAAATCGACTATCTGATTAGCTTCAATCAATATTTTAATATTGCCCCCTATTTGAACCCCCCTCCGCGATACCCAAGTATAGGGTACGGAGCCCATCAACGAACTTGGCCTGTACTTTGACCCCAAGTATCCTCACACCAAGTTTGAAGAAAACACCTTAATCCCTTTAAGAGTTATCGTGCGCAACAGACAGACGGACGGACAAGCTTTACGAATAGGTATGCCGTCAGTTACGTTTTGGAACCCAAAACGAATCAATCAGACGTGTGTTGGCGATCATTGTGTGTCAATCAGACACGTTTGTTGGCGGGTTTGATCAGTACTGAGCGCGATAGGTTGCGTGCTTGCTCAGTGACGAGGCATTGGTTGAGTTGATGCGTTTCTTTCTTAAAGGACACCTCGCTCTACATAGTGTAAATGACTACTTTATAACTGAGCTATGCTTAAAGAAAAGGACACACGGCTTCGGCTGTTTAGCCTATGTTCATGTCCCTTACTTTGGATGACAGTTTCGGCAAAATTTGCATAACCTGCCTGCGGACGAATAAGTTCCTTGGAAACAATGGTAGGAACGCATGATCCGTCACATAAAGAGAACAAAGGGGCAAACCTGACAATCAGGGCGTTGCTAATAGAGGAGATAGGATATGTACACTTATCAAGTCAAGAATCTCGAGAACGAGAATGGACGGAAAGATTACTGAAGCAGACTGGATCCCTAGCATAATTTGAGCTGGAACTGCATACGCGCGGTGGGAAACTCAGGCGATAAGCTCTTCAGTGAACCTTTAATCTGGAAAGAACATAAGATAATAAACAACATAAACACTTTCTCTTCTAGGTAATCGTTATGCTGTGTGCCATCGTCATAGAGTTCTTCGTGTGTTGGACTCCTTTATCTATCATAAACGCCTGGGTCGTCTTTGACCCTGAGGGGTTGTACCGGACCCTCGGTCCGACCTGGATCTCACTCATTCAACTCCTCGCGTATCTATCTTCTTGCTGTAACCCCGTCACTTACGGATTTCTAAACCTTCAATTCAGAACAGCATTTTTGAATGTCTTTGGATGTAAAGGGGGGCTGAAGAATGGAAGAGGAAGTATCCCCCTCCGCCCCCCAGTTTTCGTTATGTCTCCGATTGAGAAAAGGAGAAGAACGAGAAGGTGGATGTGCTTACGTAAGTACTGTAGACACTGTCAGAAGTTTTATAATATCTTCACCACGATGCGCAGATAAGAGATAACAGTGTCAATTTCAGAGAAAACTTTTCTTATTACCAAATTTTCGGGTAGATTCTGGGTGAACTACTTATCTGGCAAGAAAATAATCTTCATATTCGGATTCAGCGTGTCTATACCCCTAAAATGGAATCTCTAATAGACGTCAGAAAAACTTTTTCTTTCTGCCAAATCAGATTTGAATACGGATTTAACCTGTACTTTTGCCCTCAAATCTAATTTATAATCGATTTAACAAAACAAATTCCGGGCGAAGTATTCGTCCGGAAAGAAAACGTACAAGTTTGGAAACGTACTCAGCATGTCTCCTTACCTCTGTAACCAATCTCCAATCAACTTCATAATTTGTTTTTGTTTCTATCAAATTTCCTGTTTTTGGCCGGATTCCGATCGAACTGTTCTCCGGCGAGAAATAAGTTTCAGATACGGATTCGGCATGTCTCCTTACCGATAAATCGACTATCATATTAGTTTTTTAAAATATTCATTTCGTCCTCAACTTGAAACCCTCTCCCCCCTACCCCTAAATGTAAAACGACAGGGCCTATCTATGAACTTGACTGTGAACTTGACTTGACTTGACCCAGCGGATCCTCACACCAAGTTTGAATGAAATATCTCAACCCTTCAAGATTTATGGTGCTAGCCTACAGATAGACGGACGGACGACATTACCGATGTTTTGAGATTCTAAAAATACTTTTGGCTTAATTATGCGTTTTCGTGTTCGTCGATTGCCCATGATCGTTTGTGCCTCGAGAGGTTTGGTTTACACTGCTCATATTCTTAAATTCTCCACGGTTTGTGCCAAGGGCCCATGATCGTTAGGACCTCACTTTTCTTGCCTATATGCAGGACATCTGTTCGTTTAGTTTCTGTTGTGATTCATTCTGCCAAATGTTTTTCACTTTGGTTTTAAGGAAAACTGTTGAGGCAGAAATATCATGAGCCATTGTGAAACTTGAAGATACACCATTTGACACAAAGTATTTTTGCTCTGTGCGGTCAAGGTGCACACTTTTGTGCGTGCCTCCTGGTGTGAGCATGTCTTCTCCAAGTATGCTTTCATTTAGTGTCTCTGTCTCCTTTTACTACTCTTGCCTCCTGCACCAGGCCGTGCTCTTTCTTTTAGTCGCTCGCATCTTGTATATGTTTGAATTAAACATCCTAGTGTAAATGTTATGAAACTTGGGACTGTGTACTTGTGTGGGGAAAAGTAACTATTGTTTTCTCTCTGGCTTAGGCGCAATTCGGTAGCTTAGTTTGCCATTCCCATTCACCTCTAATGAGGAAGTCACATGACATCACTCATTATGCTACTGATTAGATTCGTAATCAATTGTACTGACAACCATCCATCGATTATGAGATGTGTGATAACAGTAGATATGATAAGTGCGGATAACCACTTATCTTTTAACAATCGGATAATCCCTAAAAAACAGAATATTTTTTATGTAGCGTTCACACGGACAAGAAATCTCGTCGAGTAGAAAGGAATTTCGGTGACTCGAAAGGATTCCGTTTCTGAAGACGACTAGAAAAAAAATCTAGCGGGACGAGAACCCTTTCATGATGAAAGAAATTTCGGTGTAATTGAAAGGAATCTCGTCGGCGGCACGGGTAAAAAGACAAAAAAAAAGTCTAGCTAGCTTTTTAGAGTAGCAGTCATCAGTACTGATGTTGTAAATGCTCACATTTTTTGTAGTGGCTGGTGAAATTATTTTTGTCAGATTTTCTGGTAAAGAATTTGAAGGAGTTCTATGCATTCTAGCACTTGCAATGTCTAGACCCCCCCACCCACCCAAGACCCAAGATGAAGCCACGACTCGATCCGACCGCTGGAACATTTAGCGGCGCAGGTCGGAAGTGCCCGACATGGGGAGGATCGACTCGTAGTTTCACTTTGGATCTAACAAAATGTTTTTATTGTAGCAGGCATATGGAAAATATGTAGAAAAATGAAACTAATTATTTGCATTATCGATTTCTTGAAGTGATTTCTTTTCTATTTTTTCTTGTTAATTCCCCGTAAGTCCAAAGAATTAAGGATGTAAACTAGATCACAATAAACAAATACTAAATTCACTATAATGATTTCTTGAAGATTCTCTAACTGAGCTAAATAATCAGGGACGTCACTAGCCTTTTACCTTTGGGGGGTGGGGACGTCCGGTTTGTGCCGACGGACTAAAAAATGTGCCGACAAAACACGCCGAAGCGGCAACGGCGTACATTTCCCGCCAGCACAGAATAAAACCGGGTAAAACTAACTGTAATGCATCAGTTGAGATTATTCCTTTGATGTACTTTCGTATTTTAAGTTCACATATTTGGCTTTTCATTTTAGCATTTGCTAAAAAGAGAAGCTTCCAACGACTGTACCAAGTACAGGTTAAACTAAGCGCCACAGGCGAAATTTTTTTAATCGGTCTTTTTTCCGGAAAAATTAAGCTATACCTACCATACAAGTTCTAGCTTTTAACGTGTTTCAGCGAATTTCAATCCTAAAACGCCAAGCTAAATGAAACACTGTTCTTCTAAATAAAGAATACTACAAAATGCGCCGCAGGCGAAATTTTGTGTGAACTAACTGTAACAACGCATCTATTGAGGTTATTCCTTTGGTACAATTTCACATAGATAAGATAAGATAAGATTTATTTCCGGAAAAGCACAAAGGGCCATGGAAACAAGAAAACAACACAAAAACGAAACCATAGCCGCAACCACTATTTACAAAAAACTTTCCCTGTGAATCATGGCTACCTTTAGGAATCTTCCCAAATTTCTTATATCTCTAAAACTTCTACTTTTCAAAATTTGTTTAAACCTTTCCTCCCCCCAAATCATTTCCCCAAATATTTCCTTCCTCAGGTCTTTTAACTCCTGACACTCACACATTAAATGGAATATACATTCATTAATTTTACCACACATCGGACAGAAGTAAGGACCACGGAGCACTCTAACCTTACCCAAATATTTCCTTCTTAGTCCTACCGGTAAACAATCTGCCCTCAGGCTAATTATAAGTTGAATTTGGTCTAAAGGAATTCCCGCCTTGAAATAAACTTCTTCCCCCCATGTCTCCTTGGCTACAGCATAAAACCTCAGGGAATCCGAAGCAGCCAGCCTACACTGCCAATCTTGCACCTCCTGTTCTCTTAGCCTACTCTCCACTTTTTTCGCAATACTTCCTATGTTATCCCACCCTTTTCCCTCATTCCAAATATAAGATAATCCTGTACTATCTAAAATTGCCTTGACCTGCTGCGACCATGACTCCTTTGATTTATCTCTCAACGACTCCAAATACGCCGCCTTCATAGGCCTCACTCTTGGCAATGCTATGATTTTTTCCCACAGACGAATCATACTTACTAACCGATAACTCCTTAACGAATAAAGTCCTAAGTCACCTTTTACTACCAACGTACTAGTCTTACTACTAATTCCTAGTATTCTTTTAAAATAACATAATTGTACCTGTTCGAACTTTTGACATTGGCTATATCCCCAAATTTCAGCTGCATAATGCATCGCTGAAACTACTTTCGAAAAAAATACTTGTTTATGCATCCTTAAATTTACTATCGCCTTTATTTGGGTTTTTAACAATATAATTACACACCGTTTTCCTTTTGCTAGGCTTGATTCTACATGCTTACCGTATTTTCCTTTTGCCGATAGTTTAAACCCCAAATAAATAAACTCCTCTTTATAATCAATCTCTTTCCCTTCAAAAATAACTTTATCCTTATTTACTTTCCCTCCTTTTCGAAAACACATCACTGCCGTTTTTTTAACATTCAGAGTCAGTTTTTTACTTGTTAAATACTCACTTACCTTATCCATCAAAATCTGTAAATTTTCTTTAGAATCAGCAATAAGTGCCACATCATCTGCAAACAACAATGCACATAACGTAACAATATCTACCGATACCATAGGCCCCATTCTTGCTTTCAAATATTCATCCAAATCGTTTATGTACAATGAGAACAATTTTGGTGACAGGCTACATCCTTGCTTTACCCCCAGTTTTGACACGAACTCCCTAGAAAATTTCCCTGCCACTTTTACCACTAATTTTGTTAGACTATATATTTCTATTAAAATTACAATAAACGGTTGTGGCAAACCTATTTCAATCAACTTTCTCATCAATAATTCCCTATTTACGTTATCGAAAGCCCCTTTTAGATCCAAAAATGCCACATATAATTTACCCCCCTTACCTTTTGTATATTTTTTTATCAATACATTTAGGACAAATATCTGATCTATTGTACTATATCCCTCCCTGAACCCAGCCTGTACCGAAGAAAGTGTCTCATTATTGTCATCATATTCGGCTTTTCATTATAACTTTCGTTGGAAAGCGAAGCTTCCAAAGACTGTACCAAGGCAAGTTAAAGCAAGCGCCGCAGGCGAAATTTTTTTAATCTGTTTCGGAAAATTCAGCTATAGTACCATACAATTTCCGGCTTTTAAAGTGTTTCAAACCCCAAGAATTCTATCCTAAAAGGAAAACTAAATGATACACCATTCTTCCAGATAGGGAATACTACAAAATGCGCCGCAGGCAAAATTTTGTGTAAAACTTACTGTAATGCACCAGTTGACATTTTTCCTTTGATGTAAATTCATATATTTAATTCCACATATTCGGCTTTTCGTTTCAACTTTTGCTAAGAAGCGAAGCTTCCAACGACTGTACCCAGAACAAGTTGAACTAAGCAACGCCGGCGAATTTTTTTTAAATCTGTATTTTTTCCGGAAAAATTTGCGACCCACAAATCTTTGCAGACTTTGATTTCTTACGTATAAAAGACCCGGTGTGCGGACAAGAATACCGACGCCCGACAAAAGCATTCAGAATTCGATTTCTTCTGTGTTTTGCCCGATAAGATTGTAAAGAACTTTATTTTTTTACGCGTAAATAGAAGCCGATGTACCAACAAGACGACGAAAATACCGACGCCCGACAAGACCATCCAGTATTTGATTTGTTCTGTGTTTTGCTCGACTAGACTGTCAGAACTTGATTCATACGTGTAAAAATAACCCCTTGTGCCAATGAAACTTAAACTTCCTGGGTGCGTCCGACAAAGTTCGCAAAATATTTCTTACGTATAAGTAGAACCCGATGTGCCGACGAGTCCACCGACGGTCGACAAAAGCATAAAAAACTATTTCATCTGGATTTCTTATGTATAAAAAGAACCCGATGTGCCGACGAACCGAGGCACGACAGAAGCATGCAGAATTCGATTTCTCCAGTGCTTTGCCTGACAAATGTTTGCAGGATTTCATTTCTTGCGTATAAAAAGAACCCGATGTGCCGACGAGTCGACCGACGCCCGACAAAAACTTAATTTTTTTGTATTTCTTCTGGATTCCTTCTGTATAAAAAGAACCGGATGTGCCGACGAGAATACCGAGGCACGACAAAAGCATGCAGAATTCGATTTCTTCAGTGTTCTGCCCGACACACTTTTGCAGGATTTTATTTCTTGCATGTAAAAGCACCCGATGTGTCGACGAATCGACCGATGCCTGATGAAAAGCATACCAAATTTTATTTTTTCTGTATTTGCCGGCGCTTCGCGCCGACAAATAAGTGAACTTTCGCCGGGCTTCGCCCGACGAAATTGCTTTCTCAGGACCTTTGGGGTGGGGGGGAGTACCCCCCTCCCCCCCATAGTGACGCCCCTGTAAATAATATTCAGCTTCCGCGACCAACAAATGTCAAACTGGCCGATGGTTTCTTCTTCCGACATATCTAAACGTCCACATGGTGATATACTTAGTTATGTTAACCCTCTTACATGCCACTCGATCTTTTCGAAGGTTGTAGTAATCTTTTGACCAGCGCCAGGAGATCAATGAATAGTTAATTAGCAATGGCGGAGGCGTTCAGGAATGAATTGTGTTAAAGTAATTTGTGGATAACGTTGGCTACCGTGAGGATTTTGGGGAAAACAAATGTAACAGTGTGTTCGTAAAAACCCGACCCATCGAAAAATGATGGTGTCTCCCACCTTCTCAGCCCACATGAATCAAAGACTTTATTTTTTTTTTCTCTGCGTGTAATCACCAACATAGGATTCTCTTCAAGTTTTCCTGTACTTGTAAACGCTGCATTACTTGGATAGGAGAAGGAGGGGAATGGAGAAGAGTCCTGCTTGAAGTACAAGTGCCTTGACTTTAACTACCTGAAATTTGTGTTAACCCCAAGCATCTAGTTTGAAAATTGGTCGTAACGTAAGTTAATGAGCTTATCAAAATACTGTACGTGTCGGTTGATAAAGAAGTTAGATAGAATATTGTGGGTTTCGTGCGCGCTGTATTAAAGTATTGTTCAAGTATTTTTTTTTAACATATTGAAAGTAAAACAACATTGGACATTACCATAATTTTCTGGCCTAGAAGGGGAAGAAATCCGGTCCTTACTTCTGTCCGATGTGCGGGAGTCTTGATGAGAGTGTGGGTCACATGGTTTCTGAGTTAATGGAGCTGATTGAATGGGAGAATTGAAATACAGTGTGAGTTAATTTGATGATGAGTAGCTAAAAAGACTTGTTAAGGATTAGTGTTTTAGGAACAGAATGGGGCTTTTTCTGATGATCGCGACGGAACATAGAAGTTGATTTTTGGAATAAGAAAATATTAGTGAAATGGAAATAGTAACGTATGTCGTTAGAGTAAAACAATCCTGAAGGAGATTTTTGGGTTTGTATTTCTTTTTGTTTTTGCGAATAGTTGTTGCGCGGTCCTTGGGCTGCTCAGCAATGACTATCTCATATTGTATTCACTTTCAGGGAAACTCTACAGCTGTGGTCGCAGCTCAGAATCCGATTCGTCCGAAGTATGAAGAGACTGAAACAAGGAGACGAGAATTTTCTAGGAAACCAAAGTAAGACTGCTCTTCCCTTAAGTAGGCCTGTATTGCTTTTGGTAATTCCTCCCGCTGAAATATGTCTCTTGTCTGCCATTTCGCCTTCCATAATATCGCAGTAGGAAGATATTTCGCAACGTTCAAATACATACTCCTTGAGCCGAAGCTGACTGGAAAGATATATTCAAACAACAAATAAAAGCAAGAGCTGAAAGCTCATATGGCACGTATAAGAAAAGTTAGCATGTTTGTCAGATACGCGCGGTTTGCAGTTGTCAAGGCTGGATCACTCTTTCGGTATGCCTTTCATCAGAAGACGGGCTTGATCTAGCTGTGATAACTCTGTGCCCGAACTGGATCTGACCGAAGTAGTTGGAAGGGTATTCACGAGATTTCCGGTGCCACCCTCCAGCCTCCCCCCCCCCCCCAGTTATCGGATCTGGTCCGAATTTGAAACTGAATAAATGAGACACTTGTCAAAGTTTCATGCACGTCCGATTAACCGTTCCAAAGTTATGCATGCTATTGATTTCCGGATTCCCCATCCCTGCACTCCCCCGAAGATGGCCGGATCGGGGAAGTGATTGTTTTTCCAAGTTAATCTGGTTGGATCGCTGACATGCCTGCCAAGTTTCATCATCCTAGTTTATGTGAAAGTTCCCAAACTAGCAAAACCGGGACATACCGACAGACATTACGATTGCTAAATGGCACTTTGGTATGCTCGAAATGTCGCTGACAAAGCATCGTAACTGATGTGTCCGTTTTATGCATTGTTTGAATATAATATTCAAGAATAATCGACTTATTTAAATATCGCTTCGTCTCGAGAAAAGTCACACTGCTGGCTCTGTTTGGTCTCACCAAGAACAGTTAAGCCAATAGAACCTCCGTCTTTGGACCCATGCAGCGACTATGGATACCCCGACAAAACTGAGCTGAGTTAGAGTTATTTGCTGAGCTTTAGTTGTTGCCCGTCCACTCCCCTCTTCGGCGCTGCAAATCAGAGGCTAAAGTGCAAGAGGCGCGCTCATCCACTCTGCATACAAAAGCATACAAAACTATATTTTGGCTGTGTTTGCACGTTCCAACCTTCTCGAAATAGTAATTAACACTAACTATTTGCTTACCGTGCTCGGGAGGGTCGTAAGCGTGGTAACTACGCATCTGTGCAACGTGATTGGTCGGATTCACTCGTGGCAGATATTTTGCTGGAAAATAGCCTTGACGGCAGAAGTTCGTGGCGTCATGCGTAGTAACTGCGGCAAGTAGGGTGGAACACGCTCAATAAATTCAACTCCGCATGGTCGTAATAAGGTTCTAAGGTTCTTGTGATTATTTGTTCTTGGTCTCACTCGAATCTGTTAGCTTAATTTGGAAACATGGACAGATTTGCATAGGTCGCGTCTTGAAACCAATGACTTTGTCTGGATCAGTCTGGATGAAATCGGGACCGAATCCAAGTGAGACGAATACGATACCAAAAGGCGTCGGTTTTCGAAGATGATCCTAAATCTTGGTTGAATGGACCTTGCGAAGCATAGGAGAGGAAGCTTTGTGGGTCCTAAACGAAAACGGGAGAAACTTATAATGTAGTAATTGCGCCCGTCCGTAGTGATTTAAAGGTGAGTGAAAGGAATGTGTGAAGTCCGAAGTTTGGGGGATAAGAATGGATGGAATGATCTGGGGATTGCGCCGGCTAGGTCCTTCGGCGAGCTTTTTTGAACAAATAGATGATAGGTAATTTCGTATTAGCACTAAAACCCCTAATGGGCCATGGTTAGTAAAAATACAAGAAAGGAACGAATTGCAGTAAATAAGTTCCAGATAATTCCAGTAATAAATAAAAAAATTCTAATAGTATAATCTAGTAAACAGTCCTTTCTTCCTAACCCACCTTAACAACCCCCCCCAACAAAATAAAAATAAAATAAGATACCCTTTTCGCTTGCCAGTTTTGGCAGTGGAGATGATAAGAGCCTGGACGGGCAAGCTTTTCAGAAATAGGGAATAGCCTTTCCAAAGTTAACTTATCATTTGCCAAGTTTTTACCAGGCAAGTATATACCTTGACAGTTATTTTTTTTACAAGTTCGTGCTAGACAAGTTTATCACTAGGCAAGTTGCCACAGGCACAGGACAAATTCTGAAATACAAACTTACACGGGACATGCGTGTTTAAGACAATCCTACAAAAGACAAGTCAGCTTTGGAAAATTTTGAAAATGATTAGCTTTGGTGTATATTGAGCACATTGCCTGAGATAATTTTACCCGGGTTTGGTCTGACAATGTAAGCCCTTCAGTCCGAGAATGTGGTCGGCAGGAAAGCCGTCTATACAGGAAGGTTTTATAAGTTCGTTTACCGGACAACAACGCAGATGTAGTAAAACGTGTTTCCCAGCATGGCGAAAGAAATTGACGAAACTTCCAGTCAGCTCGGAATTGCTGAAGGAAAACATGCTAGCCAATATGCTCCTTCTGTAAATTCCTCGTACTTCCCCTATCCCTGATTTGTTAGTCTGACTGAAGCAACACGACAGCTCTATGAATATCAGTAAGCCACTCACATATCCTTGTCCACAGTCGGAAGCGGCGTAGTCCTTTTCCTTTTTACGAATTCTGTTCAGTATTGTGAAATATGATGACAGGGATCTCTTAGGCTTCAGGATGTTGTTCCGAGGATGACCTTTTTGTGCGGATGGATATAGGTCAGACAGGGGCTTTGTCCAAGAAAGCTAGCTGTTGCTTAACATTCTGTCCGGCATAAAAAGACGACTCATTTTATTGTCTATGCTGCTGAGGCTTTATTTATTTAATTCAAGATCTAGCCAACTGGGGCTGCTACATAACAAATCGCTTGCTATACACAGAAAACAAGAGTTAAGAGCTCATATGGCACTTGATGCGAGTAGGTGATACACGAAAGAAGATGAGAACGTCACAAAATACCGATTCGGACCCATAAACAGGATATCTAGTTTTACTCAAGTCTAAGCAAACTCGGTACTGTCCAACTTGCATCCCTTTCTGTGGCATCCGGTTGGTTTTGTGGATGTTACCCCCCCCCCCCCCAACTCTTCCAACCGTGGCCTCATGTGGTTCGGGTGCATGTTCCGCTTGTCTAGATGATCAGCTCTTATCACCCATAAAGTTTCACTCGAATCGGACCACCTGTTCGCAGCTTACGGAAGCCACTGATTTCCGGATTCTTTTCCCCTCAACTCCCCAAAGATGGTCTGATCCAGGAAAACGAGTATTCCTAGGGCATTATGTCTGGTCCTTAAGTCACTAATACGCCTGCAAAGTTTCGTCGGTCCTTAGAAAATCAGAATATCTCGAACAATCTTAACTGGCAATCACCGGAATTCTGGGAAACAGCCTCCAGCTCCCCCATAGAGCCCCGATTCGATCTGGTTTTGTCAGGTACGTATCTAGGGTTAATGCTTTTTCTTCCTACCAAATTCCTTCCCAATACCTCGACCCTAAGCGTTTCACGAGATTTCCGGTGCCCCATTCGAATTCCCGCCCACAGGTATTGGATCCGATCAGGGCTTGACGTGGAACATCTGAGACGATAGCTCTTTCCACTTGGCAAGTTCCATTCAGTTCCGTTCAAAAGTTATGCATGCCGCTAAATCCGGGCTCCCACCCCTCCACTCCCCCCGCGATGGTTGGATCAGGCAAACGACTATTCTCAAGTCAGCCTGTTCGGGTCCCTGATATCCCTCCGGGGTGCTCAGAAAAGGATGTTAGAGACATTAGAGACTTGACACGATAGGCTTAGAAATAATCAGTTACCCGACCCAACCATCGTGGGGAGTGGAGGGAGGGGGAATCTGGAATCTTGATGTATGATTAACTTTTGAACGAGTGGTCGGATCTTAACCAAACTTGATTTTGTAAAGACCTCGTGTCTCGGATGTCACATTTTAAGTCCGGATCGGATCCGGTTAATGTGGCGGGGGAATCGTGTGACACGCTTAGAGTGGAGCCATTGGGATGAAACTTGGTGGGAAGAACAAGGACAAGAGCTAGATACATCAATGACAAAACCGGACCGGGTTCGGACACTGTGAGGGGAGTTGGTGGGGAGGGGGGGTCCCGGATTCCTTTGATCGCGAATTAAGGTACTTCCAGATGTGCTAGGGCAATGAAACTTGGCTTGAACATTAGAAACTTGACAGGATTGGCTTAGAAAATGTCACTTCTCAGATCCGACCATCCCTTAAAGTACTAATCCTAACCACAAAGTACAAAACATACTTTTAACCAAAGTATACATTTTAACTCAAGGGTTTTTCTCAAAAATTAATTTTTAGGACCCTTAAAGTGGTTTCTTAACCGAAAAGTCAAAAACAGTACTTTAACCAAACGATATATATTCATAATCCCCAAGGGCCCATGATCATTTTTGCCTGAAAAGTGTTGCTACAAACAATAGCTGTGAGCAAAATATACATTTTCATGATTTCAATGAGCTTATCATCGTTTGTACTTCAAGAATGTTCATTACAGATGAATCTCTAGCGCCCTTAAAGTGCGCATCGTCACGGCCAAATGCACAAATAGAAGGGTTATGCTTACAAATGATTATAACAAACCCACGAATTGACGAGTTCCTACTTTCATCCTCTGACCCAGCCTTGCAAGTGCCATATGAGCTTCCAGCTCTTGATAATGTTTATTTTTTGATGTTGTGCATTTACTGCATCATTGAAAGCTCGGTGTTTTTCTTTGTCTGTACTGCACTATTTTCCTCTTCTTAAGTGCGTAAATAAAATTTTGTCATCATCATCATCATTGTTCTTTGACATTTTTTTAAGAAGTGTGATTTCTTTCTGTGATTTGCCTGATGTTTTTCCTTGTTGTGTGATCGTTTCCTGTGTTTTTGCTTCTTTTTTTTATATGCTCCATCATTTTCTCTTTCCTGTACGATGGGTGAAAAATAAACATTACATTGCATACTGCAACCAAACTTCCCTAATCTTGTTTTTCTGTTCTACACGATCACACAAGAGCTTATAAAGTTTAACAGATAAAAAAAATCCCTTCTGTGTCCAGTGCATGACTAAACGCGCAGCTCCGTCAGACCTTTTCCATAATTAGACGTTCACTGTTTCCACAGGAAAAGTTAAACCGACATGCAATAACCCGATATTCTAGTTTCCTCGATATCGGATATCCCTTGGGGATATTTTTTTCTGTTTCGTGCTTTAGCTGATTGGCAAGAAGGTGGATTGACCGTTTTCTGGCAAGGCCACAACCGTGTTATGAGTGTCGAAATGTAGCACACGACGAACCTATTTGTAAGTTCGTCTTGCCAGCTTGAGCCTGAGGAGGACCCTTGCGAAGAAGGCCCGAAGTATCGCTAGACTAAACTTCAGCTGACTTATTTGTTTAGTACAGTCAAGAATGGACTGTAGTACCATTTTCAACTACACGGATATCGGGTAGGATAAGTAAGAATGTTGCTGAACTAGCTCTCCTAATTGAACAAAATATTCTTGGAAAATCGAATATGGAAAGTATTATATACTGCTCTTACTTCAGCCTCGCTGCCGTATAAGATTTGACATAAAAGGAGGGAAGCCTCCCTTCTCTTGTGTCTATCCATATCTCACTCCTCTGAGTCTCTCGAAAGAAGTATATGGATTTAGTGTCTAGTAATCTTGTGTGGTGTCCGGTCAATTCGTCACAGGACAATTCGTCACAGGACAAGCTGTCACAAGAACATTTCGTCACAAGGACAACTCGTCATACGGACAGTTCGTCAGTAGGACAATTCTTCATACGAACATTTCGTCACAAAGAGCCTGATTTCAAGTTTGGATTTCGTGTTTTAGCTATATATTATTAAATACTCAGTTACAATAAAATAATATAGCTATATAATACATTAAAATATGTATTTATGAGCATTTTCCTGCAAATATTCGAGTACGTGTTCCAGCGTACTTCAGATGGGCAGACATGAACATAGCGGTCGAATGCCTATGGGATCCACCATTGGGAGAAAAGCCAACGCTATCAGCATTCTCATGGTGAGAGCAAAATTGCTGCAAGACGAATACTTCTCGAGAACATCACTGTTTGCTTGAACTTGTGTTTTGTATATGAGAATCCTTAATAGTAAAGTTTTTAACGACCTCTCTCAGTCTTTGCGACCTTGACACCTTGACTTTCCTCAAGAATATATACCACTAAAACTGATGGTTAAAGATCGGAGATTAGAGCAAGGATTAAAAATAATGATTCAAATATTGATTCAAACAACCTCTTGTGAAGGGGTGGCATTTTTTTATTTTATTCAAACTACCTTTGTAATAGCACATTTTCTAAAAATTGACGAGCTGTCCTACTAACGAATTGTCCTAGTGACGAATTGTCCTGTGACGAATAGTCCGTGTGACTAATTGTCATGTAACGAATTGTCCCTGTGACTAACTGTCCGTGTAACGAATTGTCCTGTTACCAATTGTCCTAGAATCTCTTGTGTATGGTTTTCCTCGATTTGTGGGTTCGTGGTAGTCTTGGAAAACAAATGCTAGGCCAAGTTATCGTAAATAAAATCTCCTCTAAAAAACAAGAGCTACGAGCTCATATGGCACTTGTACGAGTAGGCTGTACAAGAAAGTAGATGAAAACGTCACAAAATACACCCGCCATCCAAAAAGGCGGTTCGGAAATAGAAATAGGATATTTAGTTTCACTCATTTCTGAGCAGTTCCGGCATCGTCTCGATTGCAAATGTACATGACTGTTCAAACTTTCATCCCAATAAATCCATTTGTTTGATCCCTAGACGTGCTACACGATTTCCGGTACTCACTCTATTTCCACCTACCGTGGCCGAATCTGGTTCGGAATAAAAAAAAAATCGACCACCTAAAGCATCTTCGTTTATACCATCTACCAAGTTTCACTCGAATCTGAGCATTTTTGGAAAGTTCCGGTACCCCCCCCCTTCCCACCAACGTTGTCGGAGCCGGTTCGGGCCCAATCTCTTAATTCCCTCATCAAGTTTGACTGAAATTGGAGCATAGCCTATCTGCAAGTTTCCAGTAGCCCCCCCCCCCCCCTACCTTGGCCGAATCCGGCCCAGACGCCAAATAACAAATATAGGCCGCATGAACTCGGCACTGTCGAATTGCATCTCATTCGGTCCATCCGTTTGGTTTTTGTGCATGTCAAAAGTCCCCCCACCCCCAATTCCCCTAATCGTGGTCGCATATGGTTCGAACGCATGTTTTACATGTCGAGGCCATCGATTCGTATCACCCATGAAGTTTCACTCGAATCAGACCACTCGTTTGCAATTTATAGAAGTCCATATTTCTCTTCTCTTGCTCCCCCAAAAATGCTCGGATCTAGGAACGGAAGTTTCCGGGGGTACGTTGTGTCAGGTTTTTAAGTCAAGATAATTCGGGTCGCTAATATGCCTGCAAAGTTTCGTTGTCGTTTTACTTCTGGAACTATTCTAACTCACGACTACCGGAATTCCATGAAACCCACTCCAACTCCCCCCACAGAGCCCCGAAACCATCTGGCTCCGTCAATTTCATCTAGGCCTAATGCTTGTTCCATCCATTAAGTTTCGTCCAAATCCCTCTACTTTTAGAGTTTCTTGAGTTTCCCCCCCCCCCCCATCCCCACAGGTATTGGACCCGACTCGGACGTGACACTGAACGTCCGAGACGATAGCTCACCAGACAAGTTTCATTCAAATCCGATCACCCGTTCAAAAGTTATGCACGCCACTAGATTCCGTTCTCCCCATCCACCCACTCCCCCCACGATGGTCGGGTCGGTGAAACGGCTGTTCTCAAGTCAATCTGTTCGGATCCCTGACATACCTGCCAAGTTTCATCGCCCTAGGACATCAGGAAGTATGCCGAACTCGCGGGATCGCTAGAAATCCGGACCCCAGCCCCAACTCCCCCACAGTGCCCTGATCCGGTCCGGTTATGTCAATGACGTGTCGAGGACCTGTGCTTGTTTTTCCCACCAAGTTTCATCCCGATCCCTCCACTTTAAGTGTTTCTCAAAATTTCCGGTTCCCTCCTCCAACTCCTCCCAGTGTCATCGGATCCGGTCCGGTTATGTCAATGACGTGTCGAGGACCTGTGCTTGTTTTTCCCACCAAGTTTCATCCCGATCCCTCCACTTTAAGTGTTTCTCAAAATTTCCGGTTACCTCCTCCAACTCCCCCCAGTGTCATCGGATCCGGCCCGGATTTAAAGTGAGGTGTCTGAGACACAAGGTCATCCTAAATATCAATTTTCATCAAGATCCGATCACCCGTTCAAAAGTTATGCACGCCACTAGATTCCGGACTCCCCATCCACCCACTCCCCCCACGATGGTCGGGTCGGGGAAACGGCTGTTCTCAAGTCAATCTGTTCGGATCCTTGACATACCTGCCAAGTTTCATCGCCCTAGGACACCAGGAAGTATGCCGAACTCGCGGGATCGCTAGAAATCCGGACCCCCATCCCAACTCCCCCACAGTGCCCTGATCCGGTCCGGTCATGTCAATGACGTGTCTAGGACCTGTGCTTGTTTTTCCCACCAAGTTTCATCCCGATCCCTCCACTTTAAGCGTTTCTCAAAATTTCCGGTTCCCCACCCCAACTCCCCCACAGTGCCCTGATCCGGTCCGGTTATGTCAATGACGTTTCTAGGACCTGTGCTTGTTTTTCCCACCAATTTTCATCCCGATCCCTCCACTTTAAGCGTTTCTCAAAATTTCCGGTTCCCTCCTCCAACTCCCCCCAGTGTCATCGGATCCGGCCCGGATTTAAAGTGAGGTGTCTGAGACACGAGGTCATCCTAAATATCAATTTTCATCAAGATCCGATCACCCGTTCGCAAGCTAAAAATACCTCAAATCTCAAATTTTGGCTTCACCCTCCCTCCACTCCCCCCCCCCCCCCCCCCAGATGGTCGAATCGGGGAATTGATGATTTCCTATTTAAGCTGGTCGGGTCCCAGACATGCCTGTCAATTGCGATCACCCGACATGCGATCACCCGTTCGTAAGCTAAAAATATCTCATTTTTCCTATTTTTTCCGGATTCCCCCTCCCTCCACTCCCCTCCAGATGGTCGGATCGAGGAAGCGACAATTTCTAATTTAATCTGGTCCAGTTCCTGATATGCTTGCCAAGTTTCAGCGTCCTAGCTTATCTGGAAGTGCCCGAACTAGCAAAACCGGGACCGACAGACCGACAGACCGACAGACCGACAGACCGACAGACCGACAGACCGACAGACCGACAGACCGACTGACGGACAGAAATAACAATCGCTATATGGCACTTGAGTAAGCTCAAGTGCCATACAAATTTGGTGCGCGAAGCAGGGAAGACATAACTTAGATACTGGTAATCACAGGAAGGGTAGATCTAGCAGATCTGGTAGGAACTTTGTAGCTCACCTATTGACGGGTCAAGTGCTGAAGCCCCTGTATACAGACCATCAGCAGCTTGATGCGGTCGACGAACGACAACGGACATCGTAGGCATAGTTGTCACCCCAGATAAAATAGTTCACTTGTTCTTCAGAAAAAAAATCACCACCAAAGAGTCAACAGAAAAAGATATCGCGATGAAGCCTCGTGAAAAATTTTAGAAGACTTTCTTGGACTGATGATTTTTTATGGCACTTGCCCTTCGGCCAAGTGCCATATAGCGATCGCAATTTCTGTCCGTCCGTCGGTCTGTCCAGGTTTTGCTAGTTCGGGCACTTCCACATAAGCTAGAACGATAAAACTTGGCAGGCGTATCAGGGACCCCAAATGATTAAGTTGGAAATAGTCACTTCCCCGATCCGAGGACCGTGGGGGGAGTGGAGGGAGGGGGAATCCGGAATCTTGAGGTATTTTTAACTTTTGAACGGGTGATCGGATCTCGATGAAACTTGATATTTGGAACGACCTCATGCCTCAGACGACCCACTTAAAATCCGGACCAGATCCGGTGACTTTTGGGGGGAGCTGGAGGGGGCAACCGGAAATCTTGGGAAACGCTATGAGTGGAGGGATCGAGATGAAACTTGGTGGGAAGACACCTAGCAAACACTAGATACATCATTGACATAACCGAGCCGATTCGGGCACTGCGGGGGAGTGGAAGGAGGGGGAATCCGGAATCTTGAGGTATTTATAACTTTTGAACGGGTGATCAGATCTCGTTGGAACTTGATATTTGGAAAGACCTCATGCCTCAGACGACCTACTTAAAATCCGGACCGGATCCGGTGACTTTTGGGGGGGAGCTGGAGGGGGCAACCGGAAATCTTGGGAAACGCTATGAGTGGAGGGATCGAGATGAAACTTGGTGGGAAGACACCTAGCAAACACTAGATACATCATTGACATAACCGAGCCGATTCGGGTACTGTGGGGGGAGTGGAGGGAGGGGAATCCGGAATCTTGAGGTATTTATAACTTCTGAACGGGTGATCGGATCTCGATGGAACTTGATATTTGGAAAGACCTCATACTCAGACGACCCACTTATAATCTGGACCGGATCCGGTGACTTTTGGGGGGAGCTGGAGGAGGCAACCGGAAATCTTGGGAAATACTATGAGTGGAGGGGTCGAGATGAAACTTGGTGGGAAGACACTTAGCAAACACTAGATACATCACTGACATGACCGAACCGATTCGGGCACTGTCTGGGGAGTGGAGGGAGGGGGAATCCGGAATCTTGAGGTATTTATAACTTTTGAACGGGTGACCGGATCTCGATGAAACTTGATATTTGGAACGACCTCATGCCTCAGACGACCCACTTAAAATTCGGACCGGATCCGGTGACTTTTGGGGGGAGCTGGAGGGGGCAACCGGAAATCTTCGGAACCGCTATGAGTGGAGGGACCGAGATGAAACTTGGTGTGCAGACACCTAGCAAATAGTAGATACATCATTGACATAACCGAGCCAATTCGGGCACTGTGGGGGGAGTGGAAGGAGGGGGAATCCGGAATCTTGAGGTATTTATAACTTTTGAACGGGTGATCGGGTCTCGATGGAACTTGATATTTGGAAATGCCTCATGCCTCAGACGACCCACTTAAAATCTGGACCGGATCCGGTGACTTTTGGGGGAGCTGGAGGGGGCAACCCGAAATCTTGGGAAACGCTATGAGTGGAGGGATCGAGATGAAACTTGGTGGGAAGACACCTAGCAAACACTAGATACATCATTGACATGACCGAGCCGATTCGGGCACTGTCGGGGGAGTGGAGGGAGGGGGAATCCGGAATCTTGAGGTATTTATAACTTTTGAACGGGTGACCGGATCTCGATGAAACTTGATATTTGGAAAGACCTCATGCCTCAGACGACCCACTTAAAGTCCGGACCGGATCCGGTGACTTTTGGGCGGAGCTGGAGGGGAGAACCGGAAATATTGGAAAACGCTAAGAGTGGATGGATCGAGATGAAACTTGGTGGGAAGACACTTAGCAAACACCGAGCCGTGCTTACTCGTAACAAGTGCCATATGAGCTCGTAGCTCTTTTTTTTTATCTGTGACGTAAAATCACCAGTTTAATTTAATTATCAACCGTGGCAACTCTGGTTGAAGCTCAAAGGTATTCGTCTACTGTCGTAATTGAGACATGAGGATGATTATTGCCATGGTTTCGTCTGACGGGATAGCAGAAAAGTATGTTCCGAGAGTCATTATACTGAAAGAAATACTTTCCAGAATGCTTTCTATTTTTTGCAACTTCTTTAGAAAGGCGTAGTACGTAGACAAATTTTCGTTGTCGATCTTCCTTTCTCATTCATTCCCCTCTAGTACCCATAATTTTCTTCCGCTTAGCTGTCAGAGGCTCCAGAGCCACTTACTTGTCCGTCTGCTAATGATGGCACTTAAGCATACTCGAGTGCCATGTAGCGATTGTAATGTCTGTCTGTCGTTCTGTCGGTCTGTACCGGTTTTGCTAGTGGGCACTTCCACATAAGCTAGGAGGACGAAGCTTGGCAGGCGTATCAGGGATCCGAACAGATTAATTTAGAAACAATCACTTCCCCGATCCGGCAATCGTGGGAGGAGTAGAGGGATCGGGAATCCGGGCACTAGTAACATGCGTAACTTTAGAACGGGTAATCGGACATGCGTGAAACTTGAGAAGTGTCAAGAATGAGTGTCTCAGATGTTCATTTTCAAATCCGGAGGTGACCCGATAGCGGGAGGGGGAGCAACTTCTCTAGAAAGGCGTAGTACGTAGAAAAATTTTGGTTTTCGATCTTCCTTTCTCATTCATTCCCCTCTACTACCTATCATTTTCAACCGCTTAGCTGTCAGAGGTTCCATAAACGATGACATGGAGCCACGCACTTGATCCGTCCGCTAATTATGGCACTTAAGCTTACTCGAGTGCCATGTAGCGATCGTAATGTCTGTCTGTCGTTCTGTCGGTCTGTCCCGGTTTTGCTATTGGGCACTTCCACATAAGCTAGGACGACGAAACTTGGCAGGCGTATCAGGGACCCGACCAGATTAATTTAGAAACAATCCCTTCCCCGATCCGGCAATCGTGGGAGGAGCAGAGGGATCGGGAATCCGGGAAGTAGTAACATGCATAATTTTAGAACAGGTAATCGGACATGCATGAAACTTGAGAAATGTCAAGAATGAGTGTCTCAAAGGTTCATTTTCAAGTCTGAGGGGACCCGATAGCGGGAGGGAGAGTTGGAGAGGGGCACTGAAAATCTCGTGGAACGCTTCCACATAAGCTATAACGATGAAATTTGGCAAGTGTGTCAGGGGCCCGACCAGATTAACTTAGAAATAATCTTTTCCCCGATCCGGCCATCGTGGGGGGGTGGAGGGATGGAGAATCCGTAAACGTGTAACATGCATAACTTTGGAACGGTAATCTGACATGCATGAAACTTGACAAGTATCAAGGACAAATGTCTCAGATGTTCAGTTTCAGATCCAGACCAGATCTGGTAAGCGGGGGGGAGAGGGGGCTGGAGGGGGACACTAGAAGTGAAAACGCTTCCTATAAGCTAGGACGATGAAAATTGACAGGCATACAATTGATTAACTTGGAGCCAGATTAACTTGGAAATAATCATTTCCTCCATCCGGCTATAGCGGGGGAAGTGGACGGATAGGGAATCCGGAAACTAGTAACATGCATAATTTTGGAACGGGTAATCGGATATGCATGAAACTTGACAATTGTCAAGAACAAGTGTCTCAAAAGTTCAGTTTCGTATCCGGACAGGATCCAATGACTGGGGAGAGCTGGAGGGATAACTGGGGAGAGCTGGAGGGGGGCACCGGATATCGGATATCTTAGAGTCGAGGGATCGGGATGGGACTTGGAGGGACGAACAAGCATAAATCCTAGATACATTGTTGATCGGATACATCACGGACAAAACAGGACCGGGTCGTGTTGGAGGGAGTTTCCTGGAATTGATCACTGGTTAGGGTACTTCCAGATGTGCTAGGACCATGGAACTTGGCAGGCGTATTAGGTACTCTACCAGATTGACTTAAAAATAGTCCCTTACCGATCCGATGATCGTGGGAGGAGTTAAGGAATGGGGAATCCGGAATATAGTGACATGCATAACATCGGAACGGATGATCGGACATCCATGAGACTTGACAAGTGCCAAGAACAAGCGTCTCAGATATTCAGTTTCAAATCTGAACCGGATCCGATAACTGGGGGGGGGGAGCTGGACGGGGGCACGGGAAATCTCATGAAATGGTTAGAGTAGAGGGATCGGAATGGGACTTGATTGGAAGAACAAGCGTAAACCCTAGATAAATTGTTAGGACCATGACCCGAATCGTATCACAGTGGGGGGGGGGGAATTGGAGAGGGTTTCCTGGAACTCCGGTGATCGCGAGTTAAGGTACTTCCAGATATGCTAAGACGAAAAAAACTGGCACGCATATCAGGGACCCGATCAGATTGACTTGGAAGTACTCATTTCCCCGACTCGTTCATCATGGAGGAAATGGAGTGATGGCGAAATTTATAACTTTGGAACGGGTGATCGTATGTGAATGAAACTTGACAAGACTCAAGAACAATCGTCTCAGATTGTCAGTTTTTAAGTCTGGACCGGATCCGATAACTGGCGGGGGAAGATGCAGGAAGGTACCGGAAACTCGTGAAATATTTAGAGCCGATGAATCGGGAAGGGTGGGGACAATAAGCATAAACCCTAGATACATTATTGACTAGCTAGGACCGGACCGGGGCATTGTGGGTGGAGCTGGAGGGGGTATCCCGGAAAGCCGGTGATCACGACTTGGGTACTTTCAGATTATCTACGATGAAGAAACTTTGCAGTCGTATCAGGGACCGGACCGCATTGACTTGGAAATAGTCACATTCCCGGTTCGATCATGGCGGGGTATGTAGGGAACTCTCGACTCGATTATCGGATTTGAATAGAACTTGACAAGTGGCAGAGCTAATGTCTCAAATCTCCCGTTCCAAGTCCGGACCAATTCCGATAACGATGTGCGGAGCTCGAAGGAGGCCGCTGAAAACCTTGTAAAAACCTTTCCAACTACTTTGGTCTGATCCAGTTAGCGCACAGAATTATCACAGCTAGAGAATTTGCTACTACCTTCGATTGAGTTATACGCGAATTGAACCATATTACGACAAAACTTCTATTCAGAAATAGTTGTCAGTGAGTGGAATAACCATTCCAGGTTTACTAGATCAAGCCCGTCTTCTGATGAAAGGAATATCGGGAGAGAGATCCAGCCTTGACAACTGCAAACCGCATTTGACAAACGTGCTAACTGTTCTTGCAAGTGCAATATGAGGTTTCAGCTCTTGTTTTTCTCGGGGAAACAGATACAAAAAGGTACGAGAAAAGTAGGGATTAATATACCCTCCGTATACCATACCGTAGTAATACCCTCCATTGTGAATCCTTTGTTGTTAGTAGGTGGCTGTGAACGACTACATACTGAAGTAAGCCAATCCTAGGATACCTCAGTCTTCTATTATTTCTTCGGGAAGTTTGCCAGAACATGGAGATACCAGCCTGGTATCGCTATCATATATGGTATAGCATTTTGTATGTAGTGAAAGACAAAAATGCTCCTTTGCCAGGATTAGAGCCCACGACACTCCGCTACCAAGGCAGACGCTGTACCATTTGAGCTACCGAGGGGATTTGGAACGTAGTTCACAAACCATTACAATAGTCAGATAGAAGCCGGCCATAGGAACAGTGATCCCGCTTTGAGGAAAATTCATCTAAACAGTCACAGAAGATAATAAAGATTGCATAGATGGTGCTATCGACAAGGATGTTGTACCGTGACAAATAAACGAGAAACAAATCTTTAAATTGAACTTAGAAGTCTAAGTATATAGCATTGCCAGAGTTGAGCCCGCTACGTGAGCAAATCAATTAAAATATTTGTGTCAAATATCTCTCCATCTTTTGGTAGCTCTATATAGTTTACAATTTTGTGGTCAACAACTTGCTATCCTGTGAGCTCTGGGTCTCTTCTGAGCTTAATTTACAGCCAAGCATATTGGCAGCATCTTTGATTTTTTGTCATTCGGTATCTTAAAGAAAGACTAGAGCTGAAAGCTCATATGGCACTTGCAAGAATAGGCACAATGTTAGCGAGAGTTTTTTTGTTTGGGAGTTTTGTACAGAGTCGAATATTATTTTATTATACACTAGTAAGTAAAAAGCACTCTAAAAGGCATTTCTAGAACTACTCTTCTTCGTTGGGCGGTCTAATGGTCTTCAATATGGTTTCAACATTTATATCAAGTACGTTTCTTCTTTGAATTGTTGCTGCGTAATTTCCAGTTTCGAATAGATGGACCTCAGCTTCGTCTAGGGTTTTGCCTGCTAGTAGCTAGAAGGCATCGTTTGATAAAAGTACTTTTCGACCTTGCGGTGAAGATGCGCACTTTAAGGGAGCTAGAACCTCATTTGTAAGCAAAACCCTTGAGGCAACAATGGTAATGGGCTAATGGTGGGTCATGGAAATGCATATTTTGCTAAAAAGTATTTTTCTTAATTTGCGGTCATGATTGGTACTTTAAGGAATCGTATGATTTAGAAAGTGGCATTTCCAAGCCAACTTTGGCGAATTGCTAATATTCCAGCCAAATTTCATCGTCCTAGCACACCTGGAAGTACCTTTACTCGCGATCATCGGAATTCCGGACTCCCCCCCCCCCCCCCGTTGTTGTCGGATCCGGTTCGGACATGAAAAGATCTCCAGAGACTTGTCCTCTGTTCAGTTACAAAATTTCACTATTCCCCCTTCCTCTACTCCCCCACGACTATCGGATCGAGTAAATTTGTATTTACAAGTCAGTTTGATAGGGTCCCTTTACGCCTCCCAAGTTTCGTCGTGAAAATCCCCAGAACCGCCATCACCGGAATTCCGGGAAACACCCCTCCACCCCCTCCCCCAAAGTGTCCGGATCCAGTCCAAATGTGTAAACGATTTATCAGGAGCAGATGCTTGTTATTCCCAGCAAGTTTCACTCCGATCACTCCATTTTAATCGTTTCTCGGGATTTCTGGTCTCCCCCCCCCCCCTAACTCTTCCATAGCGGTCGAGTCCAGTTCGGACTTCAAATGAAACATCAGAGATGTGTCGTTTATTCAGGGATTAATTTTCATTTCAGTCCGATCACCCGTTCGAAAGTTACACACCACTCAATTTTCCGGATTCCCCCCCCCCCTCAACCCCCCCCCCCAGATGATTGGATTGGGAAACTGATTATTGCCAGGTTGTTTTGGTCGGGTCCCTGATACGCCTGCCAAGTTTCATCGTCCTAGCACCCCCTAATCTATTTCAACCCCTACTAAGGTTCAACAACATATTATACCAACCCCTTCGACCTTCGATTGCTCTAGCTCTTTCCGAACGAATTTAAGCAAAGAATGACTCATCCAGGCGCCGAGCTATACTAGTGTGAAGAAAGGGGTAGGAGTTTGACAAAAACTAGAAAAAGTGTTTCAAGAGATTTCGGGTATCCCCCCTCCAGCCCCCCCCCCCCCCCCCCCCCCAGTTGTCGGATCCGATTCGGATTTGACAATGAATATCCAAGACACTTGTTCTTGATGACTGTAAAGTTTAATGGACGCCCGATTATCCGTTCCAAAGTTATGAATGTTACTAATTTCCGGATTCCCCATCTTTCCACTCCCCCATTGATGGCCGAATCGGAGAAGTGATTATTTTCAAGTTAATCCGGTTGGGTCCCTGATATGCGCGCCAAGCTTTATCGTACTAGGTCATGTGGAAGTGCCCAAACTAGCAAAATGCGGACAGGCCGACAGACAGACAGACATTACGATCGCTATATGGCACTTGAGTAAGCTCAAGTGCCATAAAAAAAACCCGTCCTTAGTGAAATTAAGAATGCGCAGTCTGACTTTGAATTTTGTCCTGTCGGGAACGGTTAAGACTAAGACGGTTACGACGAGAAATGTTTGTCATGAGTAAAAGTTGTGCACTCCCGCATAGGACACAGTTGTGCCCTTCTTGGGAACGTTGTGTTTGTTGTTTCGTTTAAAGAAAGTTGAAGTTAAAATGAATTGAAATTGAAATCTTTCAAAGTACAAGAGTACAAGAGTAACAAGACCGAAGGTTTCGATGGGATCCCAAAAATGTAATATCTCATCCAGATATTTGGGTCGTGTCTTCGAATTTTGGCTTCTTGGCGTCAAGGCTGGATCGCATTTTTTTTGTTTTCGCCAAAAATCCCTCCACGTAGTAATCCAGCCAATCACATTACATCGATCCGTGGTTACCACGCTTGCTACGCTCCCGAGCATTGTAAGCAAATGGTTACTTTTAGCAAGAACAAATCAGAGCACTATTAATTACTATTTCGATTAGGTTGAGAACTGTCAGCGTAGTAGCTTTTCATGAGGTTGGAACGGAAATAGTATAACTAATAGTTCCTATCTGGTTACTATTGTTAGAATGGTGGAACACGCTCTACGAACGTGTCATTGTTCACTTTATGCTAGCGCACCTAGCAGCCAAAGAAGAACTAATATGTAAGGAATTTTGTGAAGTGCGTATTGTGTCCGAACGTCCACAGTGGGTACTTTAGCTTATCACATCAGGGGATATCACGCCCCGTTAGAATTGCCGAGCTCCCCGTTTCCCTGGAGAGGTCTGAGGGGCCGATAAATTCGCGTAAGGCTTATTGCGACTGTTCAATTTGTTTCTGTCACCACTGCAATTTCCCTTAGGTAGATATAGATGGCGCCAGCTGTTATTTCCCTTGGCTCCCTCTCTGACAAATGGAAGCTCCCGGTGACGTAAGACTATATGAATCTTGTCAGATAAGGCATGTTCACAGGGCATAAAATATTTCCGTGATTGCGAGGCGAAGATTTGAAAGGCGAACGTCACTGGTAGTGTTTAGTTTATTGGAAAACTATGGGCTTTGACCGCTTATAGTTTACAAGGAAATATTAGTCCGTCTAATTAGCACGACAACTCTCGAAGGGATTGAGATTTTTTTGAAAATTGGTATGAGAATTCTTTTGGTCAAAGTACAGGTCAAGTCGGTAGATGAGCCATGAAGCGCTATATTTAGGGGTGGGGGAGGGTGTCTCAAATTAAAGGGGGGAAAAGTATTTTTTCAAGCGAATGGGACAGTCGTTTTAGCAGTAAGGAGACATGATAAAGCCATATCTGAACTTTCTTTTCTTGCTGGACAAGCAGGTCTGTCTGAATCTGATCCAAACTGGAAATTCGTCAGAAGTAAAATTTTGCGCTTAAGAGTCGATTAGAGACTCGGAATAGGGGCAAGGAGACATGCTGGATAGATTTTTGAAAAAAATTTCTTGTCGGACTTGTTTTGTTGAATTAGTTCAACTGGAATCCGGCCAAAACCGTAAATTTTTTTGAAAAAAAAAAAAATAAAGAATTCGATTAAAGGACACGTGAACAATGAAACCATACTTGAACACACCATGGAGAATGCATCTACAGACATGGCCACGGAGAGCATTCTTCTCCTAAGCGTGGCGTTCTCAAAGTAGGGATGTTTGTTTCTGGAGGTTTGCACATGCAGACTCCAAGACAAAAAGCGCAATTCATTCAAATCTTGTACAGCGCTGGCCGGATCGTATTAGAATTTCTGCTAGATATACGTTTGGCTTATCTGGTTAAAAGGTATTCCAGAAGAAGGGTTGATTGGAGACATTTGTTCATTTCTAAAATTGCTCGGTACTGAAATAAGGACAGGTGCAAAATGGAGCAAAAATCATAGCTTGGAAACGGTATTTCGTATTTGGATCGGGTTTTCTGCAGGCAATGTTAACGGAAGTCATGCAGATAGGGATGATACTGGGTACTCTTCACTCAGGTGACCTTTAAAGGTTCGATATAGAAGTAAAATTACATGCTGAATTCATATCTGCAGAATTTTTCTACCGGACAATGAACTCGTCCAGAATCCGGCAAAACCTGGAAATTCGTGTGAAAGTGAAATATGGAGACGTTTAGAGCTTTGATTTGAGGGCAAGAATGCATACCTGTTCGTAGCTTTTTCAGCTGATCTTTCGATTAGCCCGAATCCATGGAAAATCAGAACATCACCATTTGTACAAGTATTTCAGTGGATTACTTCTATCAGTGTAAAGAAAATAAGACTGAATCCATCCATCTGCTTTGTATCACTTCCGGGTATAAATTGTACGATTAGAATCTGATGTAAACCAGAAATTTCGGAAAGAAAAAACAATTCTCTGATAAAACACTTTAAGGTGGTATATCTGTTATCAATAATTTCGTATAAGTAAGTAATTTATTTTTTCACCCGCCATGTTGGAAAGCGGGGTATAAGTAGAATAAAAGAAAGAAAGAAAAACATATGCAGAACTCATACGATAACACAAATTTAATCTTTGGCCAGAAAATAGGATAAAAGGTTTCAAATATGCATCCTAATCTGATCGCATTCCTGATAATCTAACCTGGGTACAAATAATATGTTTATGGAACCTGGTGGAGACAGATAATCTACAAGACCCGATTATCTGGATCCTTTAGAAACCTTTGGTCTTATTCCCTGATGACCTAAGTGTCTTTTGGGGATCCCAAAACGTAAATGGAGGGATACCCATGAAATCTCAAAAGTTGTCCGTCTGTCCGTCCGGTTGTCTCCGTCTGTCTGTCGGCACTATAACTCTCGAAGGGGATGAGGTATTTTGATGAAACTTAGTGCGAGGATTCTTTTGGTCAAGAGTAAACTCGAGTTCGTAGATGGGCTCTGTAGCCCTACATTTAGGGGTGGGGGAGGGGGTTTCAGATTAAGGAAAAAATATTTGTTAAAAGGTATTGAGATAGTTGATTTAGGGGGTAAGGAGACATGCTGAATCTGAATCTGAAAATTATTTTCTTGTCGGACAAGAAGTTCACCCGGAATCCGGTGAAAACCAGACACAAAATTTGTCGATCAGTTTTCGCCTATAGTATTCCCTAAGCCTTTTTTCTCAAACTAGTATAGCTCTGCGCGTGGATGCTGACATTCATTTCTTTATTCTGTGTGGCGTCAGAGGGACCTAGTGTAATCGAAGGTCGAAGGGGAAGATATATAATGTTCAAACGAGGAAATATCAAGCGAGGATGTTGTTCAAAGAGGATTCACTGGTAGAGTACAGGTCAAGTTTGTAGATGGGTCCTTTAGTCCTATCTTTGGAGGCAAAGGACGGGTTCGGTATTTACGGTAAAAACATGTATGTTTTATAAGCTAATAAGATATTCACTGAGGGGGTAAGGAGGTCCGCTGAATCCATATGTGAACTTAAATTTCTTGCTGGACAAATGGTTCATAACGAATTAGGCTGAAACTGGAAATTTGGTTGAGGCTCAAAGTTGTTTCTGAAATCGATTAGAGATTTGGTATCGGGGCAAGGAGACATGCTGAATCCAATTTGAACTTTATTTTACCAGTACAAATATTCAAAGAATCTGACGAAGACTGAATGGCCAAGACATGACCCAGTTGTTTGAAACAGATTTTTTATTTTTGGGATCCCATCGAAATTTTTGGTCTTGTTATTAGTTGTGACCACTGCACACATTTTGCTGCCAAAAGCTTGTCGTTAAAACCGAAAGACATTCCTCAGGAAAAGCGGCATGTTAGGGCGATGAGAAGTAATCAAGTCGGAAACAGCATGTTGTGGCCAGAGTTTACGCTACAGCAGCATTTGACGTAGGGCAATACAGTGTTAAGGGATGTTTTAAAGTTGGAGATTTTAAAGCCATTAAAAGTATTTCTGACACGTCCTTCCATTACTGTCGTTTCACTAACAGACGTAATAATGTTTCAGAGGTTGCGTGGCTTCGTGACGTCGGTGACTATCGCAAGAAGAAACGGACGAAAACAGAGTTCTCCACACACCATCCGCTGTCAAATAGCGCCTAATCCCGCTATTTGATTTATGTTATTTGCTATTTCAGTTTTTGCTTAAACTGTTATGCGACAATTAAAATTATAGAATTTAGTGTTTCCAAAGTTTATTCTCATTGTTTGCCGCCATCGTTCATAATCCGAACATGGAGTCGCATCCTAGCGTTAAATCCACTTACGTTTTCTTGCAAACAAAATGTGTAAAACTGTTTTTAATTTTTTTTTTAAATAAAGTTTTCATTTAAGTTTTTTAAAGTTAACTAAAGTTTGTTTAAATAAAGTTTAAGATTTAAGAAACATTCTACGTGTCCTTAATAAAACTTGGTAAAAGGATGCGCACTCTTATTTTGAATGTTCTCCAGCTTCTGATAAAGTATTATTTTCTTTTCGGGATTCCAATGCGCTAGTGACAAGCCGCCACGAAAAACGAAGGAGGCACTACCCCTGTTCTAATTTTCGTCTTCTTTCCTTCAGAATCGAAAGACAGGAGCCCTGAACCTATGACTTCAAAAAGTTTGTCCGTCTTTCCGACTCTGAGCAACGAGAACTTTCGAAGAAATTGAGACAATTTGTTCAAACTTGGTGTGGGGATTCCTAGGTTCAAAGTACAGACCAGGCTCGTAGATGGGCTCCATATCCCTATATTTGTATTAGAGAAGAAGGCCTACGAAATAATGGGCAATTTTTTGTTTGGAAGTTAGTGATATAGTCGATTGAAAGGAAAGAAAACGTGCTGAATCTGTATCTGAGCTTTAATTTCTTCACGGCAAGTAGTTCGCCTGGATCCTGGATCCTGGAAGTTTTGTCTTAATCCGATTAGAACTTAGATAAATAGGTAACACGACCAAAGGTTTTGATGGGATCTCCAGTCCCAGTTTCTAAACTTCACCATACAGACAAGTGAGTCTGACAGATTTCCGGAAACTCTAAACCCTTAACTTTAATCAAGCATCTCATGTTCAGTCTTTAATCTCATCAATAGATGGTTTAGGTTTTGCCACGCAAATAGTCTGAAGCCAATAGCTCCGAAAGGAACCGATTGATCTAGCGAGACTAGTCGATAAGAACATTTTTTTCTGAAAAATCCTAGCACCAGCAGTAATTGCACTAGCTCTTTAGGGCAGTCACATCCCTTTTCCAGCTAATGAAGTAGCCTACTCATTGGGTTCGGTAGCATCCACCAAGTCAGTCTTTTTTTTTTAAAAAGATGGCTTATTCTTAATTAGTAAGAACATCAAATCTTCAAAAATAATTATTGAAAAAAAAAAGAAACTAACAAACGTTAAGCCATCTTTTTACTTTTTGTTCGTACACATGCTAAATATCTTTCTTTGATTTTTCTCATTATTGCGCCCGCAAAAGCGCCAAGTCATAGGCATCGGGGTCGAGCCGCGCCAGTGTACCTTCCCGCAATCGCTTCCAGCATTGGGACCTCAAAAGGCGTTTCTGGCGTTCTCACAGATTTGTACTCTAAAAGGCAAAACCAGAATCGGCCCAGCACAAGAACTAACGTAAAGTCGTTGCCCCTTTAAAACTTCTCGCTGACTTGCCAATAGTACTTTCCACTAAAGTAGTGGGTTCACTTTCCGCGTCACTTTCCAGAGAAAGACCAAAGGCTCCGATGGGATCCCAAAAATTGAATATTTGATGCAGACAATTAGGTTTTGTTTTCACCGTATCAAGTGTTCGCCGGACTTTTTGGACATTTCTACTTTTAAAATTTAGAAACAGAGTAAGCCCAAATTACTGATCGTCTAAGAAAACCAAGTTCATATATGGATTCAGCATGTGAGTTCACCGGTTTCGGCCGAATTCCGAACGAACTACCTTACTTGTCCAGAAAAAAAAGACAGTTCAGAAAAGAATTCAGCGTATCTCCTTATCCGTATAAAGAACATCTAATCAACTTCAAGTAAAACTTTAACTTATAAGAAAATCCGGTTTAACAGGATTCCGAACGAACTGTATGTCCCGGCAAAATAATATTGTCATATACAGAATCAGCGTCTCTTCTTACCCCTAAATCTGTCATCTAATCTTCCGGTTTTGGCCTGAATCCAGGCGAACAAGTTGTCCGGGTAGAAAATACTTTCACAATCGTGTTCAGCACGTCTTCTTACCCCTAAATCGAACATCTAATCAACTTCAAATAAAGCTTTTACTTTTAACAAACTTTCCGGTTTTGGCAGGATTCCGGGCGAAACTAATTGTTCGACGACAAAAGGGTTTTCACCATCGTTTTCAGCATGTTTTCTTACCCCATAATCGACTGTCACATTATTTGTTTAAAAATATTTCATTTGCCCCTTAATTTAAACCCCCTCCCCCACCCCTAAGTTTAGGGCTAGAGATCCCATTTACAAACTCGACCCTACTCTTGACCGAAAGAATCCTCACACCAAGTTTCATAAAAATATCTCGTTTCTTTCGAGAGTTATAGTGCGGACAGACGGACAGACAAACAGACAGACAGACCTACAACTTTTGCGATGTCATAGGTATCCCGCCACTTACGTTTTGGGATCCCAACAAGCGGAGCGCCATAACAGTTTTGGAAAGAGAAGGGAGTTTCAGCCGAAATCGCAAAAAGAGCTGGCGCATATATACCACGCAGGACTATCTTTTTTTAATGAGGGCTTCGACCCGACACAATATCAGGGAGACAGTTTAAGTAATTAAGAAAAAATAATTGAGGATAAAGAAATCCAGTATTAGCAAATAAAACTCCAGACCTCAGAACCTCTTAAGTTGTAAAGCAAAATCAAAGATGCGTTTGGGTTTGAATACTAAATATTTTATTCTAGGACTAGATCGTTTGGGGTGAGTTGGTGTCGCTTCCCGTCATCCTGGAATCTACGAATGCCACCCATCTGCATCGTAGAAGTAGGCTATGCAAATATGTAATTAAAGCGTTTAGACTTAGGGCATTAAGTTTAGCCTACCTAGCTTATGTAATAGTTCTAGTAATATGTATAACAGTTATTTTGTGTGGTGACACATGTACTTAATCTTAAATGGCCTTTTGGCTTAATAAACAAACGTTATTATTATGAAGCTGACGGAGCTTTCCAGGTTGCCAGTATCGCCCTTTGTTTTCTACTATCTCCATGAATGTACGTGATCTAGTGCGTTGGTCAAATAGGCACGATAAGGTGTAAAGTAAGTAAGTAAGTAATTTATTTGTAACCCGCCATTTAAAAAAAAAGGAGTAAATAAAATAAAATAAATAAAGACATAAAGACACGGAAAAATACACTAATTTTCAATCTTCGGCCAGGAAGCAGTGGAGAAGGTCGTGCGCTGTTTGGGCTCTGTTGTCGATGATTTTTGATAGCTTCGAAGAAACATCCAAAAGGGTAACACTTGCATCTTGAATTTTGAACTTCTCCGTCAATGTAGGATTTGAAGGAAGGAAGGTTATGGCATAATTTCGACAAGTGGAGCAGGTGCTTTGCATATTTAAAATAACATGATCTCATCCTTTTAATCTTTCGCAGAACACGAGTGACACCAGAATGAAATAGCATAGTAGAAGCGCAGAAGGTGCTGTACAATTTTCCCAAAGCTTTACGATAATAGCGCCCACGGTTGAGAACGAAGCGCCCATAGGCGGTACGGATTGATCTAGAAACTTCTGTTGTACAGCATATACAGATTCCTCTTTTCTTCGGGGCGCGCTATTAACCAGAATGCTTGGTTGGTTCCGCCAGCGGGCCGAGGAAAGAGCGTCGTCGCCGTGGTTGCCGCGGAAAGCACTAAACTAAAGTTCTACTTTGTTGGAAGTTGAAGGAACGACATTTCTTCAAAAGAACATGTTTTCTTCGTTACGACTGCATATTGTTAGTTCGAGGACTAAT
Source organism: Branchinecta lynchi (assembly GCA_023053575.1). Classification (NCBI taxonomy): domain Eukaryota; kingdom Metazoa; phylum Arthropoda; class Branchiopoda; order Anostraca; family Branchinectidae; genus Branchinecta; species Branchinecta lynchi. The sequence continues at coordinate 27,622,284 of JAKZAP010000002.1, forward strand.
GCTATCCATCCGTTCATTTAGTATTTTCTCATATCTGACAGAAATGGGGATTAATTCGAGGTGGATTTTATGAAAAAGAACTTTCAAAAATATTGTTAAATAAAATTAGTTGCATATAAATGGATTCAAGACGCATGAGTGATATGTTATCAGGTATAGTTAAGAACAGAGAAATTCAGAGAAGAAAGGTTCAAGAATATGAGATGGAGAAAGCAGGATTTCGGGAATATGCTTCAGAATTAAACGCTCCAGTTGTTATAGCACACAAAGAAAACACCAAAGATACCATCAAAAAATTACAAGAAAATGCTGAAACTATCATCGAAAAATTAGTACAAAGAACACTTTTCCTAATCTTTACAAGCTCGACAAATTTTATCAGTGTGGCAACACCGAACGCTGCATTGACAAGAACATTTTCCTATCAGTTTGAACAAGGGTGTGTATTAAGACGTGAACATCACTTTTAGTGATAGCTTGTTACACCTCTTTGAACAACGCTTAAAGGACCCTTCGCACTATTTACTCTTCAACTTACAGTACTTTAAAATATTTAAATACTTTAAAACTATGCTGTGCTTTCAACAAATAACCTATGGTTTTGGCTGTTTTAAGCCTTTTCTGAGACCTGTTGACTTATAGTTAAAATAGGGAAACAATTTAAATAACCGGTTTCTCTGATGGAAAATCTTCTCACGACCGTCGACAGCGTGAGACACATCGAAGGTAGGAAAACTCGGCAAGTGAGAAAACCAGTGTGGTTTTGTTAGAGGGGTTAGAATGTACCGTACGAAATTTGGGTCTTCGGGTTTAGAAATATATGGAGTGATTATGGAAGTAGGTTGCATTATTATTATAGGCAAGACAGGTCTATTAAATGGAGCAAATGCGGCAATGCTTCCGAACTAACTCCTTGACAGAGAGAACGAGCTCAACTAATAGCGATAGCCACCATATGTCTACGACTTTCTATGAGTGGGAAGGAAGAAGAGGCACTATACGACAGAATAGGTATCGGAAAAAATTTACTCAGGAGTTTCCAGTTTTCTGAAAATCAGATAAATCTGGAGACAAGCTATCTTGTTTGAGTCGAAATGGGTGGATACCCTAATAAACTTCTGGATACTCGAATCCTTCCATGCCCACCACCGACCTGGGACTGATTCTTTCTAGCAGGATAAAAAAAGAAAACTTCCCATCCCGTGGCTACCTTTTATATTGTAACCGCGCTTTGACCCGGAGTCGACCTTGCATGGGTAGGTTCCACCAAGTGCTTCGATCGGAACAACATGACCGGAAGATAAATAAACATATACTGCCGATTTTTCAGGCTCGGCTTAACATTTAGAGCTAGGCAGTTTTTGTGGGAAGACGGAACAAGGAAGTAAAGGAGGAAGTCATAAAAATGCCCCTCCTCTCCAGCTGCCGACGTCGCTTACGGTTCGGATATTTGAGTACCTGCTCGTACCACTCCTCGTATTTTGCTGGAGTCATCCGTTCTTACTATCGTGTTGAAAGTTACGTTACCGGGAAACGGTCGGTGCGCCCTTCAACTCCCGCACGGATTTTAAAATTTGAACTAAACCTCCAAAACTGGAATAGCATATCCGAGGGATGTGCTCTCACTGCTCTGTGTAGTTCTTTTTGATCGCTCAACCCGTTTAGTCGCAACGCGCGAAACAACATTTTCCGGACTCGTCTATTCCGGATGCTGTAACGGCTCATCCATGAAATTTGCTTCTACTGCTTCTACCACTATTGTGTTAGCCATATTAAGTTTAACCCGAATCGGTTAATTTTTAAAACTGCATTTACAGGAAACATCCTCCAAATCCTCCGGCCAAATGGTATGTTGATAATTGAATGAATGAATTTATGACGCACTGCCCAAGGGCGTAAGTGTAGTAAAAAAAGATAAAGAAATATAAAATAATCGCAAAAAACTCAACAAATATTTTCATAAAGGTTCACTAGTTTAGAATCACGTTGATGGGATCGTGGATAGGTAATTCCAATCGGAGAACACAAATGAGGAGAGGGCTTCAAGCGTCAACAATGGGTCGGAAATTAACAAACGGCGGATCAGGTAGCGGTTCCGTGTGCGCCGGGGTAGGTAGAGAAGAAATCTCAGATATCTGAAGTATGTCGAGCGTATGCGTCGAAGGTCCTTTCTTCTGAGTATAGTATGTAATCCAGCAAGGAAGTTAACATACGGTGCGCAAAAGGCATTATATAACTTCCCAAGCCCAGGTCTGCTATACCTCGAACGGTTCGGCACGATTTTGCAGTAGCCATGTCGATTCCTTTAGCGGCTGATTTAACTGCTTCCTCGCAAATCTTTCGCATCGTTTGCGCAAATGTTATACCAAGCCATCGAATTTATGAGAACATTGCCTCCAACATTCAGAGAGGGCTTCCGAAGAGTAGCAGGAGCGTTGAAACAAACGTCCTGACATTTACTAGCGTTGACTGATAGGCCAATCTCGCCAAGCGTTTGATTCAGGCTAGCAACACTTGTTTCAAGGCCCTTCCTGGATCGGTTGATAAGGAGGACGTCGTCAGCATAGGCCAGGTAGCTAACATCGATGCCACGGAAGTTAAAAGTTGGCGTAAGCTTTCTTAGGCACTCAGCAATCGCACATCTAAAAATCTGGGGCGATAGGACCCTGCTCTGAGGGACTCCCTTTTTCACTGTAATAGGGTGACTGAGCCTGTCTTGCCATTTGACTACCAGCTTGCTTTTGGAGTACCACGATCTTAAGGCCAATATGATCGACCTATTTACGCCGTTTTCCATCAAAGACAGTAGAGCCTGGACCTGGTTAACGTTGTCGAAAGCTCCAGTGATGTCAATCGCACAAAGATGAACTGTCTCTCTCTTTGCTGATGCTTGCTTTAGAATTCTTTTTTGAAGTCGTTTTGTAGCGTCAACCTCATGCGTTATTGTCTATACACGACACGCGTGTGATAAAATTTCTCGGGAACTTCTAACAGAACTTATCTCTGCTCAAAATTTGCTAGTTGCTTTGTCTTATTGCTCAGTTTACTTTATTGCTTATACACCTCACTTTTCTGGTAACCAGCTGATGACCTGGCTGGACCTGGCTCTGGCCTGGCTTACTAAAATTTCTAGTAACTGTACTTTTTCTGTTATACGCTGAGTTGCTCTAGGACGGTCCATGATAAATTTAGCACCCACTGCATTCAAGAAGAAACAGAAGAAATTCGTAAAGTGTGAATTTGAATTTGTTTGAATTTATTTGATTTTTGTGGGAATAGCTCCAGCTACCCTACTTAGAAGTCTAGAAATATTGTAAGTTAAATCAATAAAATATTTGGTTTGAAGCTTGGCTTCCACACAGTTTAGGACAGAATATGATTTGGTAAAAGTTGCTAGGTCTTCATTAAACCTAGCCTAGTTGTCCTAGTGTCCTACAGGAGGGGTACCTAAAAAAATGTAAAGAAATGTAAAGAAAAGAAATGTACATGCTACAACATGACTTTTTCAACAGTCATGCGTCCGTAAACAGGGTAACTACTAAAAAAATAACTTTAAACTCAAAGTTCTGATCTTTCGTCTGTCTTTTGGTCTTAGAAAAATATAATTCTTGTGAACTTTAGCTTTGGTTTGAGTTCATTAATACCTCACTAGCTTGCTGCTAAGTAGGCCAAGGTAAAACATTGAAATTTGGACAGATATTTACGTTCGGGACCGCATCACTTGACCACATTGATAAATGGAATCTTGTTCTTCTTTGACCTTCATGAGGACAGCGTTGCTGGTATTGTTTGGCAAATTAGGTTTGTTGAAAGAGCAGAGTGTCAGAGGTTTTTTGAGCCTCTCCTGGGGTTTTTATTTCTACGAGAATAAAAGCTTTCTGCCGTGGAAGGGATGCCCCTCTGCTTTTGTATTTGGACAGGGAGTAACCATCTCAAACAACAGGGGGAACAATGTTATGTTTGTTATGCTTTTATTTGTTAACGGACGTAATACAACTGTCCGAATAGCTTTATGTCGTCAACTACGGTGTCCGAATAAATATTTTTCTCACAAGTATTCATACAAAACTAATAACCCAATATATCGCAATCAGTGCAACATTTACCAATTCTAGCAACTTAGTTACGTTAGCCACCTTCAACAGAAGCATTGACATTTTCCCATCAATTTTTCACTTTACGGAACCACTTCAAAACAATTAAAAAGTAAAATTTCGCCAACCTTTTAGTTGAATTTTCCCTTGCATAATTGTTACAGCATTGTCATAAAACAGCGCCGATCAAGTTTTTGGTTCTCGCAAATAATGGCTATTCCGTTTTGTTCGCAAGTGCTAACACTTCACCGTGACAGATGAAAGAAAACGTCTGATTTGAAATGTTCGATCAACGTGTCTGAATTCTGATGTGTTTGAATTTCAATGTTTTACCTTATCCCAATTCTTGATTAGAAAAACCCTAATTGCACATGCACATGTTGGGAGGCATACACATGTTCAGCATATGTTAAAAAAATCGTGTAATTTGCCAACATAATTCTTAAATATTCTGAGTATGATGACATCACACAGCAACATTGAACAAATCAGGGCAGCTGCTATTCTGTCTTGTAATTTTTAGTAAAACCGGATGTTTTTTTTTTCATTGGGAGCAGCTACACATGGATTATAAGAGAAACTGGGAATATGATGATCAAGTTCCAAGAATAAGCTATTTACCGGTGTAGTAGGTCATAAATATCAGTCTTGGTATTAACAAGTTCTTCTAGGGAAGTTCAGGTCCTTTTTTTTATCCCTGAATTTATATGCAATTATATTAATGACAATATAAGCTAGCTAGGATATTTCTGCAGGCCTTATTAAATGAACTTTTTAGTCCTGAATACAGTGGTGTATTTGAAGTATTTTTAGCAGCTCTTTGAGACTGGAAAAAATTGAAAAACAAATATGATAAATTTCCAGCAATTAATTTTTCATTACGGAAAATTCTTGCTTCAGTAACTCTACCTAATACGAGCTAATGCAGCATTTCTAAGCACAGGAAAACTTGAACAGAATCCAATCTTGGTGCCAAAATTATGTTTACATGCAGAGGGAAAAAAATTAAATTCTGTAAAAATCTTACAAAAATATATTCACTAGCCAATAAAAAAATATTTTGAGAGCATTCATGGCATTTTATTTAGACCGTGCTGCTCTAAGTAAAAAGCTAGCTAGACTTTTTTTAGTCTTTTTACCAGCAGCGCTGACGAGATTCCTTTCAAGTAGACCGGAATTGCCGCAATCATGAAAGGTTTCTTGTCCCGCTAGACTTTTTTTCCAGTTGTCTTCACAACCCGAATTCCTTTCTACTCAACTGGATTTCTTGTCTTTAGCCTATAAACACTACGTAAAGTTAGAATCCGTTAGAATGAGCTGATCTTGGTTGAAAAGAAAAATATGTTTAACTAGATAATGAAGCAATATTTGTTTATCCAATATGTAAACCATTTTATTAGCTTCAATCGAGTATGTTTGTCATATTCGTTGGTTCCTATTTAAGCCAGATAGATTATTCTGAAGGAAAGACTTATCTGGAAATTTGAAATCTTGTCTGAGGTTGGATACCCCTCCTTTAGCTTGCCTGTAGCCAAGAACAAGTGATACTTGCCATATAAGTAGGTTTTAGTATGATTCAGTTAGGATGAAGCAAGCATGTAAACACTTGCTCCTCTTATGTGAACTGCAGTAGGCTATTTTTACCAAAGTAAATTTAAAAATTTGTGTTTCTGTAAATTCTTTGAATTTTAAAACTTCTCCTTCTTCTTCATGTCTGTGAACAATTGTACAGTCATCCACAAATCCCTGAATTTTGGATAGGCTATGGCAAATGCTGGGTTTATCTGGCGTTTGGCATGAAGGAAGGGTATTAAACCTCGAATTTTTATGACCTCCAACTTGACTTGAAAACCTACAAGCAAATTTCTGTATGGTCCAAAACAGCTCTCTAAAACATGTGGAACCTTAGTATGCAAACAAATTTGACTAATTGTTGCCATCTGTGACAAGCCAAAGGCTCCTATCCAGGAGAATTCCCCCAAATGTGGTGCCTGACTGTTTAAATCTCGTCAGTCCTGAAATGTCAAATGCCGCTTATTTTATCAGTCGTCTGTAGGCATATATGAAGGAACATGGACTAAAAAGCAGTCAAATGGTCCTGCAGTAGGCTAGTACTGTCACAATAGGCTGGTTGTCACCCAACTTTGAACAGGATAGAGGTGAAATATAAAACTAGCAAATAGTTGTGTACAGTAATGAGCATAAACAGTAATTTAAGTAGAATAAGGTTAAACTAAAGCAATACAGTAACCCTTTTCTCTTATTTGCTCAGTTTCTTGTGCACCCTTTAACAGCAAAGTTATGGCATCCACAGTATTGCAACAAGTAGACTATCCCAACAGACGAAACATAATATTAAAAAGAAAGGGAAAATGACACTAAAAGAACCACCCAATTTCATTCTTGATGTCAAAAGAAAGCTGAAACACTTTATTTGTAGTAGATTTTAAGATCTTAATTATTGGTTTTACAGGGATTTTGTATGAGCCCGAAACAAAATGGATGATGATAATGAGTATTTGAAGCTGCCGACTGAAGACCAGTGTGTGCATAAGGTAAGTGACATAGCCTACATTATATTTCTTTTCTTTGTGGTGAAGTCATACTCTTTTTCCAAGTCGCTCAACTTGGCAAGGTGTACAAGAAGCATGCTAGGGTAATTACCAAAAGCCAAAGTATCACTAGTGTGGAAATACATAAAATAGTCAGGACTCTAGGCTGTTAATATGTGAGGTAATCTATTTCCTTTGATGACATCAATCAAGTACTAGCTCCTGCTATTGGGTTTTGAAGTGGCTGTTGGGCAACCCCATGAGCAGGTCTACTGAAGGGTCATTTTTCAGACTTTTATTTGAATTTTATTTTTTTTTTAATCCGAGCTTTAAAAAGGTGTGTCAAAAGTTAAATTAGAACCATCCTTTGTAATCCTGCCAACTGCCCAAATTGTCATGGTTTGAAAATCCACAATGGAATAACCCTAACCCTCTTAATTGTAGTTTAAGTAGAATTCAGTCATTTTAGGCTGATATAGTACACGTTAGATTTTTATCAGTGGTGCAAAGCAAGCGTTTTAATGTTATATGAGTGACGAAGAAGTGGTATATTTGTCTATAGCTGAGACCATTCAAATTATGTAGGTGCAAATGAGAACATTGCAATTTCGGTGATTATTCTTTACCTCAGACCTTACATCCTCCTAAGCATCAGTGGCACATGGGTGTCGACAAAGCGTCTCCATTCATCGCGAAGCTGTGCGGCTGCAGTAATGTCTTGCCATTGTGGAGCGAGCGAAGTTTCGGCCTCCTTCAGGTCCCGATCATACTGCCTCACGCCTTGGTCGGCCTCGTCTTCTGAAAACAAAATGCCCGCAGTGTTTACTGAGCAGGTTTTGGATGCAAAATTCTGGCCTGCGGGCATCCTTGTGCGTCGCTTCTATGAGCCTCGCCCCGCTCGTTCCCCTGAAGGTAACAATGTACAACCCGAAAATGTTTGAGTCAGGCATAAGGATTGCATCATTTAACTGCCATTCGGTGAAATGGAACATCGCCGCGGTGAGGGCTCTGTGCGAAGAAGCGGATATAATACTGCTGCAGGAAACGATGCTGTTCGACTTCGATCTTCCCTTTCTGGACACAATCCATGTTGATTTTTCGGCCTTTGGAGTGTCGTCTACGAAGGCCGGGGATGGGCTCGTGAGAGGTAGGCCAAAAGGTGGACTTGCGATCCTCTGCAGTCATAACTTGAAAGGTATGCTTTCTTTTCCTATTCCTGCCGATGAGCGTCTGCAGCCAGTTTCTCTGAAGTGCGGTCTTTCTCGGATTCTGCTGGTGAATGTTTACATGCCTGTTTGCAATCTGGAAAATTTACCAGAATTTAATATGTACCTTGGTAGACTAGTGTCGTTTATTGATGATGATATTGTGCCGACCCATTTGTGTTTTGTTGGTGATTTTAATGCGGATTACTGTAAAAAATCCCTTTTTTACGTTGAGCTAGACCAGGTGGCTCGTGATAATGACCTTGCGATATCTGACGTGGATTGCCTCAGTGATACATCGTTCACGTTTATGAGCCATGTGGGCTCTACGTCGTGGCTTGATCACGTGATTGTGTCACGGTCTCTTCGAAATTTTTTACGAAATGTTCAAGTTCGTTATGATATTTTTGGTTCTGACCACTTTCCAGTTGTTTTTGAGCTTGCCCCATCGCTGCTCAGCCGGGACGTGAGCGAACGGGCCCCCACTGTCCCTACTCTTTCTCCCCCGGTGGTGGCTTGGGATAACGCTACTAATGATCAACTTGCTGCGTACAGAGGTGGGGTTGAACATGGTCTGAGGGTTTTACAACAAAATCTGCCTGTTGTGTGTAAAACTGGTGGTGGTTTTTGTTCGGATACTGGTCACAGGTGTAGCCTCGTACATATGTACCTGTCTGTATGTGCAATACTAATAACTAATGCTTGTGTGTGCCTACCATTTGTTGCACAGAAAACAAATCCTGGAAGAAAAGAAGTTTTACCTGGTTGGAACAAGCATGTGAAGGTCCATTTTACAGCAGCCAAGGAAGCTTTTAGGGAGTGGCTGGCTAATGGCAAATTCCCAGGAGATGAATATGACCTGCTGAGAAGAAGCCTAAATCAGAGGTTTCGTGGTGCTCTTCGTTGGTGCCGGAAAAATTTGGACCGGCTTAAGGCTTCAGCGCTTGCGGCTTCACTCACGAATTGTAAGTTTAAGGAGTTCTGGAAGAGGGTAGCCAGAAGTAGTAAGTTCAGTGCCCCAAAGGCGGCTGAGCATGTTGGTGGCGTATCTGGTCCAGCAGCCATAGCCGATTTATGGGGTCACCACTTCGCATCGACTTTTTCCTCAGTCCCTTCTGAACTTGAGTGTGTTGTGCGAGATGCGCAAAATGCCATTGCTCTTGCTGACCTTGAGCAGCTAATTTCACATGAGGTTGTTTCTAAGGTGGTAGCTGGGCTTTCAGGTAGTAGGAGTAGGGGTCTCGATGGTTTAACTGCGAACCATCTGAAGCATGCTGGCCCGCCACTAACTTGTTTTTTAACTGTCTTGTTTAATGGTTTTCTTTTGCATGCATTTGTGCCTGATCCTTTAACGGAAGTTTGTCTGATACCTATCCCAAAGTCGGTGACTGGTGACCTAAGTAGCCTTACTAACTATCGGCCTATTGCTATGGCAGCTGTTATCTCTAAGGTTTTCGAAAAATGTCTTTATGATATTGTCGAACCTAAGATACGCTCTTCATCATACCAGTTTGGGTTCAAGCCCAAATCTTCTACTGATTTTTGTGTCTTTATTCTAAAAGCGGTGATAGAGTATTTTTGGCTATTTTCTTCCCCTGTGTTTGTGTGCTTTATTGACGCTAAAGCTGCGTTTGATAGAGTTAACCAGGCAAAGTTATTAAGTAAGATGTTAGCAAAAGGTGTGGACCCTAGAATAGTTCTAACCCTTGCATGCTGGTTTCAAAACCAGAAATTCTGTGTCAGATGGGATGGGGTTTTCAGCAGCCCATTTCACGTTTTAAATGGTGTTAGACAAGGTGGAGTTTTGTCCCCTATTCTGTACAACCTGTATGTGGATGAACTTAACAGTGCCCTTGTTAATGCAGGTGTAGGTTGCTTCATCCAGGGTGTATGTTTTAACAATATTAGTTATGCTGACGACGTTGCGCTTCTGGCCCCTACGGTTCATGCACTGAACCAACTGTTGGCTATTTGCGATGATTTTGCTTTACAGCACGATATAATATTCAACACGAAGAAAACGCTATGCATGGCTTTTATCCCACGTGGCATTCGCCTGCACCACCTTCCCAAAGTTTTTCTTTCAGGGCAAACTCTTCAGTTTGTGGATGAATTTAAATACCTAGGGTTTACGTTCACCCCTACGCTGAGCGACGAGCTGCATGTAAAAGCCCTATCACGGGCACTATGCGCTCGAGCTAATCTGCTAATAAGGAAGTTTGGGGCTTGCGACTCGCCCGTCAAGACTTTTCTTTTCAGCTTTACTGTGTGGCTCTTGTAACTAATATTAGGGTTAGGCGCGAAACCAGTTTTCGTGTCCTATACAATAACTCTTTTCGTTGGTTGCATGGGTTAAAGTGGAACTGTAGTGCGTCATCAATGTTTGTTGGTGAAGGCCTTCCCTCTTTCCCAGAAATTAGACGCTTTTCTGCCCTTTCCCTGCAGAAGCGTATTCTTGAGTCCCAGAATCCGTTGCTGGCTGTCCTGGCTGGGCCGCTCATGAGGCTGACGCTGCCAATATGGTTGTCGTGGGGGAAGTTGCTCTTCTGCAATTTCTCTCCTTCAGTGAATTAGTGTTTTGTTCTTAATTTGTTTTGTTTTGTTGGTGTTTGTAGATGTATATGGCCCTTGTTGGCCGTCCATTTAGTTAAATAAATAAATAAAATAAAAATACTACTGAAAAATAAATTCAAAGGACATGACGGACATACAATGCCAATTTTGTCTACTTCCCGGAACAGCATTCTTAGTTCTTGAACCCGGAGGTCTAAATTTCATACGACACATTCTGAACCCGCTTACCACAAATTGACTGCCGCGGTTCACTAGTTTCCATGCGCATTATGGTCCCGACGAGTGTTCGTGTCTCATGATATTCATGCGTAAATGCGGATATTTGAATTTTGCCGAGACTTTGCTAAAAGTCAGTGGGTCTGGGAGAAGGCTTAAAACAGCCAAGGCCGTGGATAATTTATTAAAAGCAGAGCCTAGCTAAACAGTATCCAGATAGTTTCGAATATTGGAACATAAACGGTAAATAGTGCGAGGTGGGCTTTAAGTTCATCCGTGAAATCAGTGAAAGACCTAACTGACGCAACAAATTATGCTTTACCGACGGAACATCTCGTTCTGACTTCTGGGATACCAGATGTTTTGGTGTCCGAAACTGGGATGTTTTGTAACTTTGCTGTCCCAGTGCATCTTAGCAAGCTCCAATAAATTTTGACCTGGCCACAGACTTAAGCTCGCCACGAAAGTGTGGTAATTCATAGAAATACCGAAAGGATCCCAAAAATTTAATGTTTGATCAAAACAGTTGGTTCTTTTAGATATCCAGTCTTCGCCAGACTCCTTAAACATTTTACCATTAAAGTTTAGAAACTGATTAAGGCCAATGGCTAGTCATCCGAGAAAACCATGTTTAGAGATGGATTCGGGATGTGTTTTTATATCAGATTTGACGAAATTGATCAGAACTTCCTGCCTTACTTCTGCCAAATTTCTGATTTCGGCCGGATTCCGGACGAACTATTTGTCCGGCGAGAAATTAATTCTCATAGCCTATACGGAAGCATCATGCCTCCTTTCCACAACATCGAACCTATCATCAACTTTTGATTAAACTTTTACTTATAACAAAATTTCTGGTTTCATGTGGATACCGGGTGAAGTATATGTTCGGGCAGAAAATGATTTTATACGGAATCAGCATGTCTTCTTATCTCTAAATCGAACATCTTGTAAACGTCAAATAAAACTTATACTTCCAGCAAACTTTCCGGTTTTGGTCGGATCCCGGGCCAACTATTTGTCCGGCGAGAAAATAATTTTCATATACGTGTTTAGCATGTCTTCTTACCCCTAAATCGACTATCTCATTAGTTGTTGACAAATATTTCGTTAGCTCCTTAATTTAAATCTCACTCCGAAATCTAGGGCTGTCCCTTGCCCCAGAGAATCCTGATATCAGGTCTCACCAAACTACCTCATTTCCTTCGAGTGTTACCGTGGTGACAGATGGCCGGACAGTCGGACTTTTACGAAGTCATAGGTATCCCTCCACTCACGTTTTGGGATCCCAAAAACGATTTTGAACCGAATTCCGTGGGAAGCTCGAGAGAAAAGATGTTCGTGAGATGAATCGAGGATATGAAGGGCATATGAATCTAGCAGGAGAAGTAAAAGGAGGAAGTGAACTGACGCGTGGGCGAACTGGCGGATTACTGTGGGTCATCGAATGGGTGGGCGAAGTGACGAATTTTTTAGGAGAAGTGACGGGTTTCCAACAATGCAACGTACTTATCGTACAGCTATGATGAAGCTCGCTCTGGCGACAGTAGGTGACAGATACAGTCTATTAGCTTGACCCTGCATGAAGACTCTTCATTGAAGAGTGCAACCAAGAGGGATCCAACCTCCCTTCGCGGCGGCTGAACGAACGAACAAGACCAAAGGTTTCGGAGGATCCCAAAGGGAAATATTAATTTGGCTTCTTCGTCTAGAAACTAAAACAAAACTTCTCAACTCCTTGGACAGTTAAAGCAGCCATGCCATTCACTATTTCCATTCATTCTTTTGACTCCCTTCGGTTGTCTATTAGCGTCGCACGAAACTGTAATTTTCACATAAATTGTTGCTTATTCGGGATCGCATAAGTCTTTCTCATTGCCCTTCACATTTGTGAGCAAAATGTTTTTATCCTGATCAGGATTGAACACTCGTCTGGAAGCCGATGACGTCAAAAGTGACGCCGAAATTATGAGAGTTTTGTTATAAAAGCCTTAGCCTACCCGTAGATTGAAAATTTGATTCTAGAACTCACACGCAATCACAAACTTGACCTAGAAAACTTTTAGCCTGGTAAACAGAAACGAATAATTTATTGGCAAAACTCGTTGTGCAAAATAATTAGTGCCAAAATTTACCGCCTTGGTTACATATATTTGAATGTCCCGCCAATGAGTCTTGCAAAAGTTAACAGACCGATCGTTTAGCCCTCTACTTGATTTACTGGAAAGGTATCTTGGGTGTTAATCAGCGACTTTCGTGTGAAGATACACTAGAGGAAAGTATAAATCATCGAAAGATAAAAAGTGCTGCCCTGTCTGGGATATACTTTAAAGGACACGTCGTACTTATGATAGTAATTCATTATATTTCAGTAGAATTTTCATCCATTCTCGCTCCCAAGATCCTTCACTTCTTATCTGTATTATATCTCCTCTATTTATTACTACCACGCTGATTATCACCTTGCCACGCTTGTTCTCTTTACGTGACATATCATGCGCCCGATCATTGTTCTTGAGGAGCTTATTCGTCCAGAGAATAGTTATGCAAATTTTGCCAATATTCTAGTCCAAGGCAAGGGACATAGAAAGAGGGTATAAACAGCCGAAGCCTTGTGTAATTTTCTGTAAGCAAAACTTAGTTGTAAAGTAGTCAACTATTGGGAACTTCTTAGCAGAAACACTATGAAGCGCGAGGGTATCCTTTAAAGTCAGCGGAAAAGGGCTGAGATGGGTTGTGGGACAATGCACTTATTAACTTAAAGAGCTTGTATACCCGATGAAAATGCGTTACTTCATTGCCCCGCTATTCATGAATAATCGGATTTGCGTTACCTCTATGCGCTTGTACCTTTGTCGGAAGAAAACGATCTGCGAAAAGTAAGTGTTCACGCAGTGAGCTACCGCCTGCGAGCTGACCAATGGTCTCTGAAAATCCGCGTTTGTATTCAGAACCAGATTTTCCGCGTCTTAGTAGAATTTTGCCTTCTGAGGACGGCCATATATATTCTGAATGTCACGCTGGAGCAAATAGTGAAAAACTAAACATTCCCTTAATATGATCCAAATAATGAACTTTGTTCAGTTAAATGATACAAAAATAAGTTGGCGTTTCAGTTAAACTTTAATTAATTAGACAGACAAACTATCAGGTCACTGAATGTGAGGATAAATATTCCTTCGGCCCAAGCTGACTGAGAATCATGTTTGACAGTGCAAAACGGATACATACAAACGAACTTGCGGAAAACCTTTTCCACAATTTCGGATCCACGTAAGTGGACGGATACCTATGACATGGCAAAAGTTGTCCGTCTTGAAGGGAATCTGTAAGCACGATAACGCTCGAAGGGAACGAGGTATTTTGATGAAACTTTGTGTGAGAACTCTTTGGGTCAAGAGAAAGGTCGAGTTCGTAGATGGGCTATGTAGCTCCACATTCAGGGGTGGGGGAGGGGGGTTCAAATTAAGGGGTGCACAAATTTTTTTGGACAGCTAATGATATAATCGATTTAGGGGTAAGAAGACATGCTGAAAACGAATATGAAAACTATTTTATCGCCGGACAAGTAGTTCGCCCGGAATACGGCCGAAACCGGGAAGTATGTTATAAGTAGAAGCTTCACATAAAATTAATTATATATTCGATTCAGGGGCAAGAAGACGTGCTGAATATTTATATGAAAGTCTTTTTCTTGTCGGACAAGTAGTTCGCCCGGAATCCGTCTGAAACCGGAATTTTTTTAAAAAGTGAAAGTTGAAGTTGATTAGATGTTCGATTTAGGGGTAAGAAGATATGCTGAATCCGCTTTTGACAGTCATTTTCTACCCCGACAAATAGTTCTCCCGGAATCGGGTGAAACCGGAAAATTTGTTTAAACTTAAAGTTTTATCTGAAGTTGATTAGATGTTCGATATAGGGGATGAGCTGAATTCGTTTTTTAGCTTTAGTTTTTGCCGGACAAGTAGTTCGCCCGGAATCCGGTCGAAACGGAGATTTGGCAGAAGTAAGGCAGGAAGATTTGACCAGTTTCGTCAAAGTAGTTTTGCCTAGGGGCAAATAGACACATGATGAATCCATATGTGAACTTGGTTTTCTCAGGTGATTAACTATTGACCTTCTTCTGTTTCTAAATCTTAGTAGTAAAATGTTCAAGGAGTCTGGCGAAGACCAGATATCGACAAGAACAAATTGTCTGGATCAAATATTACATTTTTGGGATCCCATCGAAACCTTCGTTCTTGTTACAACTTGAGTGGTTTTGAGCCTGACCCTTGCCAAGAAGGGCCGAAATATAGCTCTAATAAATTTCAGCTGACATATTCTTCTTCATCACAACCTTTTCCTTTTAAGTGTCATATAGCGATCGTAATTTCTGTCGGTCTGTACCGGTTTTGCTAGTATGGGAACTTCTGCATAAGCTAGGACGATGAAACTTGGCAGGCATATCAGGGACCCGACCAGATTAAATTACAAATAATCACTTCCCCGATCCGACTTTCCCCGGATCCGGGAGTCCGGAAACTAGGAACAACGGTAGCAAAAGGGGAGCAAAAGGAAGCAAAATGAGCGCTGCCCAAATGTGGTATCGATCCACGGACCTTTGTGTCGTAGGTGAAATTTGGCAGACGTATCCTACTCTCCAAGGTAGACTTGAAAATGGTTCCTTCTCCGATACGGTGATGTTTGGGGGAGTGGAGGGATGGGAAATCCAGTATCTAGTGACATGCATAACTTTAGAACGGATGATCGGACGTGAATGAAACTTGTCAAGTGTCATGAACATTGTCTCAGATGATGATCAATTTCAAGTCTGGAACGGACTCACGAGTTAGGGTACTTCCGAATGTGCCATGACCGTGGCATTTAGCAGGCATGTTAGGGACTCTGTCGGATCGGCTTAGAAATAGTCCCTCCCCCGATCCGATCATCGTTTGGAGAAAGAAGCAGTTGCCAATGAGTGGCATAACCATTGCAGAGTTACTGGATCTAGCCCATTTTCTGATGAAATGAATATCGGGAGAGAAATCCAGCCTCGAAAACTGCAAACCGTTTCTGACAAACATGTTAACTGTTCTTACAAGTACCATATGAGCTTTCAGCTCTTGTTTTACAAAAAAGCGCCCCGATTATTTTGTTTATTTTGAACTTTTTTTTTCATGTATTTCGTTGTATATTTGGTAGGCTAATTTGTCTTTACGGTCAGCTGTTTATTACTATGTAAGTGTGTGTGAGTTTGACCGACATGTTGTTGTTCCTTTGTATACATTACTCTTCAGTTTTGAAGGATTCAAATAAATAATAATAATACTATCCGTTTTGCACTGTCAAAGATTGGTCACTGGTGTTTCGGGATCACAAAAAGATTTTTACGTAATTTATGCTTCTGTGCCTCTTTTCTTTCTAGAACTGGAAAGCAAGAGTTCACGGCTACGAGGCTGCCCTAAAGCTATTCCAGCAGATAGAAGAAAAGTCCCCGGAATGGAACAAATTCACGCCTCTGATGAAAAAGATTGTAGTGGATAGCAATGCAGTCGCCCAGGAGAAAGGGCTGGAAGCCGTATTGGCTTTTGTGGAGAACTCTGCAAGCGCGTCAAAGTAAGTTAATATTCCGCTATTAGGAGAAATAAAGTTTGGCCCAAAGTTAATTGCTTGCAGCTGGGGAAGGAACACCTGCCGATTTTCATCTTCCTGGTTACGGCTAGGCTACGGTTTTTCGAATTTTTGTAGGGGCGCTAGTTTTATGACAGACAACACAGGGATGCGCGGTTTCAACAGACAACACAGGGATGCGCGGTTTCAAAAGACACCACTTGGGATGTTATCTGTTGCCGCGACAAACGTTATGCATGAAATGTTATGCATTTCATTGCATTCATTCATACTACGCAACATAAGTATATGGCAAGAGACAATATCTCCCGAAACTGTCTTGTTCGTGATCCGGTAACTATGCACTAACCTACATTGAAGATATCACATTACAAATTTACATCACATACAAGCATAAATAAACGGCAAAAAAAGAAGAAAAATGCATTGAAAAGAAAGAAGGTACAGACAATTAAAAAAAAAAAAATGTAATATGCATAGAAGCATTGCCAGGAAGAGCCGAAAAACCGCCCAAAAAGCATCTTTCCGATGTCATGACGACACACGTAAAAGTCAGCAGGTGCTTTGTTGTCTGTTGAAAGCGCGCATCCTTGTGTTGTCTGTTTTGAAACTTCGGACAGTGTACCCAGCACAGTAGGCCCTCTTTCAAACAAAAAACATGCTGAAATGCTGGGTCCTGGCCTGTGGGGATGTAGTCTACGGTTTTTCGAATTTGAAGATGCTGCATGCCCACAGCTTTCGGGTCTAGTCTAGTAGCTACACCAAGCCCTTTTTCTGAAAACAATGCTCAGATGCTCGGGAATGCTGGTAGGGTGAGTATGGTGGTCATACCTATGTTCATCCTTATTCGCCAGAGGGTTAACATGGAGTGTCGAGACGTACTTCAAATACTTGTAGCCTGCTTCAAGTACTACTAAAGTGTAATTGAAGTACCTGGGTTCCAGAATAGAATCCGGATTCGAATCCGATCTTAACAAATCAAACCATATACATAGGTTGGGCCAGGGGAGAAAAAAGCACTGATGCCTAAGGCAAATGAGACGGTTAATTAGACGATGTAAACCGCATATCTTGGTTTTCATGTGTGCTTGTTATATTATGGGTTTCCTCTCGGCAACGAGGAATGCATTTGGGGCTCATATAGCACAAAACCTTGAGCAGAGTGTGTACAAATTTGGAAAGATTAGAAATCGGAGTGGATTCGTAAGATTCAGGGTTTGGAGTCCGAGTTCCAAATCCGAGTACATCCTGACAAGCAGAAGATTCGTATCCCTATTCGAATCCAGTAAGAATAAAAAATCCTGGATTTTTGAATCCGAATCCGGATTTGCCCATCTCAGACTTGGAGCCTCAGGTAGCAACGCACTACGACTGACACTACACTGTCCGAAGTTTCTTAACAGATAATTCAAGATTTCGCAGTTTCAACAGATAACACTTCGGATGTCGACTGTTATTTTTGTAAACCTTACGCACTAAAAATGTTATGCATATGAGAAGAGCCGAAACACCGCGTGAAAAACATCTCATGACTTTTTTGGGGATCCCAAAACGGAAGTGGAAGGATACTTATGTAGTAAATGGAAGGATACCTATGACATCGCAAAAGTTGTCGGTCAGTCCATCCCCTCTGTGAGCACGGTAACTCTCGAAGGAAAAGAGACATTTTGATGAAACTTGGTGTGAGGGTTCTTTGGGTCAAGGTAAGGTCGAGATTCTAGATATGGGCTGTAACCCTACATTTAGGGGTGGGGGAGGGGGTCCAGATTAAGGGACAAACAAAATATTTTCAAACAGCTAATGTGACAGTCGATTATGGGGTAAGATGCTAAAAAAAATGGTGAAAACCATTTTCTCGCCGGACAAATAGTTCTTCCGGAATCTGGCAAAAACCGGAAAGCATGAAAACCAGCATGAAAAAACATGCTGGACACTTATGTGAAAAGCATTTTTTTTACCCGGACAACTAGTTCGCCCAGAATCCGGCCAAAACCGGAAAATTTGTTAAAAGCAAAACTTTTATTTGAAGTTGATTAGATGACAGATTTAGAGTTAAGAAGAGACGCTGATTCTGTAAATGACAATCATTTTTTACCCGGACATATAATTCGTCCGGAATCCGGAATCTTTTTTTGTATAAGTTTAAGTTTTATTTGAAGTTGATTAGATGTTCTTTGTAGGAAGATGCGATAGACTCGTTTCTGAGTTTTCTCTTTTTGCTGGACAAGTAGTTCGTTCGGAATTCGGCCGAAACCAGAAATTTGTCAGAAGTAAAGCAGGAAGTTTCGGTCAGTATCGTCAAGTAGATGTGGCATATGGAGGTATATCTGAACCAGGTTTTCTCTGATGATTAGCCTGGCGAACTGGATCTGGCGAAGACAAGACGCAATTGTCTGGATCAAATATTAGATTTTTGGGATCCCATCGAAACCTTTGGTCTTCTTTGTTTATCGTCATATCGGAGAAGCCAGCACATGCTTTTTCGGCGGTTCTGCCGCTTTTCTTGGCAATGCTTCTTATTCATAACCTTTACTGCATAACGTTTCCAAAATCACAACAGATACCATCCTGAGTGTTCTGGTGAAACTGCTCATCCTTGTATTATCTGATATGATAATATTATCGCACATCACGTTAAACTTTATTTCATGTCTCTTGGTTGAGTGGGTGACACTGAGAAATCTGCTTAAACTTTTATTACTACTAAAAGTTTTACTTTTCAGTAATCCCTCTTGTTGCCATATTCCAAACTGTGGATGCGAGACTTATTTTGAGATAAAAGTTTGAAACATTCATCGAACTTTTCGCAATACCGCGATAAAGCAATCATGAAAGGGTCGGATAAACGTTGCCAATTACTTACCTCGGCAACTCATTCTCAAAGTGAACATGGCCAACGGTTTCGATGGGATTGAAAAGGCGAATATTTATTGTGCTTCTTCATCCAGAGTCCTGTTGGATCTTGTTGATTCCTGTCTTCACCAGATTCCGGAGGCATGTTGTGTATGCCTAGCTAACCACTTAACCATATCCATTAAGTAATTCCTTGCTGTGTATTCTGGGGATATTCTTAGGGATACTCAAAGGATATTCTGGTCTAGGATGTTCTTGATCTGCAAGTACCCCACCATAAATACACCGAGGTACCCACCATTAATACTGATGCAGAGTGTTTTCCAAACCCCTATTCGGACACTATAACCGATTTTGAACAACACTCTTACAACAAATTTACGGTACCAGATGGAACGAACTACTTGTCCGACGAGAAACAAATTTCATATATAGATTTAGTGTTTATTTTTTCCCCTATAGGCTATCGAACTCCAGTCGTCTTAGAATTTTGTTTTGCTTTAACCACATTTCCGGACTACTTTTCGGCAAGAACATAAAGTTAAAACAAGACCAAAGGTTTCGATGGGTTCCCAAAAATTCAGTATTTGATCCAGACAACTTGGTCTTGTCTACGCCAGACTCCTTGAACATTTTTACTATTAAAATTCAGAAACAGATTAAGGCCAAAAAGCTAATCATCTGAGAAAACCAAGTTCAGATATGGATTCAGCATGTTTGTGTTTACCCCTATAAGTCGTATCTGTTTTGACGAAAACTTCCTGCCTTACTTATGCGAATTTCCCGGTTTCGGTCGGATTCCGGAACTACCTGTCCGGCAAAATAAAGAAGCTAAAATTGAACTCAGCGTCTCGCTCAGCGTTTCTTCTTTCCCCTATATCGAACATCTAAGCAATTTCAAATTAAAATTTAACTTGAAACAAATTTTCCGGTTCCAGCTGGATTCCGGGTGAACTATATGTCCGGGTACAAAATGACTTTCATACACGGATTCAGCATCTCTTCTTACCGCTAAATCGGATATCTAATCAACTACAAATACTTTTAACAATTTTCCGGTTTTGGCCGGATTCCGGACGAACTACTTGCCCGGCGAGAAAATGATTTTCACCAGCATGTCTTCCTACCCCTAAACCGAACATATAATTAACTTCAAATAAAACTTTTACTTTCAACAGATTTTCCGGTTTTGTACGGATTCCGGGCTAACTACTTGTCTGGCGAAAAAATGGTTTTCACCATCGTGTTCAGCATGTCTTCTTACCCCTAAATCGAACATCCAATCAACTTCAAATAAAACTTTTACTTTTAACGAACTTTCCGGTTTTGGCCGGATTCCGGGCGAACTACTTGTCCGGCGAGAAAATGTTCAGCATGTCTTCTTACCCCATAGTCGACTGTCCCATTAGCTGTTTTAAAATATTTTGCTTGCCCCTTAATTTAACCCCCCACCCCACCCCTAAATATAGGGCTACAAAGCCCATCTACGAACTCGACCTTACTCTTGACCCAAACAATCCTCACACTAAGTTTCATCAAAATATCTCATTCCCTTCGAGAGTTATCGTGCTTACAGACGGACGGACGGACAACTTTTGCGATGTCATGGGAATCCCCGTTTTTCTCCTTTCTCCTTACCCTTGTATCGAATCTCTAATTTACTTCAGATATGACTTAAAGTTTTAGCAATTTTCCATTGCTGGCCAGATTCTGGGCGAAGTGCTAGTCCCACGAGAAAATAAAGTTAAAAAGAGCTGTAAGCTCATGTGGCACTTGCACGGGTAAAGATGGTTTGATTGATCAAAAGTAAGTTTCGACTTTGCGGCTGAGATGCGCACACTAAGGGAGCTAAGACTTCGTTTGTAAGCAAAACCCTTGAGGCAAAAATGCTAATGGTTTGATCGGCATCATGAAAATGCATATTGCTTAAAAGTATTTTTTTACTCTGCGGTCAAGATTGGTACTTTTAAGGAATAATCGCATTTGGGAAGTAGCAATTTCTAAGCAAATGTTGTTGAATCTCTAATATTCAAGCAAAGTGTCATCGTCCTAGCACATCTGGAAGTTCGATCCCGATCACACCAGTCTTAAGCGGGTCATGTATTCCCCCCCCCCCCCAATAATTGTCGGATTCGGTCCGGAAATGAAAAAGATCACCGGAGAGAAATGTCCTCTGTTCAGTTATTGAATTTCACTCGAATCCGATCACCCGTTCCAAAGTTACGCATGACTCAATATTCCGGATTCCCCTCCCTCAACCCCCCAAGATTAGCATATCGAGGATTTTGTTTTATTCCAAGTCAGTTTGACCGGATCCCTGATATGGCTGCCAAGTTTCGTCGTGAAAATCCCCAAAAAACGGAATTCCGGGACCCCCCCCCTCAAGTGTCCGGATCCAATTAAATTGTGTAAAAGATTTACATGGAGCAGATGATTGTTCTTCCCAGCAAGTTTCACTCCGATCCCTCCATTCTAACCGTTTCTCGAGATCCCCCCCCCCCCAACTCCCACACAGTTCCATCCCGGTCTCTCCATTCTAAGCGGGTCACGTACCGACCCCCCCCCCCCAATAGTTGCCGGATCCGGTCCGGATATGAAAAAGGCGACCAGAGAAATGTACTCAAAGAAATGTTCAATTCTTAAATTTCACTCGAATCCGATCACCCGTTCCAAAGTTACTTATGACTGAATATTCCGGATTCCCCTCCCTCCACTCCTCCACCATTATCAGATCGACAAAATATTTTATTCTGAAGTCAGTTTGATCGGGTCCCTGATATGCCTGCCAAGTTTCATCGTGAAAATCCCCAAAACCGCCATCACCGGAATTCCAGGAAACTCCCCCCCCCCCCAAAGTGTCCGGATCCAGTACAATTGTCTAAACGATTTATCTAGAGCAGATGCTTGTTCTTCCCAGCAAGTTTCACTCCGATCCCTCTATTCTAACCGTTTCTTGAAATTTCCGGTCTCCCCTCCCCAACTCCCCCCTTGCTACCGAATCCGGTCAAGACTTTAAACGGGACATCCCATATATATCTATTCAGTTATTAGGTTTCAATACAATCCGATCACCCGTTCGAAAGTTACACACTACTCAATTTCCCGGATTCCCCTGCCCTCCACTCCCCCCCCAAAATGGTTGGATCGGAAAACTGATTATTTGGTCGGGTCTCTGATATGCCTGCCAAGTTTCATGGCCCTAGCACATCTGGAAGTACTGTAACTCGAAAAAGTGTGACAAAATGCCGTCAATTTTCAAGTTTCCAGCGCCTTCCAGTCCCCCGCGTATGATCGGATCGGGAAACTGATTATTTCCAGGTTAGTTTGGTCGTGTCCCTGATATGCCTGCCAAGTTTCATTGTCCTAGCACATCTGGAAGTACCCTAACTCGAACAAGTGTGACAAAAAACTCGGACAGACCGACAGACGGAATTGTGATGGGTCTATGGCACTTGAGCCAGAGGCTGCAGAGGCCGCAAGTGCCAAAAAAAATGGAGTTGTACGTCTACGTACCCTTATACCGATACTCTAACCAGATTAAGAGAAAACGTTTACTTTTACCAGTTTTGGCTGGATTCCGGGCGAACTGTTTGTCAGGGGACAAAGTGAGTTTCAGGTATGGATTCAACATGGCTCATCACCCCTAAATCGACTCTTTTATTAGCTTTAAGAATTAGTGAACGGAAGACAAGAAAAAGAAGCGCGACAAAACTTTGGTCCAAAATTTGTTTTTTTTTACTAGAAACGGAACTTCAGACTTGAAGTCCGTATCAAAGCCTGGACATATTACTCCAGCTTACAGTTTTAACATGTTTCGAGCGAGAACAGAAATAAAAATGAAAAAAGGTATTCAAAATGTCCGTAAGGATTAGCTTTTACCTGGTGGCATTTAAAACTATCAGACGCTAATTGTTCTCTGACGATTTATTATGCGTATGAAAGAAATTCGAGAACCCTGGCGTTGCCGACTGTATTCAGGGGGTGAGCAAAAGGATTATACAGTTGTGTTAGTTCCTGATATTTTCATGTTTCATAGCATATGTTGAGACTCCTTTAAAAGTTTAACTGAAAAGGCAACTGATTTTTGTGTAATTAACTGGACACATCGCATGATTGGGATTATTTTAAGGGATTTTTTTATTTTCACCATTTGCTATTATGTGACGTTCAGAATATTTACGGCCGCCCTCAAAACGCAAATTCTACTATGACGTGGAAAATTTTAATCTCAATACAACGTGGCTTTTAAGTGGCCAGTGTAAGTAGCTCTCTTAGTGAACACATATTTTTCGTAACACGTTTTCGTCAAGGATATAATACAGGTACAAGCGCATAGAAGTACCACAAATCCGACGTGGCAATTCCAATATTTGAGAACTGATTATTCGGAGCGCATTTCGGTCGGTTCCCGAGCCTATTTAAGTGAATAAGTGATGGGAACTAGATTGTTCTAAATCAGCCCTTTTCGGTTAAACTTTAGTGAAGGGCCTCGAGCCAGAGCAAAAGAACAGAGTATTGCGCGAACTTTGAAAAAGTGACACACAGTCAAATTGCAGCAACACTTGCTCCACTTGCTCCACTCCCTACCGAAACTCAACCAATGGCAGAGCAGAATTATTTTGCTCTGACCAATCGTTAACGAGCGCTGGCTAGAATATACGTCCGCCACTGTAGAACAAAGCGACGGAGCCCATTTTCGATGCATTGGAAGGATAGGTCTTCGCGGTACTCTCTAGAGTTAATTTGCTCTGCCTTTAGCAAAGGATGGATGCTTTCAGGTTGTATTATTCTAGCTACAGGCAGACGAGTACCCTTTCTAAGGGTTCTACAAAAATTATAAGTGGTCAGACAAACGATATAAATTCAGAAGATGTTCTTTATCAGCATCAAAGACTGAATTTGGAAATTATACCACTGCACGAAATAAGGCATACAACTGCGTTCGTACGCACCATAATACACTGGTCTTCGAAGTAAGTAAGGTTTATTAAACAAAACTTGCTAGCGAACTGTCTTTTCAAATATCATTCTTTATAACACTCAGATTACAGAACGGAACACATAGCGGTACAAATATAGACGCTCGTACTTACGTTACACTGCCATTTTGTTAAACATGTTTACCAAAAACGGCATAAGTGGATTAATGTGTCCACTCACTCACTATAAAATTCACACCCTCTAAACTGTACCTCTATACTCCGGGCACCACATTTTCATCAAAACTTCCGCACATCGCAGAGAAGTGAAGGCCGGTGCAATGTCTGCCTCCCATTCCAGAAATTCTTATCAAATAAAGAGATTATCATTCCATACCCGAGGAAGCATCATAACCTTTCGTTGCCCTTGACGTTGTCGAAAATTTTAAGTGACCGTCGACAAATACTTGGCCTATATGGCGTTGGAATTACTTTTCGGGAAAGAGAAGTAGCAAAACGGCCTCGAGAGAAGATTGTCAGAAATTCCGGCCTATCTCGAGTATGAACTGGCTGGTCAGCCTTATTATCCCTTTCTTCCAGAAGGATTGACGCAATCCTTTCGTTTTCTATACGACAGTGACGTTGATATGACGACTTAAGATTAGCTCTTGATTGACTCCATTGTTACCAGCCCCCTCGCCGTGCTTTTGGGATGAGAGGATGTTGTAACTAAGAAGTAGGCTTTGTTTCTTGCATTTCGAAAATCCGATCCAGGAATGGAATGTCCATATTGCACGACATTCACCCCCGGTGCAAATATTCGTATCATTCTGGGAAGCACGATGTGGGAAGAATCCGTGAAAGTCATAGGCGTGAAGTTTTCATGTTTCATTTTCGAAAGCATTTTTTCAATGAAACTTAAAGGACCCGTCATAGCTGTAATGCCAATTCCTGATGTGAGCTCACTGATTTTCACATTTGCCATTTTTTGCTATTTTCGATGCGTATCATGCGCCCGACAACTGCTAACGAGAGGCTGTGCCGTCAGAAAAAACGGTTAGGTAAATTTTTCCCTTGTTTGCCAATGAGCTCGACAGCGCCTAGTTTTAAAGTTCCCCCTAACTTGTTTCTCTAAGTTCTATTATATCAACGACAACAGTGGCAGAACTGTGGTGATTTTTATGGCACTTGCAGCCTCAGGCTCAAGTGCCATATACCAGTCGCAATTCCGTCCGTCGGTCGGTCAGCTTTTTCTGTCACACTTTTTGGGATGCCAAAACGTAAGTGGAGGGATACCTATGACATCGCAAAAGTTGTCCGTCCGTCCGTCTGTCTGTAAGCACGATAAGTCTCGAAGGGAATGAGATATTTTTATGAAACTTGGTGTGAGGATTGTTTGGGTCAAGGGTAAGGTCGAGTTCTTGGATGGGCTCTGTAGCCCTATATTTGGGGGTGGGAAAGGGGGTTCAGATTAAGGTACAAAATATTTTTAAACAGCTAATGTGATAGTTGATTATGGGGTAAGAAGACATGCTGAGCACGATGGTCAAAATTATTTTCTCGCCGGACAAGTAGTCCGTCCGGAGTCCGGCAAAAACCGGAAAGTTTGTTAAAAGTAAAAGTTTCATTGAAGTTGATTAAATGTTTGATTTATGGGTAAGAAGACATGCTGAGCCCGATGGTGAAAACCATTTTCTCGCTGGACGAGTAGTTCGTCCGGGATCCGGCAAAAACCGGAAAGTTGGCTAAAAGTAAAAGTTTCATTTGAAGTTGATTAAATGTTTGATTGGGGATAAGAAGACGTGCTGAGCATGATGGTGAAAATCATTTTCTCGCCGGACAAGCAGTTCTTCCGGAATCCGGCCAAAACCTGAAAGTTGGTTCGAAGTAACAGTTTCATTTGATGATGATGAAATGTTTGATTTATGGGTAAGAAGACATGCTGAACCCGATGGTGAAAATGATTTTCTTGCCGGACAACTTGTTCGCCTGTAATCCGGCCAAAACCGGAAAATATGTTAAAAGCCAAAGCTTTATCTGAAGCTGATTAGATGATAGATTTAGGGGTAAGAAGAGACGCTGAGTCTGTATATGACGATCATTTTTTACCCGGACATATAATTAGTCCGGGATCCGGTCGTACCCGCATTTTTTAAGTCAAAGTATTATTTAAAGTTGATGAGATGTTCTGTATTGGTTTCGTTTCTAAATTTTCTTTTTTTACTGGACTAGTAGTTCGCTCGGAATTCGGGCGAAACCGCAAATTTGGCAGTAATAAAGCAGGAAGTTTCGGTCAGTATCGTCAAAATAGATATGGCTTATAGAGGTATAGATAGATAGGTAGATAAAGATCTGAACTCGGTTTTCTCTGATGATTAGCCTGGCGAAGACAAGACCCAATTGTCTGGATCAAATCTTAGATTTTTGGGATCCCATCTACACCTTTGGTCTTGTTTTAGTTAGGGCACTTCCAGATGTGCTAGGACGATGAAACTTGGCAGGCATATCAGGGACCCGACCAAACTAACCTGGAGAATCAATTTTCCGATCCGAAAGTCTGCGGGGGAGTGGAGGGCGGTGGAAACTGGAAAATTTGGGACAGTTTGTCACACTTCTTCGATTTAGGGTACTAACGGATTTGCTAGGACGATGAAACTTGGCAGGCATGTCAGGGACCCGACGAAACAAACTTGAAAATAATTAGTTTCCCGATAGGAGTAGTGTGTAACTTTCGAACGGGTGATCGGATTGGAATGAAACTTAATAAATGAATAGATGATATATTTCTGATGTCCGTTGTCTGGACCGGATTCGACAGCTATGGTGGAGTTGGGGGTGAACCGGAAATGTCAAGAAACGGTTAGAATGGGGATCGAAGTGAAACTTGCTGGGAAGAACAACCATCTGCTCCTGATAATCGTTTACACAATTGTACTGAATCCGGACACTTGGGGTGGGGTGGGGTGGGGGGGTTCCTGGAATTCCAATGATGGCAGTTTGGGGGATTTTCACGACGCAACTTGGCAGGCATGTCAGGGACCCGATCAAACTGACTTGGAAATCAAAAAAAAAATCCTCGATCTGATAATCGTGGGGGAGTGGAGGGAGGGGGAATCCGGAATATCTAGTCTTGCGTAACTTTAGAATGTGTGATTAGATTCGAGTGAAATCTAATAATTGAACAGAGGACATTTCTCTGGTGATCTTTTTCGTGTCCGGACCGGATCCGACAACTATTGGGGGGGGGGGGGAGAATACTTGACCCGCTTAGACTGGAGAGATCGGGATGGAACTTTGTGGGAATAACAAACAAATGCTCTGGATAAATCATTTACAGAACCGGATTGGCTCCGGGCACTGTGTAGGGAGTTGGAAGGGCAAGGGGGTCTGGAATTCCGGTGATCGCGAGTTAAGGTACTTTCAGATGTACTAGGACGATGAAACTTCGCTGGAATATTAGAGATTCAACAAGATTGGCTTAGAAATTGGTACTTCCCAAATCCGATTATTCCTTAAAGTACCAATCTTGACCGCAAAGCAAGAAAAATATTTTTAAGCAAAATATACATTTTCAAGATTATCAGCCCATTATCATTTTTACCTCAAGAGTTTTGCTTACAAATGAAGTGTTAGCTTCCTTAGAGTGCGCATCTAAACCGCCAAGTCGAAACTTACTTTTGATCAAACAATACATCTACCGCATGCAAGTGCTATATGAGCTTAAAGCTCTTGTGTAAGACAACTAGGTTCAGGTCCACTCGGCATTGTACGGAAAAATTGTGGCAACACGGGGCAGAGGGTTGCTAAAAGCGAGTGGGTCGGTACTGGAACCAGGGTTGCTACATAGTCGCACGATAGTGTGAATTGTCACTCAATTTTACCATTGTCACTCAGTTTTACCATTGTCACTCTTGTCCTACGCAGGACATACAAATCAGTCTATTTCAGAAAACTTCAAAATGTGTAATTTTTGCGGCATGGATTCCGACCAGAAGTGACTATTTGAAGCTTTTTCATGAACAAAAAACTAAGATCGGTCATTTTTGCAGAGGCGATTCTGACCATAAGTGACCATTTCACTTTTTTTTCACGAAATAAATTTCACTCCACTTCACTCTATGTTTTGGCCAATACGGTACTCTCTCAATGTTTTTGATGTGGCAACTCTGACTGGAACTGGGGGGTTATTCCAAAGTTATAATAATATATAAACGTTTGGTGATTTGAAGATCTCCAACTCAGAAATTTGGGGAAGCAGGAGATGAAAGGTTTCAGATGGACCGTGGTTGGAAACTTTCTAAGAAGTTTGCGGCCCCGATTTTGCGGCACTGCTTACCATACTAATTCGAACTTAGCTGGATAAGAAGTTGGAAATTCGGAAATTCACGAAATCGGTTAAGAGACCGGAAATTACTGTGGAATGCCATGCTAATGATCGGTAATGACATGTTTGGGGTGGAGGGGGGGGGGGAAACCCCCTATAGAGATAAAATTGATGAGCCCAAGCCAGCAATTTTGAAATTGTTTTTAATTTGTCTACCACCCTTCTAAGGAAGTACGAAAAGTAGTATCATAAAAATAAACGAAACCTCACTCACTACTACCAGAAAGAAAGTAATTCAACATCACTAGATTGAGGTTGCGTTCCACCGAGTTATTATCAGCTCCGATTTTTACTACCCTTTTATTTCTTTCGCTCCACCACCTGACATTTCAGTAATGCGATTTACCAAGGCATGGTTTCATAAAACTCAGGTAGCGCCCAACCGGATTATTATCAGTTACGATCGTTACGATTATGTTATTATTTTCCTCCCACCGCCTGGCGTAATATTAAATAAATAAATAAAATGCTGTTAAAGTTTAACTGAACAGGCAACTTATTTTTACATCTTAGATTCAAACACATTGAATTATTACAACACCTATTGGGGATTTTCATTCTGTCCACAGTAGTCTTCAGTAGGGACGTTGGGAATGTGGACGCTTTCCCATGGTGAATCCGTCCACAGTTCGCCCGCGAAAATCACTAAACTATCACTACACAAGACACCTCACTAGCTAGCACTAGTTTTTGGCACTGCAGACTGCAGACACTTCTTTGTTTATTTGATACACAATTTATTTACTCGTTTGCTCCTGGTGTTGTTGCCAAATGTTCCAGGCACCATAGAGATATCACAAAAACGGGAAGAGCGGCAAGCACAATGGGATAATCGATTATTTGGAAATATCAGAAAAACAAACTAACGCTTTTTCATCGGGTTTTCAAGATTATTTAAGCGAACAAGTGATGGGTAACTAGACTGTCGTATCCTAGCCCTTTTCGGTTAAACTTTAAAGGCTTTCCGCCCCTTACTTTACAAACAAAATACACACGCTCATTTAGAGACAAATTTTTGTGCCAGAAATCTAACTAAATCAAAACTCTCTGCAGAATTTTGAGACAGAAAACATGTCATCCAGGTGAATGGTATCTATAGCTTTTTTTTATTCATTGACCGTCCCTCCACCAACTACATTGTCTGGGTGGGAGTTCCACGGGACGGCTACTGTTCCGAAACGTCGAACGGCCGATATCCTTGTCCAAGCTTGAACGGAGGCCCCTTAGCTGCTTATTTTCGCTAAACACGACCAAGTTCTCAGCCGGATGGTTGTCGTGGGCTCCATAACACAACTTGTACATCTCAATCAGATCCACCCGGTGAAATCTCCATATGTCGGGTGGGAAAGCGAATGCAATATAGAATTGGTCGCACCAACAATTTGTAGAGAAGACCCAGCATTGTTCCATCTTCGAAGCTTAAGAAATCCTCCAACTCGGGATGCCCTTTAATAGTGCAATAAGGAGATTGGCGCCTCCCACTTATCATTTCCTTCCCACAAGAGCTACGGCATACGGCATATGAGTATCCGAAGTGAAAATAAGTATCTGTTCGGTATGAATTCCCTTCAGAAGGGTGTCTGTCCGCGCTGTTATTATAATCATTCCAGAGAGGAGTAACTACCACAATAAAGAGATGGCTCTTCCTCTTATTATCGTAACGTGTAAAAACTTCTTTGGAACCCAACCTGAAACAGGGGCCTTCATGGATGAGTAGAAACTGTAACTTTCTTCGCGGATCTTATTTCAACCTAAGAGCGGTCAAATATGTGAAACTTTAAATTAAGTTTCTCATCTGGTGTTGGGGAATATTGGGCGACAGAAAGCAATTAAACTGAATTTCGCGAAGGTTTTCATTACTAAAGAGCACAACACACGTGGAAAGGAATTGGAGGAGCGCGAAAGGATTTGTTCTTGTTTTTCCAAATTTCTCTGTCTTCGGTTGTTCCGTTCTATAAGGCCCGTGGAAAAAGGAAGTTATGAACAACTTAGTGCTATATTTCTGTCCCTTGAAGCACAAGATTCAGTAGATAGTGTTTCTGTTCCAATAGTCGAACGAACATGACACCCATTCTGACTTTTGTATTATCCCCTAGCTCCATTATGCAACTATAAGCTTCTGAAATCCCAGCCTTTCGCCATTGTTTTATCATGTCCCTACTAATTTTTAGCGCTTTTTCGGTCGTGCCGAGTTTTGCCAGTCACGCAACGCCGACTTCGCCGAAAGCTTCAAGGTTCGCCGATCCTCTTTCACACATAAGGGCATGGGAAGCTTTTAAAGTGTGGTAGACCAATTCCGACAAGAAGTTGCTTTTTGAGACCTCGAATTTTTTTGGCGCATTTCGATGCGCAGTGTGCAAAATGCGAATAATTCGTAATTATTCTGAATTTCTAAGAATATTTTTTAAAACCTTTCCTAATTGTTACTTTACAGTTTGTAACACAATTTAGTAGGAAGTGAGTTTACCAGAGTTTTATGTAATGTCAAACTGTTGTGTGTACTAAATCACATTAAACTACATGTTTTTGGGACGGTAATCCGTAACTTTAGTAAAGTAAATAAAAATGAAAATATGCTTCTGACCCAGTCCTGACCTCAAACTGTCATCTGTATGAGAAGCTGTCATTTTCAGAGAAAAAGTGTCATAGTGTCACACAGAGGCAAAATTTGTCAAAAAGCACCTAAAGTGTCACACTTCGCAACACTGGTTCAGTGAGGAACATTGTTGAACTTGCATTTCCTGTAATTGGGACCAGTGGTCTCATCGGAAGCGATGAACTCCCGGTTTTTATCCACGTCGAAAAGCAAATCAGGAGAATGGACGAATCAATCTGGTGCCCTTAGGGTGGATAAAGATTACGCAGGGAGTTTGGAATCTTGAGAATGAGCATGAATGGAATAATTAGGGAAGGGGGGTCAATCCGTAGTGTTTCTGCTTAGATGTTCTGAGATAGTTGACTACTTTACAACTAAGGTTAAAAATGGCTTCGCCTGTGTTTAGCCTCTTTCCATATCCCTTGCCTATGTTGACAATATTTGCAAAACTTGCTTAACGGTCTTGTCGCATATTAGTGTATTGCTAATCGAGAAGATAGGGTACACCAATGAAGTGGAGAGTCTCGGGGACGAGAATGGATGGAATTACTACTGAAGTATAATAATGTTAATGACGCTTGTTTATTGAGCTAATAGGCCATACAAGGATTAATACACGTGTCACTTCACAAATAAACTATTACACCCCTAGATGCTATAGTAATAATAATAATAATTTATTTCTTACCCACAAATTCCAGAGGAAAACAAGTGGAGTACAATAAAGAAAAAGAAAGGAAGAAAATATTAGAATAACTACACATACAAAAACACTAGCACATAAACAGGGGGTAAGGGGGTTGTATGGTGAAAACCGTGAGTAGGCTGAACCTGACAGCTTCCTGTGTAGCATTAGTAATTTTTCCGAAATATCTGGAACACCGAACTTACGAATAATTACTCTATTCCAATACCAAGGGGGGAGAGGTAAAGAGGGAATTTACATTAACGAAAATAACTTTTTCGGAGAGAAAGAAGGTCCTTCTTTTTAAGAAGAGAATCAAGTCCAGAAACATAGAATATAGAATGTTCGCAAAAAGTTGAATACAGCCGACCAAGAGCTCGTCTAATACGGTTACTATTACGGCCCACGGTTAGCAACAATTTTCGAGTAACCAAATTGTATTTTTTTTCTTTACATCAAGGACAGTTTGCTGTCGTAGAGACGGTAGAGAATTAGTGATAGTGATGCCAGCCAGCTAAAAGAAGTAGCAAGGGGGATTGTAAAATGTTTACACACAAGTGACGACTGAGCAGAAGAACTATAATTAAAAACCAAGAATTCACATTATTCCACATTGAGAGACAGTCTAACATCTGAGAAGAGATTAGAAACTTTTGAATCCGTTGAAGAAAGGCTTGTACGACTATTGCTAATCAGAAGCAAGTCTTCCGCATAAGCAAGATAAGAAACGTCAGAATGTCCAATAGAATATGTTGAGTGGATTCTTGACAAAATGTTCAGTATACAGATTTCGAAAATACAAGGAGAAAGAACCCCCCCCCCCCCCTTGTCGGACTCCCCGCCGAATCCGAACAGAGGGTGAGTTACTGTGGTTGATTCGTAGGAAAGAGTTCTCATACCAAGAACCTAAAAGGAATATTACAGAAATGTTAACACTATGGAATAGCAAAGAGTAGAGAAGCTTGACTGTGTACAACACTGTCAAACGCTTTTGTAAAAGTCAAAAACGTAAACTTAAAGGGACTAGCCTTCTGCTTTAGCTTGTTTAATAGCCGCCGCCAAAACCCTTTGGGCGTGTTGACAACTAACACCCGACTGGAACCCAAATTGCTTATCCCCAAAATTATAATTGTAGCATAAATAAGGTAATAATATATAACAGGCAGTGGTAATTGGTCGATAGGAAGAACAAATAGAAGGGGATTTGCCACGTTTTGAGAATAGAAGTTAGAGAACCACACAAGAAGCTGTCAGGAACCGCAGAAATTGTTAAACACATCTGAAACATTAACTGTAAATGGCACAAAAGACTAGTACACTCCAAACTGCGATGGTGAGAATTAGTCTCGTCAATATCAGAAGATGACGACTTCATCCGCTTGATCGCCTGGGCGACATTGTGAATTGAAATCGGAATTACATATTTCTGTGAAATAATAACGGGCATCTTACTACTGAGAAGCCGCAGGTAAACCTCAAGAACAGCATAATTTACAACAGAAAAAATAGACGAATAATACTCATACCAAGTCGAACCAACAATCTGAGCACTTGAAGGTGCACCATTTTCTAACTCTCTGAATTGATAATTTTCGACCAATCTTTTCTGGAAGCCGCAAACTCCATTCCCTTATATCGGACAGCGTTTTAAATATTTCTTGTATTCACTTTTTGTTTTCATTTTTGAATATATTTTGAACCCAACCAGAAGAAGGACATCCACATTTAACCTAAATACGTAGCCAAAACTTTGTTTTATTCTTGACATTCTTTAACTGTTCATCAGAAGACCAAATGGGCTTACCGGTCCCAACCCGAATTCGCTCCTCGGGAACTGCAATTTTCTCGGCCTGTTTTGTACAGCTAATAATATTCATATAATGTTTATTAAGATCATCAGTATTCCACTTAGCCTTTAGCTGTAATAGATGATAAGGCACTAGTAGTACTGAGCATTGCAGCTAACGTACAAATATATACTAGCTCGTTTCCGATTACTTCTTACAAACCACTTGTGCTTCTTATCAGACAGTGGCGTCTGATCAGGACTATATTTAACACTGACATGAAACGATAGAGCAAGATTGTCATTTTCTCAAGCGGCGTAATCCACGTGTACAATGGAAGTCAATAAATGAGGGGAACACAAAACGTGATCAATGTTAGAGAAACTACCTGAATGGTAAACAAACGAGTAATCTTTTGGCAAAATTTTGTAAGTTGGACGACAATCTAGCACAGCCAGTGATCTATAACAGTCTATATTCACGTTGGTGTTAAAGTCACCAAATAGTATATAATGAAAATTCACATTTTTTTTCACAATTCACATTTCTCATCACTCGCTCGAGAGATTTGCAAGCCTGAACAAACTGATTTTCAGAACTCACTGTGGATGACTTGTGGGGCATATAAATGTTGATAAAACAGTATTACCACATCTTATTCAAACAATGTTTACAACGGATACGTCAGCTAAGAATCATAGCTGACGTATCTGTTGTAAACATTGTTTGAATAAATTTTTCAAAGTCAGCTTGGGCTCAAAGAATATTTATTACCACATCTCACCGCTAGAATGCGCTGTTCACAATGAAAAACGGCCGCACAAGGGAATACACTGTGCTACGTACGTAAACTAAAAAAACTTTCACTCCTGAGACTAAATCCTTTAGTCACATATTTACAGACATCTACGATCCATTTAGGTTTCGTAGATTTCAGGATAATGGATTATTATCATGAGTACGGCGTGTCCTTTGGACTTACCAGAACAGTTAGCCTGCGCAAAATTGTCGAAACCTTATAAGCCTATACACAAAGGTACTAGGTACACCAAAGAACAAATACCCACTAGAACCTCCATCACCCTATCTCTACGACCACGCGGAGTTCCCCATACCCTGCCCGATGAGAACGAGAGGAGGGTAGGAGCAATGCGGAACATCGTAGTTCGATAATTCAAGTTGAAGCAAGTTCTTTTATCTTTCAGTACAAGTAATACAAATACAGCACTGAGCATAGAGGTGAACTCGGTTCAGTCAGATGCCAAATGCTAGATACTTCCACACACAGCTATATCGCAGTCAAGCCCCGGAGAAGAAACTTCCAAAGTAAAAGCCGATTGTTTTGTTTGGACGCGCTGCAGAGCGGGTCAGCGCACTTCCTGCACTAATTCCTCTGATACGCGCGAGCGAAGAAGGATGTGGACGGGTATCAACTCAAAGCTCGAGCAAGTACCTCTAGGTCAGCTCAGTTTTGTCGGGGTATCCATAGTCGCTGCATGGGAACAAATATGGAGGTTATATTGGATTAGCTTTACACCACTTAACTGTAAAAAAAAACTCCCGCTTTTATTTAATCTGCAATATTTTGAATTCTAGTGTTTAAATCATCTATCGGATTGTTTCAGAACTCGGGATACAAAATTCCGAATTCGAATGCCCGATGTAGGAGAGATCGTTTACAGTGTTATCATACGTCCTTGCTTCCAGTAAAATCCTCGAATAGACCAATATTTCTTTACAAATACTTTTCTTTTCAGAACCACTCAAGACGTCCTCAACGGCGTCGTCACCAAATGCCTAGGAGCCCCTAAGGCAAGGACGAAAGACCTAGGAATGCAAATTGCCTTGATGTATGTCGAGATCGAAAAGTTCGAGCTAGTTCAAGAAATTTTTGTTGGGGCGGTCACGGCACAGAAGAACCCGAAAGTGGTGGCAGCGTGTGTGGCAACCATCACAAGGATACTCAAGTAAGCGCTGGCGTTTTAGGTAAAATGTATTCAGGCTAATTCTGGGCCGGATTCCGATACAGCCTATCGACATACGACATCTCTTGTGCTCATCATTTATCGTTCTCATATTTCCCTTGTTTCGCTAAAATTCGAGAATGCAAATGGCATTCAAAGAGCGTACTGCACAATCTTTTGTCAAGAATGTATATAAATAGGTTTCGATAAATATCGTCTTCGATATCGATATATGATCTGATATATCGGTCGGTCGATGTCGAATAGTTTTGAAAACTCCGAATTAGGATGTGTTGTGCCGTTTCATCTTGTTGATGGCACATTTTGCACTTTTGACAGATCCGTACGGTTCGGTTTTGCTCTGCGGGGGCTTGCTCTCTTGGAGAGGAGCTTAGGTTCGGGCGGCTCCATCCTTTTGGGATCCCAAAACGAAAGTGGAGGGATACCAATGACTTCATAAAAGTTGTCCGTCAGCCCCTCTGTCAGCACGATAACTCATGAAGGGAATGAAATATTTTGATGAAACTGCGTGTGAGGATTCTTTGGGTCAAGGGACCGATCGAGTTCGTTGATGGACTCTGTAGCCCTACATTTATCATGATGAATCATGGGAAATAGTTGTTTTATGAGTATTAAACAGTTGGCGAGGTTCCTCAGGGTAGCCCTAGCCCATAGGGATAGGTGCTTATAGAAGGTATTATTTTTGTTTGTTTGTGATTATTTTTCACGTATTTGCCATGGCATTTGGGTCTTAGTGCAAATAAATCTTATCTTATCTCATCTCATCTGTAGCCCTAAATTTAGGGGTTCAAGTTAAGGGATGAAGAAAATATTTTTTTAACTGTTAAGAGGGGTAAGAAGACATGCTGAAGGCGGATATAAAATAACTTTCTCGCAGGACAAGTAGTTCGCCCAGAACTCGGCCAAAACCGGAAAATTTGTCAGAAGTAAATGTTTTATTTGAAGTTGATCGGATGTTCGATTTAGGGGTAAGACGACATGCTGAATGTGTATATGAACAGAGTTCATGACAAGAGTTCGTCCGGAATCCGGCCAAACCGGAAAATTTTCTGAAAAGTAAAAGTTTTATCTGAAGTTGATTAGATTAGAGGCTCGGTTTAGTGGTAAGAAGACAAATCCGTAGGCTATATGAAAATCGTTTTGTCGCGGGACAAATAGTTCAGGGGTACGAAGTACAGGTCTAGGGTAAGAAGACATGCTGAATCCGTAAATGACAATCATTCTCTACCGGGACAGATAGTTCGCCCGGAATCCGGCTGAAACCGGAATTTTTTTAAAAGTAAAAGTTTTATCTGAAGTTGATTAAAGGTTCGGTTTAGTGGCAAAAAGACGTGCTGAATCCGTATATGACAATCAGTTTCTCGCCGGACAAATAGTTCGCCCGATTTTTTTTTTTTTTAATTAATGGTTTTATAGATGTTGATCAGACATTCGACTGAGTGGTAAGAACACATGCCGAATCCGTATATGACGATCATTTTCTACCCGGACATACAGTTCGCCAGGAATCCGGCTGAAACCAAAAAATTTGTTAAAAGTAAAAGTTTGAAGTTGATTAGAGGTTCGAAATAGGGGTAAGAGATATGCTGTA
Source organism: Branchinecta lynchi (assembly GCA_023053575.1). Lineage (NCBI taxonomy): Eukaryota > Metazoa > Arthropoda > Branchiopoda > Anostraca > Branchinectidae > Branchinecta > Branchinecta lynchi. The sequence goes on from JAKZAP010000002.1 coordinate 27,659,338, forward strand.
GTTCGTTTGTGAGCCGTAATTTTTTGCCGGACAATTAGTTTGCCTGGAATCCATCCGAAACCGGAAATTTGGCAGAAGTAAGGCACGAAGTTTGATTCTTTAATTTGTTTCTAAATTTTAGTAAAAATGTACAAGGAGTCTGGCGAGGACCTGATATTTACAAGAGCCAGTTGTCTGGATCCGATATTAAATTGCTCCTCAAGTATTTATAAATCTCGATCTGGCCTGTCATACTCCACACTTGATCATCCTCTATGATGTATGCTTAAGTGATGTAGTTCATCGTCGCATTGTCACTGATTTATCCCTATCAGAGTTTGCTTTGCTACTCTTTCAAATACGCCGTTCCTTTGTTAACCCGGCAAACTCGTGGTAATACTTGTTCCACTCCATTGTTATATCTGAAGATGGAGCGCACGCCTTACTCGTAGGTTAAACGAGGGTGGTATTAGACTAGGAATTACGTTAACATATAATTATTTATATTCACAAACTTACTCTGCATAATGTATATCCCGATCCGGGTAAATACGAACACAGTACAGCGACTGACTAAAGATGAAAGACCAATAAAATAATGAATGACGAGCTTATACACTCCCAACTGTACAAGTGAAGGCCCAACTGACGTCGATTAGCCGCAAGCAGTCTGACGTCGACTAAGGTCTAGGCAACTGGCATCGATTAGCCAGAAGCAATCTGACGTCGACTAAAGTTTAGCAGGATGTTAATTAGTTCTTCACTTGTGCGATTAATTTCTAGGAAGTATCGAAGGTTCGTGTTCACTTACTATGTACATAGAGTTGATTAAGCGCTTGACATAGAGACCGACACAACACCATCTCCATTTTTCCAACTGACATGGTGAATTGTTTCTTTCTTGTTTTCCAAGTGGCCTGGGATACCATTTCCTCGAACTTCTTTCCATCATTTGCTATCTGTTGCCGGCGGTTAGATTCTCCCATTAACCGGTTTGTCCCACAAGAATGGATTTTCCACTTTGAGAAAATGTGAGTTAGACATGAGGACCGCGCCTTTTTTGGGTGAAAAAATTACATTATGTAATACTAGTGTGCTGGTTATGCCCATAATGATGCCAGTAGTGACAGAATTCTGAAATTCCTAAGGTTTTTGTCAGTCTCAAGGCAACTCTTTTCGGCCAAAAAAATAAGAATTTTTTGTTTTACTTTTCCCTTTTAAAGCAGGTATACAAACATGCTAGTTTTGTCTCAAACATGAAGACTATCATCCCTACAGCCTAAATTAATTTTCAGAATCACAAGGAAGACTACTAGGCAATTAGATTATTGGAATATACTTACGAAATTTCAGTTAATTTTAGAAATTAAGATTGGAATAAATTCAGTAACTAATCAGCCCTCAACTTGACCTCAACAAACACAATCCGTCGCTCCAAAATTACGTAGCGAAATAAAATAGGTTATGAAATACAGTTTGTCTGTATCCTGCAAACAAATATTAAAACCAATGCATTATTTACTTCTTTTTTTTCAGTATGACATCGCAAATGTTGTCCGTCCGTCCGTCTGTCCGTCTGTTAGCATGATAACTCTGGAAGTGGTTGAGATATTTTGATCAAACTTGACACGAGAACTCTTTAGGTCAAGTTCGAATATGGGCGATGTAGCCCTATTTTTTTTTTTTGGGGGGGGGGGTGAAATTAAAGAGAACACAAACTATTTTTAAAAGGTAACGAAATAGTCGAATTAGGAGTAAAGAGACAGGCGGAATCCGAATATGACATTTTTTTTTTCCCGCCGGACAAATAGTTCACCCGGAATCCGGCGAAAACCAGAAATTTGTGAAAAGTAAAATTTAGAGGCAATGAGTCGTGCTGAGTCCGAATATGAAAATTATTTCTCGTCGGACAATTAGCTCGGCCGGAATTCGGCCAAAACCGGAGAATTTGTTCAAAGTAAAAGTCTTGTTTAAATTCGATAAGATGTTCGATTTGCGGGTAACAAGACATGCTGAATTCATTTATGACAATAATTTTTTCACTGGACGTATAGATCGCTCGGAATCCGGCTGAAACCGGAAATTTTTTAAAAGCAAAAGTTTAATCTGAAGTTGATTGGAGGTTTGATGTAGGGCAACGAAACATGCTGAATACGTTTGAGCTTTAGTTCTTTGTCAGAAAAGTAGTTTGTCCGGAACCCGGCCGAAACCGGAAGCTGTGCAGAAGTAAGGAAGGAAGGGGATACGACGTATGCTATAGGTAAACCATATACTGAATCCATATCTGAATATTTGACAGCGCAAAATATCTGAATATATCTGAACGTGGCGAAATTCAGATGGCGCATCCGTTTTTCACTGTCAAGTACGAACTTGGTCTTCTCCGATCTTTGGCCTTAATCTGTTTCTAAATTTTAAAAGTAAAAATGTTTAAGAGGTCTGTCGAATATATACAAGACCGAATTGTCTGGAGCAAATATTACAATTTTGGGATCCTATCGAAACCTTTGGTCTTGTTCTCGTCCGTCAACTTCTCTTCACTCTGGATCCTGTTTCCAACAGCTTTCACAAAATTTGCATTAACTTCTTAAAGTTAAACGGTGGATTCTGTAGTCGCCGTGCGTCTTTACCCTAGCAAGCCAAGCCACGTTATTAGCGTCAACTGCAAGACAAACTGAAGAGTTAAGTCCGGTCTTCACCACCCAGAACTTCCGGTATCTGGGCTTCCAGATTATTCTTTGACGTCTTCTGTAAGTTGCATCTGGAATATGAACCGGTCCAAAAGTATATTAAACTAATCCGGAAAAAAGGGGCTTTTGAACTTCCAGATTTCCGGAATTTTTAAGTATCGCAGAAGAAATTCAAAAAAATTCTCGTAAAATACAGAAACCCAGATTCCGAAAGGTGAAGACTCACCTTTATTAGCGGCAACTGTAAGTTACAAAGCAATATAATAATAATTTCACTCAATTGCCACAGCAGATTTTTCTAAAAATATAGAGGTTAAAAAAGCAAGACACAAAAATACTTCTAAGATCATAAAAGAAATAAACAACTAAATTTCACTATTTTATACAGTGGAGTCCAAATATCCCGTGAGGGATTGAGCTAAGTTTTATATGCGGTTTTTTTTACTCAAGGCCGAACAGCAGCTATTCAGCAAAAGGAAGAAATAAAAGCAAAAGGCTTGCGATTGTTCTGGGCAGGTACTATAATGTCTATATTACATCTTAAAGAATGAACTGGAATTTATTTTCTTTTTTTCGTTCTGTTTTAGAGTTAATCGAAGTCTGTGAGTCTAAGGATCAAATTTTGTAGACGCCAGAACGTCACATTTTTTTGCGGCCAAATGTCACTGGTTCCGTAAGAGACAATTGCCAACGCTGGATCCACAACTCTGGCCCTTGTATCATGATGTCGAGGTCCTGTTATTGCATAGTGGCGTACGAGCCCCAATTAGAAGATCAAACAATACTAGTAATCGAACAAAAATATCATGATTGAAAGACGCTTGTGTTAGGTAACAGTCGGACCTGTTAGCAAATAGAGCGAACAGTCGGACCACACAAATTTAGTTAAACAGGGCGCTAATGCAGGAAAGCGAAATGGAGGGCTGGCAGTAAGGCCAGAAAAGTCAGTAAAGCTAGTTCAGGGTCATCAAGAAACTCAGTTTTCTTATCATTAAAATCCTGTCGAGTCTTGGCCTAATATTTCCCTTCACAGACTTGATACGGGCGGGGGTCCGCTTCTGGTCCCGTCTTGCCTAGAGCCACTTTTCCTCCCATGCGCCTCCGTCTCGTCACGCCATCTCCGGACCTGATCGGGGTCGGTCTCCGCTCTTGGTCCCATCTTGTCTAGAGCCACCTGCTCTCCTGTCCTGGTTCAGATGCACCCCCTGTTCCGTCGGGGTTCAGAGCCACCTCCAGACCTGACCGGGGCCGGGAGAGGTGCTGTCCCGTCTTAGAGCCGCCACCGCCACATTCCGCTGGGATTCCGACACCGTTCATCTAATATGCTTGAATGATCAACCTCAATCTGTTTCTGTCAAAGCAGAAGCTTTCCGGCGGACATAGCCATATACTTCTGGGATTGCATCCCTGCAAATAGAAAGCGACAGAAATAGAAAATCGTGCAGAAATCACTCCAGCGAAACCTTCTTTCCGAGCCGGCGTCACATTCAATCCGAGGAGGAGTTCTGCACTCCATTACGATCCGTCCCCAGCATTCTTTTGTTTTCAGTACTGTATTGGGATGCTCTTTTTTGGGATCCTAAAACGTAAGTGGAGTGATGCCTATGAATGTTGTCCGTCTGTCCATCCGTCTGTAAACACGACAACTCTCGAAAGGAATCAGATATTTTTTTTCAAACTTGGTGTGAACTGTGTAGGTTCTTTGGGTCAAAGGACAGGTCAGGTTCGTAGATGGGCGCCATAGCTCTTTATTTGGGGGTGTAGGTTCAAATTAAGGGGCCAACAAAATATTTTTTGGAAGCTAATGAGATAGTATGTAGACATGCTGAATCCGTATACGATAATTACTTTCTTAATAGGCTACCTGGTCAGGAATCCGACCAAAACCGGAAAATCTGTTAAAAGTAAGAGTCTTACTTGAAGCTGATTAGAGGTTCGATACATGGGCAAGAAAATTTGCTGAATTGAGAAAATATGCTATTTTCTTCCCTGACATACAGTTCGGCCAGAATCCCGCAAAAACCGGAAATTTGTTAAGAGTAAAGGTTTTACTTAAAGTTTATTAGAGGGCCGGCCGATACAGGGGTAAGGAGACATACTCAGTCCGTATATACAAAGTATTTTCTCTCGGGACATACACTTCGCCCCGAATCCGTCCAAAACTGGAAAACTTGTTGAAAGTAAAATTTCTTTCTAAAGTTGGGGTCCACTCTAGGGATAAAGAGACATCCTGAATCCGTATTTTCTCTCCGGAAAAATAGTTCGCCTGGAATCCGGACAAAATAAGAAAACTTGCTAAAAGTGACATTTTGGTCTGAAGTTGATCCGTTTGGCCGTAATTTTTCAAGAAAGTATCACTACGGCGTCATTTATGTGTATTTTCAGATGGCTGATAAATGATACATACTAAAATGTTTCAGGAGTCTGGCGAAGACCAGATCTCTAAAAGCCCGATTGTCTGGATTCAATAGTTCTATAAATGTTAAATTTGTGGGATCCTATCGAAATCTTTGATCTTGTTTTTGGGTGCCACTGGGACAGACTTTTCTGTTTCTCCATTGTCTCAATTTGTACTTGTAGCATTCGGGTAAAAACAAGTCTAATTAGTCGGAGTCTTTTTGTCAACTCTCGAGGAAGGACAAAAGAAAAGTTGTAGATTTCTAGTGGTAGATTTTCTTCTCCAGGATGACGTTGATTAGGGCTTTGTAGATTTGGTACTCGGTCTTCTTCGGGAATATCGTTGAGGTGATGGTGCTGATGGAGCTGGGGATTTTGAGCTCGTTGCATAGGACCTTGATGCGACACGATTTATTTCTTCGAATTTCCTGCCTGCGACAGAACCGCATGAAGGTTCACACCCCCGCGCAGACTGAAAATGAAATGAGAGGCTTCGTCGAGTTGCTTTTGGTAAAGTACACAAAACCCTTGAGCTACGTTTACACGAAAGAAATTTACCCGTACTCCGCGGGGTTTTTCCATGGAACAGCAACAAATACCGGGTATTTTGGACTTCAATTTCGCGAACTTTTTATCGGGGGGTTTGTTTGTCGAAGGGTATTTTTCGACGTCAGCAACAACAAAATCGGATTTTTGAGCAATAATTTTGATTTTCCATATAAGACATGATCCAAATGGACACACGTTGGGTGTCCACTGTAGAGAGATATCTTGAGCTTTAAAATCTTGGAATCTATTGCCACATGACAGCATGATAGTACTCTCCCTTGAAAAATACCCGGGTACCGTGTGAACACTTTCCTCTCTCTTCTCCTGGGAAAAATACCCGCCGTGTAAATGATCCTTTTAGAGAGATTACCTCTGAAGACGCGGGGGGAGATTACCCCTCTGAAGACCACCCACTTATACTAGTCAAACCCCATATGTCATCTTGTTCAAAGCGGTTAATACAAGTTTACTCAGAAGATGTTTGCTTTCAGTCACTTCATAGGATTATAATGTTTGTTTAAAAAAAAGTAGGTTAGGTAAAAAAAAACAAAAACCTATACCAACTTTTAGCCATAAAATCAATTATCTTTGTTTTGTCTTCTCTTTCCCGCAAAAAAACCGCATGCGTTTTGTCGGACCTTTTGAAACTTTTCAAAGTATCCGACACTATTGCCAAAGTGCAAAGGTCATGCTTGTCGCTTGTTGCTCCTTGATTGTCACATGACTTTTGTCATGTGTCGTATGACGCAGAATTTTGAGAGAAATCTCACCAGTGTGCACCAGGGGTCAATGCGCTCTAAAATTGGACGATATTTTTTGAGAACATCACTTCATGGAAAATGGAGTTATTGCGTCCATTCGTCTCTAAGACGTGCTTAACCTTTTTCAGTATTGGATCAAGTTGACTCCATTTTCCTTGTTCTTTTCTGGAAAGAAAGGAAGACGTGTTCATTTCTTGCGGACGACGTGTCCATCTAATGAGATTCCCCTAGCTTCGAAAACGCTGACATTTTCTTTGTTGCGGAATGCTTGTTCTGACGTTTTTAGACGTGAGCTATAGAACGGGTTAAGGAAGTGGGCCGCCAAGAACTCGCCCTCTCCAGTGTACACCAAGACATGATGAAGGTATTACAAAAAGGGATTTGCCCAGAACTCTATACATACTTTAAAAATATATCACTTTCCTGAAAGTAGCTGTATGAATACTCCTTCCGTGTTCCACTTCCACCTCTTATTATTCTCAGTTTATTTCATCCGTGGCCTAAGCCTAAGCTGACAGCAGATCAATTCGTGCAGTGCGATGGATTAAGTTACCAGAAATTGCAGCTTCGAACAAAATTTCAAAAAATTGGGAGTAAATTGTGTATTGTTCCAATATGAGCCCGTCTGTTACCCCCTCCTCTCCCGTCGTCCATGCGTCGGTCTGAGAGGAAAACTGAAAATCAGTTTTTACCGTATCCTGCAAATTCGTCAACCCAATTTTTACATAGTTAAGCTCCAGCATATACTTCAGGTCATATCCTGTAAATTGTATTAGTTAATTTTTCATGTCACTTGCCTTTCGGTCAAGTGCCATATAGCGATTGTAATTTCTGTCCGTCAGTCGGTCAGTCGGTCTGTCGGTCCCGGTTTTGTTAGTTCGGGCACTTCCAGATAAGCTAGGACGATGAAGCTTGGCAGGCATATCAGGGAGCGGACCAGATTCAATTAGAAATAGTCGCTTCCCCGATCCGACCATCTAGAGTGGAGTGGGGGGAGGGGGAATCCGGAAAAATGCGGAAAAATTAGATATTTTTAGCTTACAAACGGGTGATCGGATCTTAATGAAACTTGATATGCGGAAGGACCTCTTGTCTCAGACGTTCCTTTTTAATTCCAGAACGGATCCGTTGACATTGGGGGGAATCCGGAAATCCGGGGAAACGCTTAGGGTGGAGAGATCCGGATGAAACTGGGTGGAAAGAACAAGCTCAAGGAACCGGAACGGATCCGCTCACTTTGGGGGAGTTGCGGGGGGGGGGGGGGCAAATTTCTAGTGATCCTGCGAGTTCGGTGCTGCCTGATGTGCTAAGACGACGAAAATTGGCAGGCATGTCAGGGACCCGACCAGATTAAATAGCAAATAGTCACTTCCCCGATCCGACCATCTGGGGGGAGTGGAGGGAGGGGGGAGTCGAAAAATTGAGGTATTTTTTATTTGCGAACGGGTGATCGGATCATGATGAAAGTTGATATTTAGGATGACTTGGTGTCTCAGACGTCCCACTTTAAATCCGGACCGGATCCAGTGACACTGGGGGGAGTTGGAGGAGGGAACCGGAAATCCGGTGAAACGCTTAGAGTAGAGGGATCGGGATGAAAATTGGTGGAAAGAACAAGCGCAAGCCCTAGATACGTGACTGATATAACCGGAACGGATCCGCTCACTTTGGAGGAGTTGGGGGGGGGTCCAAATATCTAGTGATCCTGCAAGTTCTGTGCTTCCTGATGTGCCACGACGATGAAATTGGCAGGCATGTCAGGGACCCGACCAGATTAAATAGGAAATAGTCACTTTCCCGATCCGACCATCTGGGGGGAGTGGAGGGAGGGGGGATCCGAAAAATTGAGGTATTTTTAACTTGCGAACGGGTGCTCGGATCTTCCTGAGAGTTGATATTTACTATGACTTCGTGTCTCAGAGGTCCCACTTTAAATCCGGACCGGATCCAATGACACTGGGGGGAGTTGGAGGAGGGAACCGGAAATCTTGAGATACGCTTAGAGTGGAGGGATCGGGATGAAAATTGGTGGAAAGAACAAGCACAAGTCCTAGATACGTGACTGATATAACCGGAACGGATCCACTCACTTCGGAGGAGTTGGGGAGGGGGGTCCAAATTTCTAGTGATCCTGCGAGTTCGGTGCTTCCTGATGTGCTAAGACGATGAAAATTGGCAGGCATGTCAGGGACCCGACAAGATTAAATAGGAAATAGTCACTTCCCCGATCCGGCCATCTGAGGGGAGTGGTGGGAGGGGGGAGCCGAAAAATTGAGCTATTTTTAACTTGCGAACGGGTGATCGCATCTTGATGAAAGTTGATATTTAGGATGACTTCGTATTTCAGACGTTCCACACTGGGGGAGCTAGAGGAGGGAACAGGAAATCTTGCGATACACTTAGAATGGAGGGATCGGAATGAAACTTGTATGGAAGAACAAGCAAAAATCCTAGATACGTCGTTCACATGATCGGACCGGATCTGGGCACTGTGGAGGAGTTGTATTGGTCCAGATTTCTAGCGACCCCGCGAGTTCGGCATACTTCCTGATGTGCTAGGACGATGAAACTTGGCAGGGATGAACAGATTGACTTGAGAAGAGTAGTTTCCCCGATCCACCTTCGTGTGGGGGGGGGGGGGAAGGCATGGATGGGTAGTCCGTAATCTAGTAGCATGCGTAACTTTTGAACGGGTGATCGGATTTGAATGAAGCTTGTCAGGTGGAACGAGCTATCGCCTCAGATGTTCTGTGTCAAGTTCGGCTCGGATCCGATACCAGTGGTGGATTGGGGGAGGGACCAGAAAACTCAAGAAACGCTTAACGCAGAGGGATTGGGACAGAACTTGATGGAGAGAACAAGCATTAGTCCTAGATACGAAATTGACAAGAGCCAAATGGTTTCGGTGCTCTGTGGAGGGAGTTGGAGGGGGTTTCGCGGAATTCCGCTAGTCCCGAGTTAGAATAGTTCCAGATGCACTTAGACAACGAACTTTGCTGGCATATTAGTGACCCGACTTAATTGACTTAAGAACCCGGCACAACATACCCCCGGAAACTTCCGTTCCTAGATCCGAGCATTTTTGGAGTGTTAGGAGAAGTGAGGTAAGGGAAATGTGGAAATTGACTTCTGCAAATTGCAGACGAATCGTCTGGTTCGAGTGAAACTTCATGGGTGATAAAAATCGGTGATTTGGACATTTAAAACATGCGTTCGAGCTATATGTGACCACGCTTGGAGGAAATGTGGGGGGTGGGCGGAAACTTTTGACCTACAGGAAAACCAAATGAACGGACCGAAGGGGATGCAAGTTGGACAGTGCCGAGTTTTTGCGACCTAGGTTAGTTATTCTGATTCCGGGCCGGATTTGGCCGAGGTAGGGGGGCGGGGGGGGGGGGGATAACCAAAACTATCCTTGTTGGTTATCATGTACTTTTTGAGAGACGTCTTAAAAACGGTGCCATACCATCATGACATCAAGTACGATATGAGCTTTCAGCTCTTGTCTTCTTTAAAGGCACAGAAAACTTGACTACGCAACTTTCGACCATCGTATCGGGATTGTAGTCAAGAGGTCGGGCGTTCGATTCCTACTCCCGGCACACAAACCTTTGCTTTTTTTCTATTAACTCTAAAGTCGAATTCTCGGAAACTGCACGGAAACTGCAATGGTCGTAACGAGAATTTTTCTTAATCTCAATATCGACTCAGGGTACATTCTTGATCTGTCAGCTAGCTAGCCGAGTCAAGTTTTCTGGTCCTTTAAGCGGGCAAACATTTTGTTGTCCTTCAATTGTATCCCTTCGAGTTTATTTCAACACTCCTCTTCTCTTCTAGCGAATTCGGATTGAAAGTAATCAGCGTCAAGCCACTTCTCAAGATCGTTCCCGGAATTCTCGAAGATCGTGATAAGAACGTCCGAGAGGAGGGCAAACACTTAATGATCGAACTTTATCGATGGATTGGTCAGGCGTTGAAGCCCCAGTTGTCGAATTTGAAGCCCATTCAGGTAAGTTGAATTGTTGAGAAAAGAGTGGAAACTCCGTTAGTCACGTGGTACACAAAGTTGCCACGCCTGACAAAATAAATCACTTAATATTTTTGAGAGATTTGGTGATTTTTTTGTTTTAATCTGTTGAGTTTTTGCCATTTTGTATGTGAAAATCACCAAGAAAGAGTATGGTAGGAACAACAAACAGAAAGAAGTCGCCAAATTTGGCGATGGACCACTACCGTGGCAACCCTCTCTGGATCTCCAATAGAGAGATTGCAGACTACCCTTCGAAAGCGGACAAGGGTAGAAAAGGAGTAATTTAACATTGCTAGGTATAGGAATTCAGAATTTGAGTGTGATTTGTCCATGTCTGATAACTATTCTGAGCCTGTAAATTGTTGGAAACATTTCGCTGCCTCTTTCTTAATTGTATAATTACAGCTTTGTAGAAAAGTTTCATCAGAAATTAGAGACTGGAGCCTTTAAACTTTCCGTACAAAAACGATCCATGCTTGCTATTGGTGGATTTAAAAAAACGCGTCATGATCGACCAATAGGACGTGAGACTCCGTTTTTGTTTACAAACTTTGAAATCTTCAAACTACAAAACTATTCGTGCGTCCTATTGGTGGATTTAAAAAAAAAACACGTCATAATCGACCAATAGGACGCGAGACTCGGTCTTTGTTTACAAACTTTGAAACCTTCGATCTCTCATAATCAATAAAAATCTTTTGTAAAACTTTTGTTATACGAACACGAAGAAGCCAAATTGAAGTTCCCAGCAACTCACTAGCTCAGAATTGTTACCGAAGGCAGGCCGACAATTTAGTCGCAAAGTAGAAAGTCCTATACCTCCTTATGTTAGTTTCTTTTGTTATGTTTCCGTGATGATGGTGTAGCAATATCCGTTTTCGTCGGTTGGGGTGCAATCTCTCTTTGGCGTGTAGTTTTTCGAGCAACTGTTGCGATATGAAGGCCATGCGAGCTCGGCGTCAAATCTCCGATGTAGGAGTTTCTATTGAAAGAGACGAGGGACAGAAAGAGAACGAGGGACAGAAAGAGAAAAAAAGAAAATGACGGAAGAGAATTCTAGATTTCTGAATTTTTAAAACTCGCCATTAGATGTCTGCGCGTTCTGATAAGTTCATGGTTCACCCTCTAGAGGTTATAACAATGAAAATGTTTTGACTCCACTCCTTCAAGTTTAGTGATTATACTAAAAATTGGACTAAAGTTGGTAGATCATATAGGCGGTGCTTCTCAAGATGTTAAATTAAATAGTAGTTTAAATGTAAGTTGAAATATAAGTATTCAGTTGAATTTGATGGAAATAATAATAAAACAGATTTGGGAATATACTGTCCAAGGTACTTTCCTCAAATAGCCCCAAACGTGGTCAGGCTTCTTGCAGATTATAGAAGTTTTAGTAGATGGAACTTGGAGAAATTCAAAATTAACGTGAGCGGGGTTAAACATCCGTTATAATACACTTTAAGCTTTTAATCTATTCTTATATTTGGTATTACGAATACCTGTTAATGGAGCCGAACGGTTAGCTCGCCGGTAGTCTCCGAAGCTGCGCCGAGAGTCGGTGGCGCGCCGCCGAAAATAACTCAGGAGGCCGCCGCCGAAAAGATGTCACACGTTTCAACATGGGTAAAATTCTGACGCCGAATCTTTGTAGGTGATATGTATCAGATTCTCTTTCCATTGAGCTTTATCTTCCCTAGGCTCCAGGTTGTTGTTCTGTTTTTTTTTTGCTCATCAGCTAGTGCACTAACAGAAAAGTCGTCGGTTGTGGCGGCAGTGCATGAATGACAATTTCTAGCAAAAATCCAAACCGTGTAAACAAAGTACCAAATAGCGTTCGTGCTGCCTGTCGGTTCGTCACTCTGTCCAACTTTTCCGGACAAGCTAGTACGGTGAAAATTGTCATTCCTTCTGGACGATAGCGTAGTTTCACTGAACTTTGGCAAACTTTGGAATTCCCTTCAAAACCTTGAATGCTAGAGAATTCCAAATTCCCTAGAAATGCCCTCGATTACTGGAGATTCCTCCGTTGAACAAATTCTATTTATACTAGCACAGCAAACTCAAGCGCCATGTAGCGACCATGATCTCTCTCCGTCGGTTCGTCTATACCTATGTCTAACTTTGCTAGTCCGGGGATTTTCATAGGAGCTGGGACTAAGAAGGACTATAAAGGACCCGACTCATACACAAGAAAACCTTCTTTTCCGGATCCGACCATCCATGTGTGGGTGAAAGGAGGGCGAATCCAGGGCCGTGTGACCTAGGTGCATCGCGAAAATAGTCTTGGGTCCTAGACAGGCGGGATTTGAACCTAAGACCTTCGGTTTTCAAGGCCACCGTTCTACCACTGAAGTACAGATGGGCTTTGAACTTAGTTCGCAAACCACTATAATGGTCACGAAGAAGCATGCCAAAGGAACAGTGATCCCTCCGAAGACAACTCTATCACAGCACTTCACATCCCCATGTCACGGGATTAGATAGCAGTTGGAGTTTTACACGAGGGACTTGTCCTGTGACAAATATACTAGCTGATTTGTTACGGTAAAGTCACTTGAGTAATATTCCATCTACATAGTATCAGGTCGCATCCGGCCCAGGCATCCGGGTCCATGGCACTTGTGCCTTCCAAGTTTCTGACTTTCTTCTTTTAGTCCCTGTGCGCATCAGATAATAACCGGAACCTCGCTCAACCACCACCGTGTCAACATGCGATTCGGACACGTAAATATCATATCTAGGGAATCTGCTACTATTACCCACCGGATCACTTGAATGGAAGTCCTTCCGGATCTTTGACCCGTTACCTTTGCACAATCCAAGCTTCATTCCAGTCCCTCCGTCCATCTGGTTCCTACGCATGTTACCGAGCCTCTCCTTCCATCCCACCACCGTAGTCGGATGCGATTCGGACACGCAAATGTTGCATCCCTTGAATTGGAGAACATCCGGAAAATTTTCAGTGATACCCAACTCCCCCCCACGAGACCTGATCCGGTCTCGAACTCAAAATAACATATCTAGGTTCCTTGACCTTTGGACGCTGCATATGTAAAACGATTTCCGGGCCTCCGCCCCCCTCCCGAAGTCGGATCTGATTCGGGAAATTTATGTCGCATCAAGAGCAACCACCAAGTTTCTCCCGAATAGTAGTACGCCCCTTTCAGCTCCCCGCACCAAGGTCGTATTCGGTCCGGACTTCAAAATCACGCAACAGAGACCCGTAGTCTTTGTACCGTCCTAGTGTCATCCCAATCCCTATATTCCTTTCCAACGAATGTTCCCAGATAGTTCTCATGTTCCAGATATGGAATCCTTAAATTCCATCGCAACGTTCAACGAGTCCCCCTCGCCCCCATTGTCGGATGTGATTCGGCCTTACAAACGGAATATCGCTCTGCTCCTTTGAATCGGTTCACGCGGGTCACAAGTTTCTGTATTCCCCCTCCCTCCACGCCACACGAATGACTGGATGTAATCCAGGGAATCACGGTTTCGCTGTGTATTCATAAGCATGTCAAGTGTCATCGTCTTAGCTTACGTGGAGTACATTTACCCAAAAGTGAGACAGATGGATCACCATTACGATCGCTATATAGCACTGAAGACTGCAAGTATCATGACAACGCTGACGATTTGTGGTAGAAAAATTGCAAAAACTTGTTGGAAAATTAGAGAAATAACCACAAAATGGTAAAATTAGAGCAGACGCCGATAAATCGGCGGCGAGCTGAGGTTAGTGGTTCGGGGCTGAAGTTAGTGGCGTGACCCTGTTAGATAATACAAAAATCGACTTTGGGTACCTAGAGTAATCTGGGGAAAGTGACAGGAAGGGTGTTCTAAAAATGGTTTGCCCCCAGCCGCCCATTGCATTTCCCGGCTAAGGTTCAGAGAATCGGAAACTACCGCCAGCAAGGTGATTCCTTTTGACTTGTTTGTACCTTTTTGTGGCACTTGCAGCTTCGCTAAAGTGCCATATACCGATCACTATTCACCACTCGTCTCGAGTTAGGGTACATCCAGAAGTGCTAGGACAATGAAACTTGACAGGCGTATTAGGGACCCTACCAAACTGACTTGGAAATAGTCACTTCCCCGATTCGACGACCGTGGGGGAGGGGGGATCCGGAATATTGACGTATTTTTAACTTTTGAACGGGGAATCGGATCTTAATAAAACTTATTGTTTGGAAAGACCTCCTGTCTCAGATGTCACACTTCAAGTTCGGAATGGATCCGTTGACTTTGGGGAGGGGTTGGAGGGGGGGGGGGGCGGAAATCGTGTGGTATGTTCAGAGTGGATGGGTCGGGATGAAACTTGGTGGGTTAAGCAGTTAAGCACAAGCACCAGATACATAGTTGACAAGCCCGGATCGGATCCGAGCACTGTGGTGGAGTTCGAGGGATGGTTCCGGAATTTTGGTGATCCCGAGATAAGATGCTTACACACGTGCTAGAACGATGAAACTTGGCAGGCATGTCAGGGACTCGAGAATTTTAACTTAAGAATAGTCATTTCTCCGATTTGACCATCATGAGGGGAGTGGAGCGAGGGGGGATCCAGAATATTGAGAAATGTCCAACTTTTGAACGGGTGATCGGATCTTAATGAAACTTGATATTCGGAAAGAACTCATGTCTCAGTTGTCCCATTTCCAGGGCGGACAGGATACGATCAATGTGGGGGAGTCTGGGGATGGGGGGAGACCGGAAATTTTTTGACACGCTCAGAGTGTAACGATTGGGATGATACTTGGTGTGAAGAACAAATTAAGTCCTAGACACACCAGTAACTGAACCGGACCGGATTGGGGCACTCTCGGGGGTGATCGCGATTTAAGGTACTTTCAAAGGTGTTAGGACGACGAAACTTGGCTTTAACATCGAAGCCTTGACAAGATTCCCAATCAACGGGCCATAGAGCCCTTGGGATTGTGTTTAATAAATAGATTTTGCTTATTGTATATGTTAGTGTTATGTTAGTTTTGTATACCTAAGTTTGCCAATAAAAAGAAGTTCAAACTTGAAAAACTTTCCAGATCCGACCATCCCTTAAAGTACTCTCTTCTCCGCAAAGTACAAAAAATACTTTTAAGACAAAATCCATATTTTCATGATCTCTAACCGTGATAATTTTTGTCTCAAGGGTTTTGCTTGGAAATGACGTTCTAGCACCCTTAAAGTGCGCATCTTAACCGAAGAGTAAAAAAAATACTTTTTACCAGACCGTATACTCAAGGTCCTAAAGGGCCCGGGATCATTTTTGCCTCGGGTTTTGATTACAGTTGAATTTCTAGCAACCTTATTGCGCATCATCACAGCCAAAGGCACATAAAAAAAAGAAGACCTTTAAAAGTAAATTCTTATTTGTTTGATGTTGATATGTTTTGGTTGAGATCCATATAAGTTGCCGGCCATCAATAACCCTCGCTTGCGAATTGGGTATGTTTTTGTGGGATTTCGGGTTGATCTTGCCGAGTGTCGGTGGGTTTGTGGGGCGGGTTTCCGTCTAGTGGAGAGTCATGGAATTATTAACATTTATTTATATAATTAGTTATATGCAAAATATGTTTGTTCTATATTGCACCGGGTTTTTTATGGCACTTGCCCTTCGGCCAAGTGCCATATAGCGATCGCAATTTCTGTCCGTCCGTCGGTCTGTCGGTCTGTCCAGGTTTTGCTAGTTCGGGCACTTCCAGATAAGCTAGGACGATAAAACTTGGCAGGCATATCAGGGACCCCAAATGATTAAGTTGGAAATAGTCACTTCCCCGATCCGAGCACCGTGGGGGGGAGTGGAGGGAGGGGGAATCCGGAATCTTGAGGTATTTTTAACTTTTGAACGGGTGATCGGATCTCGGTGAAACTTGATATTTGGAACGACGTCATGCCTCAGACGACCCACTTAAAATCCGGACCGGATCCGGTGACTTTTGGGGGGAGCTGGAGGCGGCAACCGGAAATCTTGGGAAACGCTATGAGTGGAGGGATCGAGATGAAACTTGGTGGGAAGACACCTAGCAAACACTAGATACATCATTGACATAACCGAGCCGATTCGGGCAGTGTGGGGGGAGTGGAGGGAGGGGGAATCCGGAATCATGAGGTATTTATAACTTTTGAACGGGTGATCGGATCTCGATGGAACTTGATATTTGGAAAGACCTCATGCCTCAGACGACCTACTTAAAATCCGGACCGGATCCGGTGACTTTTGGGGGGAGCTGGAGGGGGCAACCGGAAATCTTGGGAAACGCTATGAGTGGAGGGATCGAGATGAAACTTGGTGGGAAGACACCTAGCAAACACTACATACATCATTGACATAACCGAGCCGATTCGGGCACTGTGGGGGGAGTGGAGGGAGGGGGAATCCGGAATCATGAGGTATTTATAACTTTTGAACGGGTGATCGGATCTCGATGGAACTTGATACTTGGAAAGACCTGATACCTCAGACGACCACTTGAAATCTGGACCGGATCCGGTGACTTTTGGGGGGAGCTGGATGGGGCAACCGGAAATCTTGGGAAACGCTATGAGTGGAGGGATCGAGATGAAACTTGGTGGGAAGACACCTAGCAAACACTAGATACATCATTGACATAACCGAGCCGATTCGGGCACTGTCGGGGGAGTGGAGGGAGGGGGAATCCGGAATCTTGAGGTATTTATAACTTTTGAACGGGTGACCGGATCTCGATGAAACTTGATATTTGGAACGGCCTCATGCCTCAGACGACCCACTTAAAATACGGACCGGATCCGGTGACTTTTGGGGGGAGCTGGAGGGGGCAACCGGAAATCTTGGGAAACGCTATGAGTGGAGGGATCGAGATGAAACTTGGTGTGAAGACACCTAGCAAACACTAGATACATCATTGACATAACCGAGCCAATTCGGGCACTGTGGGGGGAGTGGAGGGAGGGGGAATCCGGAATCTTGAGGTATTTATAACTTTTGAACGGGTGATCGGATCTCGATGGAACTTGATATTTGGAAAGGCCTCACACCTCAGACGACCCACTTAAAATCTGGACCGGATCCGGTGACTTTTGGGGGAGCTGGATGGGGCAACCGGAAATCTTGGGAAACGCTACGAGTGGAGGGGTCGAGATGAAACTTGGTGGGAAGACACCTAGCAAACACTAGATACATCATTGACGTGACCGAGCCGATTCGGGCACTGTCGGGGGAGTGGAGGGAGGGGGAATCCGGAATCTTTAGGTATTTATAACTTTTGAACGGGGGACCGGATCTCGATGAAACTTGATATTTGGAAAGACCTCATGCCCCAGACGACCCACTTAAAATCCGGACCGGATCCGGTGACTTTTGGGGGGAGCTGGAGGGGAGAACCGGAAATATTGGAAAACGCTATGAGTGGAGGGATCGAGATGAAACTTGGTGGGAAGACACCTAGCAAACACTAGATATATCATTGACATAACCGAGCCGTACCTACTCGTAACAAGTGCCATATGAGCTCGTAGCTCTTGTTGTCAATCGACCTTGTGTCCCCGGCTTGACCCTCTATTTATTATGATTTTATACAGAAGTATAATTAAAACCTTGAACCTTGAACCAAACGATACATTCTCGGGATTTCCAAGGGTCCATCATTATTCTTATCTCAGGGGTTTTGCTTGCAAATGATCACAACAAACCCACGGATTGGTAAATTCCTACTTTCATCCTTTTACCTAGCCTTACAAGTGCCATATGAGCTTCTAGCTGTTGTTATTAAAGTTTAATCGAAAAGGGCTGAGACAGGACAATCTGGTTACCCATCACTTATTCATCTATATAGGGTTGAAAGAGCCGATGAAAATGCCTTTCTTCGTTGCTCCGCTATTCACGAATAACCGGTTTTCCTATAGTGGAATTTCCCTGTCGGATTTGTGGTACCTCTACGCGCTTGTACCTATGGTGTATGCTTGATGAACAAGATTTAAGAAAAACGTGTTCACGGAATGAGCCACCTTCCGCAAGATGATCAGTGGCACTAAAAACCCGCGTTTGGATAGAGATTCAAATTTTCCGCGTCATAGTAGGATTTTGAGCTGTGCGGACGGCCGTATATATTCCGAACGTCACACTGCAGCAAATAGTGAAAAAAAATCTTGTCCAAATCCAAATAATGCAGTGCATTCAGTTAAATGATCCAAATATAAGTTGGCTTTTCAGTTAAACTTTAATCGATTCTGGATTAACTGCCTCCTTGGTAAGACTGTTCTAGAATGCAAAGATTCTGTTAGTAGAACTCCACTTCTACACATTCTGGATTAATTTTTTTTCAACTTGTTGCTGTCCTTAGGAAATTAAAATCGAAAAGGATGAATGACATGTGAGCAGGCTCTGTTTGTTCTTCCGTGCTGCTGCAAATTTGATTTCAGGAAAGAAATGCTAATGGGATTGCGAAGTTCATCTCGGGAAAATCTGATTTCGTGAACCACTGAAACTTTGTTTTCCGAGTTTGTTGCGTTCGAAGACATATTCGGTTATCTGTTAAAGATGGGATTTCAGGGACTTCGACTGTGACAAATAAACCGGAAGTAGATTTTGAGTTGAATTTAGAAGTCTCGGACGCTAAAGTCGAAGCCTTCCATCATCCCATTGCATGGGGATTTGGGGTTCCGGCTAAAACCCTCCCGGCTACCCCCCCCCCTCCCGGCTATCCACCCCCTCCCGGTACCAATAAACCCCGGGTACCAAATGCCCTGTGACCAAACTCTCCCACAGTTTTAATAAAATACAAAATACTTGTATGAAAAGTATATATATAAAGGTGAGCGGTTAGCGAGCCGCTGTCACGTGTTACGAGTACGAGGGTAGTGAAGGCAAGGTTAATGGACCAGGAGATTCAGCAGTGGCAATGGGAGGTGAGCTCGACCCCTTCTCTGAGGATTTATGCTCAGTCAAAGAATTTATGGGGGGAGGAGCTTTATCTTAAGGTTGGTTTAGGACCCGATGAACTAAAGTGGATGGTGAGTTTTCGTGCAGATACGTTACCGGTGGGTGCGAGAAGAAAATATATTGGGAGAATTAAGTGCGGTTCTGGTCCTTATTTTTGCCCGTTATGCGGAAAGATGGATGAAGATGTGGAACACTTGGTTTGTTCTTGTAGTGAGTTGGGGGATCTAAGGAGAGAAGTTTTTGGTAAGGAGGTTATTCAAGAGAAGTCTTTGAAAGATTTGATGGGTAGGAAAGTTTTCCAAGAGTTGCGTCGGTTGGGTAGATTCCTGAAGGTTTCCATGGAGCACGTGAACGTTTTATTGTAGGTTGATGTTGTGGTAGGGATAGGTTTTAATAGTTATTTAGTTATTAGAAGTATGAGTTGAGTGTTGAATATTTGGATGGGTACATTGCAGTTGGAGTGCTTTTTTATTTTTATATTTTGTCCCAGTATGGCCTATAGGGCTTTTTTGGGGGAATACATTCATTCATTCATTGCTGTCAAACTACAGTTTTTTTTTGTTTTTCTATCTATTTGCATAAGGGGTTGTCCGGAGGGTGTGGTAACTGTTTTTTTTTTTGTGGGAGAGGGGGTGCCTAGACCCGGGTATTTGGACTGCTCAAATAAATCCGACTCCACCGGCATTACTGTTCCTATAGCCAGCTTCTATCTGGCGAGTGTAGTGGTTTGCGAACAGTGTTCACAAGCAATTCGGTAGTTCAGGCGTAAAGTAACTGTTATTTGTATTCGATAGTAATAATAATAATAATACTCGTTGCACCAGACGAAGTCCATATCGCTTTGTGCGAAAAAAAAATAAAAATATGCTTACCCACCTGGTAAAACAAAAAATAAAAAAATTACAAAAATACCCAAAAATGTACCAAGAACAAAAAATACAGAAGTAAAATATACAGCGACTTAAATAAAACGAAGAGAAAACAGAAAGAAACAGCAAATACAAAAACGGAAAACGACGAAAAAGACTGGAGTTCCGACAGCCGCGGGATTTCGCCCTTGCGATTCGGTCCAAAACCCGTTTGACCCCTTGCAATTTTAGTTATTCCTCTTGTCCGGAAAGTTCGTGGGTATTTCGTAACTTGGAATTCCTCCGTGATTGAAAATTCTTGGAGTTAGTAAATCGAGGAACAAGGAATAGACAACCTTGTGAAATTGTTTGAAGAACGAACTGAGAAGAAGCAATTCGAAGCTTTATTTATTGCGGATATATTTTTCAGTTTTCCATTTCAGCGTGTTGCTAAATGCGAGGTAATCAAAGATTCTCAGAAACGAAAAAAAAAAAAAATAATCAAACGCTAGTTAATAAAAGATTATGGGCAGCGAGTCAGTAGCCTACTCGGAAAGAAATTGAATTTTTTTTTGTCATCGGTAGAATACCATATTTAGTTCCATGGTCCATAATTGTCAAAGCGATCGAGTATCTTGACTAGTTGTGGTTTGCAGAGGGTATTATTCTGAGTTTAAAGTTTAACCGAAAAGCCAGATTATTTGTACATCTTGAATTTGAATACTGAATGTCTTTGAGTCTGCTCAGTCTTCTAAAGAAGGTCTTTTGCATGTGACCGACATAAAATCTATTCGTCGACAATCGTTTACCGTTGTAGTTGCTAAAGCAGAGGTGTGATAACACATAGAGGTAACAAAAATCCAAAAGAAAAAGCTCATTCGATGAAAATCGATTGTGTGAAAAGCATTTCCGTTGGGTCTTCAGATCTGTTTAAGTGAATAAGGGATGGGTAACTAGACTGTCGTATCTCAGTCCTTTTTGGTTAAGTTTCACAAGCATACTTGGTTCCAGCATCCTTGGAGTTTGACAGCCAGACCGAAACTCTACTAGACCGATCCGGAAAATCGATATAACTTAAATTGCACTTGTGAGCAACATAGATGTCGTGTCCCGATGTGTAACATTGCGAATATAGTAGTTGCGTTTTTGCAGATACCATGGTATCTGATACCGCGGTCTGTTTTTGGGATCCCAAAACGTAAGTGGAGGGATACCTATGACATCGCAAAAGTTGTCCGTCTGTCCGTCCGTCCGTCTGTAAGCACGATAACTCTCGATGGGAATGAGATATTTTGATGAAACTTGGTGTGAGGATTCGTTGGGTCGTCGGACCAGTCAAGTTCGTAGATGGGCTTTGTAGCCCTAGATTTAGGGGTGGGGGTTCAAATTAAGGGGCAAATAAAATATTTTGAAACAGCTAATGTGATAGTCGATTATTGGGTAAGAAGACATGCTGAGCACGATGGTTAAAACTTTTTGTCATCGGACGAGTAGTTCGCCCGTAATCCGGCCAAAACCGGAAAGTTTGTTAAAAGTAAAATTTTTATTTTAAGTTGATTAGATATTCGATTTAGGGGTAGGAAGTCATGCTGAAGACGATGGTGAAAACCATTTTCTCGACGGACAAGTAGTTTGCCCGGAATCCGGCCGAAACCGGAAAGTTTGTTAAAATTAGAAGTTTTATTTCGAGTTGATTAGATGTTCGATTTAAGGCAAGAAGACATGTTGAACACTTATGTGAAAAATTATTCTACCCGGACATGTAGTTCGCCCGGAATCCGGCGAAAACCGGAAAGTTGGTTAAAAGTAAAAGTTTAATCTGAAGTTGATTTATTCTTTGATTTATGGGTAAAAAGACATGCCGAACACAATAATGAAAATCATTTTCTCTCTGGACAACAAGTTCGCCCGGAATCCGGCCAAAACCGGAAAATTTGTTAAAAGCAAAAGTTCGATTAGATGACAGATTAAAGGGTAAGAAGAGAGGCTGAGTCGGTTTATGACGATGGTTTTTTACCCGGACATATAATTTTTCCGGAATCCGTTGTAACCGGATTTTTTTTTAAGTCAAGCTTTTATTCAAAGTTGATTAGATGTTCTTTATAGGGATAAGGAGATACTCTGGTTCTGTTTCTGTATTTTTTTTTTGCTGGACTAGTAGTTCGCTCGGAAATCGGTAGGAAGTCTCGGTCAGTATCGTCAAAATAGATATGGCTTATAGAGGTATATCTGAACTTGGTTTTCTCTGATGATTAGCCTGTCCAAGACTGGATCTGGCGAAGACAAGACTCGATTGTCTGAATCAAATATTAGATTTTTGGGATCCCATCGATACCTTTGGTCTTGTCGCAGTTATCGTGGCATCTGATACCACGGTCAAAAGGCGTTTTTGCAGTTATTGTGGTATCTGGCCAGTTATCGTGGTATCTCATATTCAGATACCACTGCCCGACCGTGGTAAATCACCGTGGTATCTGAAAAGTCATCTCACTTTCATCAAATTTTGTCAAATTGGCGAGAAAGAAGTTTAGCTCTTAGTGATGTAACTGGCAGAGGCGTTACTAGCCAAAATGTTTGGGGGGGGGGGGGAGAGGCATTTACCAACTGGCTGGTAATTTTTACCGACTTTTTCTGCAGAAAAAAGGACTGTTTTCAACAACAAAAATGACATTTTTGAAAAAAATCTATTGATTTTCGGAAAACACCGACTATTTTGAAGAAAAAAAGCTAATTTTCGGAAAAAATTACTGTTTTCATAAAAAATAAGACCAAAGGTGTCGATGGGATCCCAAAAATCTAATTGTCACATTAATTCAGACTATCGGGTCTTGTCTTCGCCAGATCCAGTCTTTGCCAGGCTAATGATCAGAGGAAATGAAGTTCAGAAATACGTCTATAGGCCATATCTATTTTGACGATACTGACCGAGACTTCCTGCTCTACTTCTGCCAAGTTTCCGGTTTCGCCCGAAACTCCAGCAAAAAAAGAAAATTCAGAAACAAATCCAGCGTGTCCCCTTATCCTCTATAAAGAACATCTAATCAACTTGAATACAAGTTTGACTAAAAAAAAAATTCCGGTTACAACCGGATTCCGGTCTCTTCTTACCCCTTAATCTGTCATCTAATCGAACTTTTGCTTCACAAATTTTCCGGTTTCGGCCGGATCCCGGACGAACTACTTGTTCGGCGAGAAAATGGTTTTCACCACCGTGTTCAGAATATCTTCTTACCTCTAAATCGACCACTTAATGAACTTCAAATAAATCTTTTAGTTTTAACCATTTTTCCGGTTGTTTTTGCAGAGCAACCGTATATCAGATACCACGATAACTGCAAAAACGACTAATTGCAGATCCAGTTACCGTGGTAACAGATACCATGGTATCTGGAAAAACGCAACTAGTATTTGCATACGGATTCTGCTTCGGATCAATCTTTCCGTGAATATGAAGATTTTCCTATTGTCCGGAAAGTTCTTGGATCTTGTTCACTTGAGATTCTCGCCGTGAATGGAGTTGTTAAAGTTACTGAACGAGTGGGGAGGGGAGGGTGAAGCTATTGTCCAGGAAAACCGGCCACATGGAATGGGAGTGACCATTGTTCGAAGTTGAGAGTCTGAATAGTTTAGATCCCGAGATTCCTAGTTATAAAAGATACTACGAGGAAAGCTGTGAACTCTATGAATGGGAGTAAATGGGAAATTCCGGGTCTGAAAAATTAAAACGGTCTCGCGTTCGAGAAGAAAAGAGCACATCTCTTGGGAATGTTTCGCGAGCTGGATTGGCCGCGGTTTCTGACAAGACCCTAGTTTCGGTACATACCATCGTCTAGCTTTTCTTTTATACCTTTAACTGTAAAGGCAGCTTATTTTTATATCTGATATTGAATACACTGAAACATTTGACCCATCTGTAGGGTTTTCTATTTTTTGACCAGAGGCTCTACTAATTACGTTCGCGCTGCTTGAACGACAACCACACCGAGAGGAGGTAGAGCACCTCTACTGTAATGACAAAACAGTCAAACCTCTTAAAATGAAGTTCGATTTCTCGAATTCATTTACCCTACAATAAAAACCGCTCTCTCTTATAGGTGTCGGAATTGGAGGTAGAATTCGAAAAGCTTGTGGGTGAGAAACCAGTTCAGACACGATTTCTGAGGTCACAACAGGATTTGAAAGCCAAATTTGAAGCGAAGGCAGCAGGACTTGGCGACGAGGAAGGTAAACAAGTAATTTGTTATTTAAAAAAAAATGGCAAGCTAAAAGCTGCTTTTATCAGAAGTTCATTTTCCAGCCTGAGCCTGAAGAGGACCCTTGCCAAGAAGGGCCGAAGTATTGCTCTGATAAAATTCAGCTGATGTATCGGTTCTGTTCTGTCAAAAATGATTCGCAGTCAGCTTCGGCTAAAAGGAATATTTAAGCTAGAAGCTTTTCGTTATTACATATATTAAGAATAATAGTCACGACAGCACTGACAAGACGATACATAAACGACTAAATAAAAACAACCACAACACATTGTTGAGGTGAAGCCCAAAAACTGTCGCTATCAGCCCACATTACCAGAATTCCAAATACCAGGGTACAAACTTACCGTGGCAAATCTGGAAGAAAACTCTGGTAGGGGATTTTAGGCTACTACAAGACAGAACTGGAAGCAGCTCTAGCACCCACTAGTCAGAGCTCTCCAGCTGAAAGTCTGTGTCTCCAGATAAAATCAAACGCATCGCCCGATCTTTACCTTGGTATTTACTACCGTAGACCGTCAAGATCCTTTCCGAAATAAGAGAATATGCTGAAAAGTACAAGGACAGAGTGATTATCATTCGAGACTTCAACTTTCCTAAGGTCGACTTGTCCAGGCGCTACACAAGCATATTCAACTCTAACAGTCCAGAGGAGAACTTTCTGGGAACAATTGATGACTGTTTCCTCGAACAGCGGATCTCCGAGCCCACAAGGATGAGAGGCACTGATACTTCTCGTGGAGGAACCCGAAATCTTAAGTGACATTCGCATCCTCCCGCCTGTCGGAAAATCAGACCACCTCTGCATAGCCTTCGCAATAAGCACAGATATCTCAACAGCTAGTGCGAAGCCAATGCGAAATTACTACAAGGGTAATTATGAAGCGATGCGCAGCGAAGTTAGTCAGATAAACTGGTCACAAGAATTTTATAATGACATTTCCCTGGATGAGATGTATACCAAGTTCCAGCAAATTATATTCTCAGCCGAGGCCAAATTCATACCGATATACATTGGCAAAGGGCCGCTCTTCCTAAAGCTACAGTCGACCTCATTAAAGAAAAACAAAAAGCGTGGATCGAATACACGACCGACCGTGATAGCCCCGGGAAAGAAGCAGCCTTCCGTAGACTCAGAAACAGGGTAAGAAAATCAACCAGACGTGAAGCCAACGTACGAGAGAAGAACCTCGCTGACAACATTAAAGAAAACCCAAAAAACTTCTGGCATCACGTGAACGCGAAGCGCAGATGCGCTCCAGCATTCCCATCTCTGATTAATCCTGTTACAAACAGTTCTGTTGACGACCCGAAGCTGAAAGCTAATCTGCTGAACGATCAGTTTTCATCAGTATTTACAAGGGAGCCTGACGTCTCAGACCCTTTACCTGACATAAAAGAGAAACAGGAGGAAGAAATCGATCACCCGCAGATAAACATCACTGAAGTACTGCAGAAGCTAAAACAACTCGATCCGAGCAAATCGCAAGGTCCAGATGAGCTTCATCCGAGAGTGACTCGCCGGTGTCATAGCCGAACCGCTGACTGCCATCTTCAAAAAGTCGCTGTAATTGGGGCAACTGCCCTCTCTGTGGAAGAAAGCAACTGTCAGTCCAATATTCAAAGCAGGAAAGCGCAGCGTCCCTTCAAACTACCGACCTATCAGTCTCACATGCATCCCCTGTAAGATAATGGAATCCACCATCGCGGACCACTTAACAGAGCAACTCCTAGCCAGAAAATCATCACGAGAAACCAGTACGGATTTTTGAAAAGGAGAAGTGCTGAATCCCAA
This sequence comes from Branchinecta lynchi, assembly GCA_023053575.1. NCBI lineage: Eukaryota > Metazoa > Arthropoda > Branchiopoda > Anostraca > Branchinectidae > Branchinecta > Branchinecta lynchi. The sequence continues at coordinate 27,685,554 of JAKZAP010000002.1, forward strand.
TTACTTACTGCTGTAGAAGACTGGAGGTCCAAAATAGATAAAGGCTAACAGATTGACCTAATTTATTTGGATTTAAAAAAAGGCTTTTGACAAAGTCCCGCACAAGCGTCTGCTTCACAAACTTAGACAGTATGGGCTAGGATCACTGGATACCCCAAATAGCTTACTCTCCTGGATCCAAAGCTTCATCTGCGGAAGATCTCAGTCAGTTGTCGTCGATGGTACCACCAGTAACACAGACGCGGATGTCCTCAGTGGAGTTCCTCAGGGCTCTGTTCTAGGCCCTTTATGGTTCAATATGTACATCAATGGCCTTGTAGACGGAATAGATTCTACTATTCTGCTGTATGCTGATGACGCGAAGCTATACCGAGTAATCGAATCCCATGAAGACTCACTGCAACTACAGGCTGATCTAGATAAAATCAATCAATGTATGAAAGTCTGCTGATGAAAATTAACGCCACGAAAAGCCACCTGATGACCCTAGGACGAACTAAATGGCCGTCAGCTTATAAAATTGGAGACACCTTCCTAAGCAGCAGCGATGAGGAGAGGGATTTGGGTATCATAGTAGATCGCTTCCACAGCCAGTATGAATAGACCATTTCCAAGGCTAACAAAGTTGCAGGTTTACTTCGAAGATCTTTTCAGTTTCAGAACGAGCATATGTTTACCACACTCTACACCTCGCTGGTTAGGCCCATTCTCGAATATGGGCACTGCTCAGTTAGACCCTTTTTCAATAGAGACATTGATGCCCTCGAGACTGACTGTTCAGCGGCGGCTCACGAAATTCCCGTCTAAACTGAGACATTTCCCATACCAGCAAAGGCTTGACACACTTAAACTCCCAACGCTGGCATACCGTTTCCACAGGGGAGACCTCATTGAGATATACAAGCTATGCCAACGTCGAAGCTGACGACATCCTCAACTTCAACTTCAACAACTTACGCGGTCATAGCCTCAAACTCACCGTAGAGAGATTCTGCAAAGATATTGGTCGGTGGAGTTTCAAAAACCGCGACCCCATCAATAAGCCAATTCAAGAAAGAAATTGATGGAATGTTTCTTTCCCAAATGTACGACCCTAAATGTTTCAAAAGAACTTTGTAGAGGCTTTGTGGCCTTTTTTTGCAATATATTATTATTATTATTATTAAAATACAAACTAGGCATGTTGCCTGTTCTGTTCTACACTTACATAAACAACAACATACACTACACAACATAAGTTATAGCCGTATGTTCCGGCGTTTATTTCAACTATCGCGAATTTGTAGTGTATCATCCGCACTCATTTCGAAGAGATGCCTCGCTTTTGAAGAAATTCGCCCTAAGGCTAGAGCAAACTTTGTTCAAAGACCCAGTTGACTCAAGTCCAAAGTCGGGGTCGGAGATGGGTTCATAGATTGACATTTCTGGAGCGAGTTAGTTGCGAGGTCCAGGATTGGCCGATGGATATGAGTTAGCTCCTCCTCCGGGTGGAGACAAAAGGTGACGAATGACAGGTGGCGCCGCCTTGGAGGAGGAGTCAGGTTAACTCTTCATGGGCTTTCTTCAGCTTCTGTGCCGTCTTTTGGATTTTAAGATCGAGGCTATGAAATTGTTACTAAGCGAATTTTTCGTTGCCTGCCTGTATGGCAATCTCGTCTTGCTGCACCGCAGCAGCAGGAATAGTCTGCATGATTATTTTAATTGTTTTATTTTCTTTGTGTTTTTGGTCGCTTGTCGGATCTGATGGTAACTCGCTCCCCTTGCTCCCATTTGTAACCCAGGCAACCTTGCAAGACCTATCCAGTTACCAAGGCTTCCTGACCTTTTTGGTATGTCGACATCTACGTCTGAAGCTTATTTCTATGCGAGTCCAAGGGCAAGGAATCGGGAGTCTCAAAAGATACAATTTCCCAGATGCTCCTGATGCCCTAGATAGAATGGATACATTTTTCTCCGCGTTGGAAGACCACGACCAAATGTTTCGATGGGATCCAAAATATTGAATAGTTATTTGACTACTGGATCCAGACAAGCGAATCTTGTAGGCTTCCGGGCTTCGCCAAACCCCTTTACCATATTGCTATAACCTATACGCAAGTTTAGATATGGATTCAGCAAGCATATTTACTCCAACATTTCATCTCCAGCCGACTTCAGACCAACTTGACGACTTGACCAAATTCCTCTTTTTAGCAGTAGAATACTCTCGGCGAACTGCATGTAGAACAAAACAGCTGGTGACATTGAGAGGCGATCCTTTCGATCAAAATTTTCGGGTTTTGGCAAATTTCGCCACCTTATTCGTCAAGGAAATAAAATTCAGAATTGTATTTAGCATGTCTCCTTACCCTGATACCGAATCTCTCATCGATATATCGACAATATCGTTAGGTTTCAAAACTTCATGCTAAATTTCCGATTGTGGCAAGATTCCGGGCCAACTACTTGTCCGGCAAGAATATAATTTTCATATTCGGATTCAGCAAGTCTCTTTATAAACCTCTAAACTTTTCACAAATTTTCCGGTTTTACCGGATTCTGGGTGAACCACTTGTACGCCAGAAACAAATTTCATATTCCGGTTCAGCATGTCTCCTTAACGCTAAATCGAACCTCTATTTAACTTTAGATTAAACGTTTACTTTTCAGAAACTTTCCGGTTTTTGCCAGATTCTTGGTTAATTACTTGTCCGTCGAGAAAATAATATTTCGCAGGTCTCCTTGTCCCTAAATCAACTATCTCATTAGCTTTAAAAAAAAAGAAAAAAGATTTGCCCCTTATTTTTAAACCGCTCCTCCACCCCTAAATATATGGCTACAGAGCACATCTTCGAACTTGACCTATACTTTGACCCAAAGAGTCTTCGTGCCAACTTTTATGTTCATGTCCCTTAGCCAAAAAGGATACACAATCATTCCGATTTATTCACAAGACGATGAACACAAAAACATTGAGTCGCGAATACAACAAATTGACAGGGCCAGCGATCGGCATATGGCCACTGGCCAGATGCTTGCCGATCCGCGACTAAAACAAACCAGAATCAATTATGCTGACTTGTCAATCCCACCTCGACATAACTGGAGAGCGCGAGGGTGCCAGAACCACTTTAGGGTCACAATAAATCCAATATGGTACTGGAAAAGCTCGTGTGATAAGAATCTCCAAATTATCCAGAACTGCTCTTCGGTCTACTGAAGATTCTTTGCATGCATGGCGCAGACAAATCGTTGATACGCTCTTATTCTGAGTTACGCCCCTCAAAGTTTGAACAGCTGACTGTGACGTCGAAGCGTGAATCCGCAGAGGCCAGCATGTGCTCCACGTCTCCAGCAAAACGTCGGAGGCTCACAGACTTAAGTGACACTCCGGACACTGACAAGTGTCGCCGAAGATGAGAAGCCCATCTCACCACCTCTCGAACATCCACAAAAACATCACCACATCCTTTTCCTTGTCCCATCAGATACCACATTTAGTGAATTCACTGTCTTCGTCGACGTGTCAGAATGCAAATTAACAACAAGTCTGTGGAAGGGATTGCTTTGTTGTTGTCAGGTAATTCAGCAAACGATCGATGACCTTATTTCATCGGCAGAAGGCCTTAAGTCACTGTGACGATTCCAACTCCTTATCGAGCATAGGTAGCACCACAGCCTAAATTTATCTCTTACATTAATCGATTCCATGACGTCGAGGCGAAAGAGCTATAGGCACAGCATGTGTACCCAGCTTAGCGGGAGTGACCAACTCCTCGCCGCCACTCGAACATTTACAAAGTCCCCCACCTTACGCATACGTCTCCTTCACAATTCCTCCACGAACTTCACTTCCGCCAATAAGCAATCTTCGGCTCACGCAAATCTCACAACACCAACAGCAACAGCAATCCACTTCACATTCTACACTTCAGTCTTTCCTCGGAGAATTTGAGTTTTCATCCCAGCGCTGCATGAGGACTATTTTTTTCGCCCCTTTAGATTGAAACCCCTCTTCCGTAAATAGTAACAAGAGCTGTAAGCTCATATGGCACTTGCATGGGTTAAGATGTTTGATTGATCAAAAGTAAGTTTCGACTTTGCGGTTGAGATGCGCACTCTAAGGGAGCTAGAACTTCATTTGTAAGCAAAACCCTTGAGGTAAAAATGATAATGGGCTGGGCATCATGAAAATGCATATATTGCTTAAAGGTAGTTTTTTTACTTTGCGGTCAAGATTGGTACTTTAAGGAATATTTGGATTTGGGAAGTAGCAGTTTCTAAGCAAATGTTGTTGAATCTCTAATATTCCAGCGAAGTTTCATCGTCCTAGCACATCTGGAAGTTCTTTAACTCGTGATCACCGGAATCCCCCCCCCCCTCCAACTCCACCCACAATACCCGGAGCCATCCGGTTCTGTAAATGATTAATCCAGAGCATCTGTTTGTTATTCGCACGAAGCTCGATCCCGATCACATCAGTCTAAGCGGGTCAAATATCCCCCCCCCCCCAATAATTGTCGGATTCGGTCCGGAAATGAAAAAGATCACCAGAGAGAAATGTCCTCTGTTCAGTTGTTAAATTTCACTCGAATCCGATCACCCGTTCCAAAGTTACGCATGACTCCAAATTCCTGTATTCCCCCCCCCCAAGATTATCATATCGAGGATTTTTTTTTATTCCAAGTCAGTTTGACCGGGTCCCTGATATGCCTACCAAGTTTCGTGGTGAAAATCCCCAAAAAAGGAATTCGGGGAAACCCCCTCCCCCACCCTTAAGTGTCCGGATCCAGTCAAATTGTGTAAAAGATTTACGTGGAGCAAATGTTTGTTCTTCCCAGCAAGTTTCACTCCGATCCCTTCATTCTAACCGTTTCTGGAGATTTCCGTTCCCCTTCCCAACTCCCCCACGGTGCCCGTAGCGAATCCGATTCAGTAAATGATTTACCTAGAGCATCTGTTTGTTCTTCCCACAAAGTTCCATCCCGATCTCTCTGTTCTAAGCGGGTCACGTATTCCCCCCCCCCCCCCCCCCTCTAGTTGCCGGATCCGGTCCGGATATGAAAAAGATCACTAGAGAAATGTCCTCTTTTCAATTCTTATATTTCACTCGAATCCGATAACCCGTTCCAAAGTTACGCATGACTGAATATTCCGGATTCCTCTCCCTCCACTCCCCCCACCGTTATCAGATCGACAAAATTGTTATTTTGAAGTCAGTTTGACCGGGTCCCTGATATGTTTGCCAAGTTTCATCGTGAAAATCACCGGAAATCCGGGAAACCCCCTCCCCCCCCCCCCCCCCTAAGTGTCCGGGTCCAGTGCAATTGTTCTTCCCAGCAAGTTTCACTCGGATCCCTCCATTCTAACCGTTTCTTGAAATTTCCGGTCTCCCCCCCCCCAACTCCTGCCTGGCTACCGAATCCGGTAAAGACTTTAAACGGGACATCACAGATATATAATCTATTCAGTTTTTAAGTTTCATTCGAATCTGATCACCCGTTCGAAAGTTACACACTACTCTAATTTCCCGGATTCCCCTGCTCTCCACCCCCCCCCCCCAGAATGGTCGGATCGGAAAACTGATTATTTCTAAGTTTGTTTGGTCGGGTCTCTGATATGCCTGCCAAGTTTCATGGTCCTAGCACATCTGGAAGTACCCTAACTCGAAAAAGTGTAATAAAAGGCCCTCAATTTTCAAGTTTCCATCCTCCACTCCCCCGCATATGGTCGGACCGGGAAACTGATTATTTCCAGGTTAGTTTGGTCGGGTCCCTGATATGCCTGCCAAGTTTCATTGTCCTAGCACATCTGGAAGTCCCCTAACTCAAAAGTGTGACAAAAAACTCGGATCGACCGACAGACCGACAGCGGGAATTAGGATCGGTGTATGGCACTTGAGCTAGAGGCTGCAAGTGCCATAAAATACAGTCAACGAATACTTGGTCTTACATGATTCACTGTGACTAACTTTCATCGCCCCTGGATGGATCATGTCGCCAACCAAAGGGTGACGGGGTAGTTCAAGACAAGGAACGAGGAACAAATAATTTGCTATCGTTGATTCCCATCACAATCATTCATTCCATCATTCTTAAACTCGCCTGGTCCATTGAAGTAAGTGAGTTCGTGTCAGATCACCTTTTCCGATCAAGGCATTTTCTTTCTTGGAATATTCGAGGCTTTGTGATCCGATTTTGAGTTAGTCCGTGAGGTGAATCCGATTTTGAAATAGTCCGTGAGGTGAATGCACTGGGCACAAGTGAGATTGGTTCTCTGGAAACCTGCGTAATGCGGCCTCTTCCACTTTTTGCCACAGGTTTCATTAAAAGACTTGGTTCTTTATGAAGAGGCGAATCGATCTGTCTAGAAAACTGTTTCAACTGCATGAAATAGCCCTAGTTTAAGGGTTGCCTAAAGTACCCGTCACACCTACATTACTGATTCAGTTCTACGTCCTTAATCGGTCCATTTATTATCATTCCTGAAATTCTTCACTTCCTATGTAGTGCTAGTGTTTGTCCACGCTAACGGGCGTGCATTTCTCCGTGTTCGGTGCTTTTCCGTCAAGGTCAGTCTCCCGCCTTATCACTTCAGCGGAGCTGATTCGTCAGCATGCCCGCTATGCATGTATCTCGGTTATCTCGTTTTTGGGATCCCAAAACGTAAGTGGAGGGATACCTATGACATCGCAAAAGTTGTCCGTCTGTCCGTCCGTCCGTCCGTCTGTAAGCACGATAAATCTCGAAGGGAGTGAGATATTTTGATGAAACTTGGTGTGAGGATTCGTTGGGTCGTCGGACCAGTCAAGTTCGTAGATGGGCTATGTAGCCCTACATTTAGGGGTGGGGGAGGGGGTTTAAATTAAGGGGCAAACAAAATATTTTGAAACAGCTAATGTGATAGTTGATTATGGGGTAAGAAGACATGCTGAGCACGATGGTGAAAACTATTTTGTCATCGGACGAGTAGTTCGCCCGGAATCCGGCCAAAACCGGAAAGTTTGGTAAAAGTAAAAGTTTTATTTGAAGTTGATTAGATGTTCGATGTAGGGGTAGGAAGACATGCTGAAGACGATGGTGAAAACCATTTTCTCGAAGGATAAGTAGTACGCCCGGAATCCGGCCGAAACCGGAAAGTTTGTTAAAATTAGAAGTTTTATTTCGAGTTGATAGTTTGATAGTCGATTATGGGGTAAGAAGACATGCTGAGCACGATGGGGAAACTCATTTTGTCATCGGACGAGTAGTTCGCCCGGAATCCGGCCAAAACCGGAAAGTTTGTTAAAAGTGAAAGTTTTATTTGAAGTTGATTAGATGTTCGATTTAGGGGTAGGAAGACATGCTGAAGACGATGGTGAAAATCATTTTCTTGACGGACAAGTAGTTCGCTCGGAATCCGGCCAAAACCGGAAAATTTGTTAAAAGCAAAAGTTCGAGTAGATGACAGATTAAGGGGTAAGAAGGGAGGCTGAGTCGGTTTATGACGATGTTTTTTTACCCGGACATATAATTTTTCCGGAATCCGGTTGTAACCGGATTTTTTTTTAAGTCAAACTTTTATTCAAAGTTGATTAGATGTTCTTTATAGGGATAAGGAGATACGCTGGTTTTGTTTCTGTATTTTTTTTTTTGCTGGGCTAGTAGTTCGCTCGGAAATCGGCAGGAAGTCCCGGTCAGTATCGTCAAAATAGATATGGTTTATAGAGGTATATCTGAACTTGGTTTTCTCTGATAATTAGCCTGTCCAAGACTGGATCTGGCGAAGACAAGACTCGATTGTCTGAATCAAATATTAGATTTTTGGGATCCCATCGACACCTTTGGTCTTGTTTCTCATCAAAACCAAGGGTGCTGCAAAAGGCGGAAAATGGACGAGTCGGGCTTGTAACCTTTGGGAAAACGAATTGTTTCCAAGAGTCACGTAATTTTTAATATTGGAGTTGAAAATGGTTCTCTGAGTTTTGCGTCGACAATCAATGGCGTTGCAAGGAGGCTGAATGCAAGCCGTGATGGGTTTTTAAGTTACTTGCAGCTTCACTCAAGTGCCATATACCGATCAATTTTCAGTCATTCTCGCGATTTCCAAGGGCACCCGATCATTCTTATTTCAAGGGTCTTGCTTACAAATGATCACAACAAACCCACATATTGACAAATTCCTACTTCTATCCCCTGATCGTGGCCCAGCCTTGCAAGGGCCATATGAGCTTCTAACTCTTGCTAATATTTGGAAAAAACAGCTGAACTTTAAAGGACTCACCTGTCTTCAGAAATTGAAATTTAAATGTATCAGTTATATTTTTGTGCCTCAAGTAGAGAATGGACGACACATGACGAGATTTAGAAACGGGATAAACGGAGGTTAGGGATCCCGTGACTTGCCTGATATACAAAGAGCCAAACTCGGCAAATGCAAATGCAAAAAACATCAGAATATTTCCACTATGGTGGATATTTAGAAATCTTGGAAATGAGAATTGGAAATGACGAAGGACTGAAAGGGAACCTAATATTGGTAAAATGGGTTGTACTTCAGTAGTATTTCCTCCGATTCTCAATTCCGAGATTCTTCACTTCAAAAGTGTATCATATTTCTTCTATTAGCAATACACCGATTATTTCGCTAGCCACGTTTGTTCTTTTACGTGATGTATCATGCGCTTCATCATTGTTTCCAAGGAGTTTATTGTCATAGACCAAGATTGTCACCCAAGGCAAGGGAGATGGAAAGAGGCCAAAAACAGCCTAAGCTATAATGTTCTGTAAGAATAGCTTAGTTGGTCAGCTATTCTAGAACATCTGAGCAGGAACACTATGTAGTACGATGGGTCCTTTAAATTTTATCCGAATAGGTCTGAGATCCGACGGTCTAGTTCGATAGGCCTGAAAACCCGATCAAAATGCGTTACTTCATTTGTCCACTATGCTCGGATGATTTTTATTCAAACAATGTTACAACGGATACGTCAGCTATGATTCTTCATCAGCGATATTTCGGCCCTTCTTGGCAAGGGTCCTCGTCAGGCTGTCAATCCTCTGGTTCAACTTCGGGGAAGGAAACAAACCTGTAATAAATAACTGAAGCTTCTACCGGCTGGTTAGCTTGGGCTCAAAGAATATTTATGCTCGGATGATCCTTCGAAATAATTATTCTTTCGGATTTTTGGTACCTCTGTACTCTCTTAAAGTAAGCCATTAGTTGCGTTTTTGATCGAAGTTTGAAGTTACCTTCAAACTCAAAGGTCTCTAGCCGAAAGCCTTTTTACTGCAGTTGTATTATTATAATAATAATAATAATCTTTATTCTTTCCCTTTATCACAATGCAATAACATGGGTATCGTCAAACAAGAAATTTAATAATAATATTTTTATGTTATTATTATTTAAGCACCGTCTTTGGTCGCCGGTCACAGTTTCTTTGTTCTTCGAACCCTGACTGTCAAACTTTGTGAGCTAGCAAGTTCGTAACTTTGCTTAAATCGTCGAAGTCGACCAGGCAAGGATTGCTGGAGTCGTAAAAACGCTAATTAAGCAATCGGTGTACTTCGTCAGCGTTCGGAAACGGAAATTAAGCAAACGGAATTGAGCTAAGCCAACGGCGAACAAAACTTCTATAAAAACGCAGTTATTGTTGAATGAATGTTGAAATTCAAATTCTTCGCGACTAGATGAATTTCGGGTTGTAGTGCAAGCAGCTTACGTTCTAAACGTTAGTACTGGTATCATGTTCTTGGTCTTGTACCGTACTGAGCGAATTACAAGGATTTATCTGCTTTGAGAAGCAGAGAGAAAGAGGAACGTGAGTTTGAGCGATAGACTGAGTAGGATAGGACATTCCTTCCCCTCAAATTGTTGATTGATGAAAGAGTGGAGAATAAGGTCAGGCCCGCTAGTCACAGTTTTTTCACGCCACTCATCAGGTCCCAAGGACCCTTCTCAAGACCTCGCCTTTTCTACCACCCTCAAAACCCCATCACTGGTACAAACATACAAAATCCCTTGAGTCAAAATAATTCAGTGTATTCAAATATCAGATGAAAAAATAAGCTATGCCGTCTCAGTTAAACTTTAAGGACCTGTATCTGTGAGTTTGCCGTTGGGACGTGCACACGTGTATCTTTATATTTCCTTGCCTAAACTCTTATCGTGCACACGTGTATCTTTATATTTCCTTGCCTAAACTCTTATCATCAGATACTGTAAGCTTCTATGAAGGTTTAGAACGCTGCTTCGTGACTTGGTGATGATTTTATTTCAAGTTGTCTAATAGACGTCTGATGGAAAATTCAGAGTTGAGAATTTGCCTTGTCGTGAGGCCTGGGGCGTAATTAAGGTGTCATTAACCTAGAAAGGGGATATTTCGGGGTGTTATGGCCTTTTAAGTGGTTGTGCTTGAGGTGTGCCTTCTCAGGTTACACATCTTAAGGGGGCTTCAGTGAAAGTCTGTATTAGATGTTTCATTCTGGGGTGACGAAGGAGTATCAGGTTGTCAGTTCGTTATTTGGTGGTTGTTGCTAGTTTAGCACTTGCCTTACCAGAAGGCCCGGGGGTAATTAGTTAATATTTTAGTAAAGGTGGTACGGTGTGAAATCTTATACAAGCTCAGTTGTACAGCAGTAGGCTTATAAGAGAAACTTCGGGGGTCTAAACCCTGCCGGGGAGCTCTTTTTTTCACTCCTAAAATGGTAATTAGTGTTTCATTACCAACATTTGGAACAGTGTGACTCTTTCTTAGCGATCAAAGGGGTTGTGCCCGACACGCTTGTTATTCCTCAAAGTTCAACCGAATAGGACTGAGATATGACAGTTTAGCTACCTATGACTTAATCCCTTGAATAGGCTCGAAGACCCGATGGAAATGCGCAAATTTGTCGATCCGCTGTATATAGAACCGGTTTTGATCAAATGAACTCGGATTTGTGGTACCTCTATGTGGTACCTTTATTTGTACTTGTATGCTTGAATATTTAGCAGCTACGAAAGCAAACTGTTGCCGAAAAATAAAACGGTTTTGGGGTTAGACACAATAGCGGGCTTTATAGTGGTATATAAATTCAAGATGTAAAATAAGCTAACTTTTCAGTTAAATTTTAAAGCTCACCTCGCACTATATATTTTTTATGCTCCAGCATTCAAAATGTCTGACTACTGCAAAAAAAATCTCTGCTTTTAAAAATGTTTTGAGCCTTTTCCCAGACCCATTGACTCATAGCAGAAATTCGGCAAAATGTACGTGGAAAATATTGGATCGTGGCAAGGGGGCTCAGGATGTAACGTATGGAATTTGGGTCTCCGGGTTTCAGAATTGACGATTTGTTTACGGTTTAAAGAAATATTTCAGGCAGTGAATCCAAAAATGCAAAGAAGTGCTGCAGCAGTATTATTGCAACAGAAATGAGTTTGTGTACCTCACCTGGATTCCGCCTGGGTTTCGCAAGATTAATTCAAAATAAAAATACCCCTGTGAGTCGTAGAGTGCGCTTGAGCTTGTCCTTGCCCGCAGTGCCCGCCGAATTAAAATGAGTAATCACTCAAGCTTGCTTGCCTGGCCCTTCTTCTCTTCAAAATAATTTTCTTTCCACCTTTCTAAGTCGATTTCCCACTGGGCACTATTCGATGGAACAAGGCTTTATTTTCGAAATTCACTCGGCTCCTCTTGTCTAAACACTCGCTGAGGATTTGCATAAGTTTTCAATAGTAAATTCCATATGGTGCCTTCTCAGAATCAGGGAGCATATGTCTGAATCGTGCTTAAAATTTAACCGAAAAGGGCTGAGATGGAACAGTCTAGTTACCGATCACTCATTCAAAGGACATCTCTTACGAGAAATGACCTTTTCAAGCTGAAAACTTTCAGAAATATCGTTTCAAAAATACCATTACTTTCCGCGAGGAATTAGCGATTTTCATGTTAGCGATTGTCGACTCGACCCACCCTCCCTCTCTCGGACGCGGCGGCTGGATGCAAAATATTGAAGATGAAAGCTGCGTTTTAGATGATCCATTTTTGAGTCCGAACCAGATTCGACCACGGTAGGGGAAGATGGAGGGAGTACCGAAAATGGTGTAACACGTCTAGGGATCGAACGAGTGGATTTATTGGGCTGAAAGTTGGAAGTTTGAACAGTCGTGCGCATATGCTGCAGATAATACGAGATTATGCCGGAACTGCTCAGAAGTGAGTGAAACTAAATATCCTATTTCTCTTTCCGAACCGCATTTTGGGATGGCGGGTGTACTTCGAGACGTTCTCATCTACTTTCGTGTACCACCTATTCGTAACAAGTGCCATATGAGCTCGTAGCTCCTGTTTGTCACACTTGTTCGAGTTTGGGTAATTCCAGGTGTGCCAGGACGATGAAACTTGGCAGGCATATCGACGATTCGACCAAACTACCTGGAAATAATCAGTTTCTCGATCCGACCATCTGCGGGGGAGTGAAAGGCAGAGGAATCTGAGAAATATAGGGCAGTTTGTCGCACTTTTTCGAGTTAGGGTACTTCCAGATGGGCTAGGAGGATGAAACTTTGCAGGCATATCAGGGACCCGACCAAAGTAAGTTGGAAATAATCAGTTTCCTGATCTGACCATCTGAGGGGGGGGGGGGAGGAGGGGGAGTGGATGGCGGGCGAATCTGGAAAATTGAGTAGTTTGTAACTTTTGAACGGGTGATCGGATTGGAATGAAACTAGATAACTGGATAAAGGACGTATCTTTGATGTCCCATTTGAAGTCTGGAGCGGATTCGGTAGCTATGGGGGTGTTGGGTGGGGGAAATCGGAAATTTCGAGAAACGGTTTGAATTAAAGGATCGGAGTGAAACTCGCGGGGAAGAAAAAGCATTTGCCCCAGATAAATCGTTTTCACAATTTGACTGGATCCAGACCCTGGGGGGGGGGGGGGGGGGGAGGGGAGATTGCCTGAATTCTGGTGATGTCAGTTTGGGGGATTTTCACGGCGAAACGTGAGAGGCATATCAGGGACCCGACCAAACTAACTTGGAAACAATCAGTTTCTCGATCCGACCATCTGGCGGGGGGAGGGCGGGGGAATCTGTAAAATTGAGTGGTGTTTAACTTTCGAGCGGGTGATCGGATTGGAATGAAACCAGATGAGTGAATTAGGGACATATCTCTGATGTCCCTTTTGAAGTCCCGACCGGATTCGGTAGCTATGGGGAAGTGGGGGGGGGGGGACCGGAAATCTCGAGAAACGGTTCGAATGGAGGGGTCGGATTGAAACTTGCTGGAAAGAACAAGCATCTGCACCAGATAAATCGTTTATAGTTGGACTGGATCCAGACCCTTGGTGGGGAGGGGGGGGGTGAGTTTCCCTGTATTCCGGTGATGTCAGTTTTTATGATTTTGGCGACGAAACTTGGGAGGCATATCTGGGATCCGATCAAACTGACTTGTAAATACAAATTTACTCGATCCAAAAGTCGTGGGGGAGTGGAGGGAGGGGGAATTCGGAATATTGAGTTATGCGTAACTTTGGAGGGGGGGAGATCGGAAAATACGTGACTGGCTGATACTGGAGATATTGGGGAACTTTGTGGGAATAACAAACAAATGCTCTGGATACATCTCTTTCAGAACTGGATTGGCTCCGGAGACTGTGGGGGAGTTTGAGGGGGGGGGGGTCCGTAATTCCGGTGATTACGAGTTAAGGTACTTCTAGATGTGGTAGGACGATAAAACTTGGCTGGAATATTAGACATTCGACAAGATTGGCTTAGAAATCGCCACTTTTGCATCAAGGATTGTGCATACAAATGAAGTCAAAGCTCCCTTAAAGTGCTCATGCTAACTGCAAAGTCGAAACGTACTTTTTATCAAATGTCTCATCTCAGCTTATGATAGCGGATTCAACAGCTATTGGAGAGTTGGGAGGGGATGATGCGAAATCTGAAGAAACGATTAGAATGGAGGGATCGGAGTTAAACTTGCTGAGAAGAACAAGCATTTATTCTAGATACATCGTTTGCACAGTTGGACTGGATCCGGACACTTGGAGGGGGGTGGAGGGGGGCCTTCTGGAATTCCTGTGAAGGTGTTTTCCAAGACGAAACTTGCCAGGCATACTAGGGACCCGCAATCTGACAGAGCCCTTACCTACTACATATAGTTGCAAGTGCCATATGAGCTTACAGCTGTTGTTAATTTAAGCAGGTCCATCAAACGGGTAGAAGAAAATTTCAAAATTATGCAAACGAATATGCTCATCAAGGTCTTGAATTTAATTCGGCTAAGTCGGACGTCGAACTATTTAATTGGAAAGCTGAAGGCCCCGTGCCCTCCGTTGCTCTTGGTGGTACCAATGTAAAACCCGTTAAGAGCATTGTTTACCTTGGTCTCCCCATTTGCTCGGCATTAAAACACAACCGCCAGCTTCTATCTGAACATTTTGAAAGAAAAATATGCGCTTCCTATGCTCTACTTGTAAAGAATGTAACCCGTTTCAATAAAAAAAAATCCCGGCTTCCCTTTATAACTCAGTTGCAACACCCCAATTTCTTTACCTAGCTCCCTTCTGGCAAATATTCTCAGCTAGTGAAAAAAATAAACTCAGTTCCAATTTCTTCAGATTCTCCAAATACTTACTTCGGCTCCCCCCTTGGCCAAGAAATACCAGAATGATGAAAATATATAACGTAAGAGACCCCGAGCTTGCTATCTCTAACTTGATTAGCAAGTACAACTGAAAAATCCAGTCTCACCTGTGGAGCAAAATTCCTAGAGTTTAAGTGTATATGTATGTAATCGTGTTCAGTTTTTAGTCAGTCAGAGAGTCTCAGTTTCTAATTGTCAATTTTGTGTGTGTTTCCTATGAAAGTGTGACGCTTTTGCTTTTGTTTTGTTTTTCTTTTCGTTTTTTGTACTCCGTCTTTTTTCTGTTTCAAATGACGGGTGATGAATAAATAAATATATAAATAAATACAAAATTAACATAAACATATACAAATTACGTGTATTCCAGAAAAAATGTTTTTTCAAATAAATGAATAGAACATTGTTGAATTTATTAAACGGTGGTTAATTTTTATGTTGCTTTAGTAGCGATGATTACCTTCTGATCCTCCGCAAAGGTCACCGTTTTTGCCAAGTCAACCTTACTTCGGCTTCTTAGCCTGTACAGGGTGTGAATACACTGATTCAAGCATGCACTAACCGGAAATGCTGCACACGTTTCCGAATTCGCCCCTTGATTGGGGCCGCTCGTAGTCATACGTGTTTGGGTCTCACCAAGAAACTAGTTGATAGAAGTCATTGAAAAAAAATCCCTAAAAAATGTTGAATAAATAATCTTTCCATACTTGTCAGAACAAAGTTTGCACCTTTAGACGAACATCTTATATGTGTAAAAGAACAACTTAATCGTCCGGGTTTGCCCCCTTCTCACTACATAATTTCAGTCGAAGATAATATCCTCTTCTTCCGTCTAATTGCTTCATTTGCTCTCGGATATCCGGTGAGATCCAGGAAACCTTTTTTTTCCAGAAATGCCACCCCGTCAGTCAATCAGTGAGCCTAATCCGAGGGATCGTACCTCTTTGCCGTCCTTAAGGAACTGGACAAATCCGTGATTTGACAGATTGGACACGTAATTTTTCTCCTTTCTCTTTCTAATCCCAATCTCGGTTCCGACTGATAGCGTTGTGGTTTCTAGTAAATTGGATAAAAGATCGACGAATGATTTCGTCGTAAAAACCGATGAATAGACTCCGAAATGTCACTGAAATGATCGGAATTTCGCATTTCGTCAGTCGAGTTGTGAAGAGCACAACTTTACCTTCTTGGTTTTTATGGCACTTGCCTTCCGGCCAGGTGCCATTATTATACCGATCACTTTTCCGTCGGTCTGTTACGGGACGATGAAACTTATTAGGGACCCGAACGAACTAACTTGGAAAGAGTAACTTGCTCGATCCAACCATCATGGGGGGAGGGAGGGGAGCCGGAATCCGGAATTTAGTGATATACATAGCTTTCGAACGGGTGATCGGATCTTAATAAAACTTAATAATGGGAAAGACGTCATGTCTCAGATGTCCCATTTCAAGTCCGGACCGAATCCGATGAATGTGGAGGGAGTCAGAGGGGGGGGGGGGGGGAAATCATCTAACACGTTAGTGGGGAGCGATCGGGATGAAACTTGGTGGCAGGAACAAGCGCAAGCCATAGGTAAACCACTGACAGAACCGGACCGGATTCGTTCACTGTGGGGGGAGTTGGAAAGGGTTCGGGAATTCCGGTGATACAGATATAATTTACTTCCAGGTGGGCTAGGACAATGCAACTTGGCAGGGAAGTCAGAGATCCGACCAGATTAAACCTGGAAATAGTCAACTGTGCGATCCGACCACCGTGGGGGCAGTGAAGGGAGGGGGGATCCGGAATCTTGAGGAATGTATAACATTGGAACGGGTGATCGGATCTTAACGAAACTTGATATCCGGAAAAATCTCCTGTCTCGAATGACCCATTTAAAGTCCGGACCGGGTTCGATGAATGGAGGGGGGGGAGTCGGAGGGGGGAACCCGAAATCTTGTGACACGCTTAGAGTGGAGCGATTCGGACGAAACTTGGTGGGAATGAAAGCACAAGGACTAGATACGTCAGTGATAGAACCGGGTCAGATTTGTGCACTGTGGGGGGAGTTAGAGTGGGGGGAGTCCGAAATTCCGGCTATCGCGAGTTAAGGTATTTCCGGATGTGCTAGGACGATAGAACTTGGTCTGAACATTAGAGACTTGACATGATTAGCTTAGAAATTGTCAGTTCTCCGACCCAACCATCGTGGGGGAGTGGAGGGAGGGGGGGGATTTGGAATCTTGAGGTATGTATAACTTTTGAACGAGTGGTCGGATTTTAACGAAACTTGATATTTGGAAAGATCTCGTGTCTCGGATATCCCGTTCTAAGTCCGGGACGGTTCCGATGAATGCGGGGGGGGGGGGGGAATCTTGTGATATGCTAGGGATAAATAAATTTAATTAAATTTAATGGCTCTAAACCTTATCCGTGACATGCTTAGAGTGGAGCGATTGGGATGAAACTTGGTGGGAAGAACAAGGACAAGAACTATAGATACATCAGTGACAAAGCCGGACCGCGTTCGTGCAGTGAGGGGAGTTGGTGGGGGGGGGCGGCTGAATTTCCGTGATTGCACTTCCAGATGTGCTAGGGCGATGGAACTTGGCTTAGAAACTTGACAAGATTGGCTTAGAAATTGTCACTTCTCAGATCCTACCATTCCTTAAAGTACTAATCCTAACCACGAAGTACGAAAAATACTTTTAAAGTTTAACTGAAAAGGGCAGAGATGGGACAGTCTTTTTACCCCTCACTAATTCACCTGAAGAGGCTTGAAGACCCGATGAAAATGCGTTACTTCATCGCTCCGCTATTCACGAATAATCAGTTTTCAAATAGTGGAATTTCCCTGTCATATTTGTGGTACTACCTATTTCGTATGCTTGACGGAAAAGATTTATGAAATTTTTTCGTTCCGGCACTAAGAAATCTTCACCAAGCTTCTCACCGCCCACTTAAAAGTCACGTTTGTGTTCAGATTCAAATATTCCGCGTCATAGTAGAATTTACGCTGCGAGGACAGCCGTAGATATTCTGAACCTCAGTACTAGAGCAGATAGTGGAAAATAAGAAAATCTCTTAGCAGAATCCAAATAACTCAGTGTACTCAACTAAATGATACGAAAATAAGTTTGCTTTTCAGTTAAACTTTAAGCAAAGTATACATTTTAACTCAAGGGTGTTATTCAAAAACTAATTTTTAGCACCTTTAAAGGGCGTTTCTTAACAGAAAAGTAAAACAAAAGACTTTAATAAAACAATATATATTCGTGATCCCCAAGGGCCCATGATCATTTTTGCCTCAAGGGGTTTGCTTACAACTGAATTCATTAAAATACAAGCAATAATTTTTAGCAAAATATACATTTCATGATTCCAATCAGCTTATCATCATTTGTGCTTCAGAAGTGTTCATTACGGATGAATCTCTAGCGCCCTTAAAGTGCGCATCATCACGGCCGATTGCACAAATAAAATAATTTTTACGAAAAATACGTTCTCCTGATGTCCAAGGACCCATGGCCATTTTTATCTCAAGGGATTTGCTTACAAATGATCACAACAAACCCACGGATTAACGAATTCCTACTTTAATCCTCGGATCGAACCTTGCAAGCGCCATATGAGCTTCCTGCTCTTATTTGATGTTTCAGCGGTTTGGCTAGAAACCGTCAAAACCGATTGGTTTGTGCCAACCTGTCTTTATGGGTTGTTTGGAGCGGCGATGGGGGTAACAAGGACACGAAATTCGCAGTTCCTTCCCGTCGAAACTATTAGTTGTCCTCGTACTGGGTTCTTCAAACAAGAGTTTCTGGTTTAGAAATCCATGTTTTGCAGTCAAGATGCAATCAGCTCGACGTGGAGGGCGAGGGGGGTAAAATAGTATGATTCTTGGCTACGGTGCGTGCTTGTATGTCGTTTCCGCTCTCTGGACCCCCCCCCCCTCTCGAAAGTTTTAATATACCTCATGCGTCCAGAAGGATTCCATTGCCAAGGGGAAATGGGGTGTGGTCATTGATTAAAGGGGCAAGGGACTCATCAACCACCACAGCCAGCATCACTACCATACCTATTCCTTCAGCCCGAGGTGACTGCGAGTCATAATTGACCACGCTAAAGGGATAAGTTGGCTAGTCCATTTATTATTATTATCTTCATTAATTCTGCCAAACAAATATTCGTATCATCATATAAAATTTGTACAATCTGGCAGAGAGCAGAGCCGGACTTATAGAACAAACATTGATCTGGCTACAAATAATTAATAAAGATACAGCGTATGAACGCCGCTTTACCCGCCAACCCCCAAGCAATATCTAGCCCCAAAAGTTCATTCAATAAGGATTGGAATTAAGGGGGTCACAGACGACCATTGCACCACACTCCAGTCAACCAGTTAAAATTTTGCTGAAGTTTCTTCTCGCGATGTCACGATGTTTGTTTTTCTGGCACGAGCCTGGAGAGGACCCCTGCCAAGAAGGGCTGGAATGGCTTATTCATTTAGCGCAGTCAAACGTCAGTACCAAATACTCGATAGTATTACCAGGAGGGTGATTCCAAGAAAATCTACCTAGCCAGATTTGGAGATTTCAACAGTTCGATCAAGAGATATTTCCGACTTTATTCGGTTAGCCCAACTTTCAGTCTAAGCGTTGTTCGTCTATGCTCGAAAGCAGTTTGAGTAAAACTCTGGTTGAAGGATCGTTTACTTGGAGCTCTTTGTTCTTTTTGGGATCCCAAAACGTAAGTGACGGGATACCTATGACTCCGTAAAGCATGTGCGTCTGTCCGTCTGTTAGCACGATAACTCTGGAAGGGATTGCGGTATTTTGTTGAAACTTGATGCGAGGATCCGTTGGAAAGTACAGGTCGAGTTTGTAGATAGACCTGATTGCTCTATATTTAGGATAGGGGATGGGTTTCAAATTAAGGGATGAAAAAAATAGTTTTAAAAAGCAAATGAAATAGTCGATTCAGGGGTAGGAGAGATGCTGAATCCATATCTAAACCTTTTTTTTCTTGCCGGACAACTAGTTCGTCTGGAATCCGGCCAAAACCGAAAAATTTGTTGAAAGTTGAGATTTTCATTTGAAGTTGATTAAATGTTCGATTTAGGGGTAAGAAGACATGCTGAATACGTTTTTGACAATCATTATATGTCCGGACATTCTCTACACATCAGTACCCACACATCCTCTTTCTTTCATATGGCCAAGATGCATTACGCCTGCTGCGATATAAAACTCCTGTTTGAAGCTCAAACCCCTATTTGGAATTTCATCAGAATATCCCAGAAGGACAGATTTCCAATGTACTATAATTGTGTATCTCTATTGCGTAGGCTATCCCTACTACTAATGTTTAGTGCCGTCTGTGCTTTGAAGTCTTAACCTAACCGATGTAAATACTTACGTTAATACTCTCCAGTGAGGAGGGCATTCAGGGCCCATCTTCGAACTAGTTCACAAACCTAGACCTAAAGAAAACTCACACCAAGTTTGACCAACATGTCAGTTCGCTCGGAAGCTATCGTGTTCGGGATCTTGAGAACCAATTATTTTGTCGATATCCCTAACTATCACAGCAGATCGTCCTACTACCAGCTCTGTCCAAGCTTCTCAAGCATTTTGCCGCAAGGATGTTGCGTTGACAACGTCTTGTCATCCTTGAAGGTGGTTTACCTCGAGCGTTACCTGGGTGATGTGGACAAGACTTGCAGGGCACCGTAGGTCGAGATCCGGCTTAAGGAAATGCGATACTTGTAAATACTGATCCCATCTCGGCTGTCCTCCGACAAAACCTAGAATCTGCACCTGAGTAGCTTCCGAGAAACCGCGAAAACATGTTTTTTTTTGTTTTTTTTTTTTTTTTTTAATTAATCCCGTAGCATCTTTTGTAATTTAATTTGTTTTTATATTATTTATAAACTAAGAAATCAGATTTCGTACTTTTTGTGGCTACTCCTCCATCCCTCAGTGACGTTAATTTGAATCTATTTTTACCCAATTTTAAATATTCACGTCACCTAACTTTCAAAATTAAACCCATATTTTATTTACTATTCTTTCCCCTAATACTTGGAAAATAATTATCTCATTTATATTTTGTAAAAAAATTCTTTAACTACATTTCGTTTTTTTTTTTTTTTTTTATTACTTATAATTCAAATCTACTAATATTAAACCCATCTCCACTCATCTCAATAACATTCTTTTTCCTTTACTCAAATTTAACTTTAATCAAATTTAACTACTACTAAGCTTCAATTCAGAATGATGAAAGCTGAAAATCTCAGAAAATTTAAAGAAGAAATTAGCACAGTATCATGGGAAGAAGTTATGGCAGAAAAAGAAGACCCCTCAGCTGCTTTTGATAAATTTATGAGTATTTTGTCACCCATCTACGATCAGTGTTGCCTATTAAAAACTACAACTAAGAAGAAAAACCAACCGCGGAAGCCATGGATTACGGAAGAGCTACTGGAAATGATGGAGAAGAGAGACCAGTTATTCTCAGATTATCTCAATTGTGAGAGTGATGACAGTTGGGAAGAATACAGAAAGGAACGAAGTAAGGTGAACTCTGCACGGCGAACGGCTATGAGAGAGTATTTCAGAGAAAAATTAGAATCGCAGAAAGGAGACATTAGAGGGACATGGCTGACTATTAAAAGTGTTCTCGGTAATGGTAAGGATTCAGCATCAACTGAACATTTAGCCGTAGGTGAAAGAACTGTGAGTGGGAGGCAAGAAGTCAGTGAAGAGTTTTGTAAGTTTTTTACCAAAATAGGATCGCAAATAAACCAAGAGGCAAAAGATCAGAGCGGACAGCTAGACACTGAGGAGTTTGACGATGACCGTGGTCTTCACCACTCATTTCAGTTTACTGAATGTACTATGGATGACATTACCCAAGCAGTGAAATCGATCAAATCCAATGCAGCTGGTGTTGATGGCCTTAATATCAAAGCTTTTAAAACAGTTGCTGCGTATCTCTTACCTGTCATCTTATATCTAGTCAATTTATCTGTTCAAAAAGGTGTGTTTCCTGACGAACTAAAACGCGCAAAAGTTATACCCCTCCATAAAGGAGGTGATAAAAGAGACATTTCCAACTGGAGACCGATATCTATTCTACCGCTGTTATCAAAAATTTATGAAAAAGTAGTGTATAAAAAAATATACGAGTACATGAATTCGCTTGGATTTTTGTCAGACTCGCAGTTTGGTTTTAGAAAAGGTCACTCTACAGTGCATGCCGTTCATCACCTTTTAGACTGTGTAAATAGTGCGTTTGAAAATAGTTTGATTCCTCTAACTATTTTTATTGATTTGAAGAAGGTGTTTGACACTGTGGATTTTGAAATTTTACTGAAAAGGCTGCGAAATCTTGGAATTAAGGATACGGCATTAAGTTGGTTTCGGTCTTACCTGTGCGGAAGATCAAAGAAGGTGGTGATGAGTGACATATCCAGTGCAGCTATGCCTATAAATTGTGGTGTTCCCCAAGGGTCAGTCCTTGGCCCGTTACTATTCTTGGTATATGTGGATACCCTTCGATTTTATCTAAACGATTCAGTTTTAACATCTTTCGCCGATGATACAGCTATCACAGTGTTCGCCCGGAATTCGAAAGAGCTTGTGCAAAAAGCAAACCACGTCCTGAGCCGGCTTCATGTTTTTACAGCTCTAAGCTCTCTTGCAGTAAATCCAAGAAAAACGAATTTTATGGTGTTTAGTCGAACTGGTTTGCCCGAGCTTCTTGATAATGTGCTATATAATGGAGTCAACATAACACAGGTGTTTGTTTGTAAATATCTCGGATTTTATATTGATTGCAATTTGTCTTGGAAGAAGCATGGTGAAATAGTATCGGCAAAAGCAGCTAGAGGATTGGGAGTGATGAGGAGGCTGAAAAAAGTGTCTCCGATAGCAGTTGTCAAACTGTTATACAGTGCTATTGTGCATCCTTACATCACGTACGGTTGTTCTGTTTGGGCAAGTAATTTCTTTGCCAATTATAAAAGAACCCAAATAATACAAAACAAAGCGCTGCGTCTCATAGGAGAATTTAAAAATTCTCAGAATACTCTGGAGTGTTTTAGAAAGAATGCGATTTTGAACGTAGGTGAGCTTCGTGATTACCAGCTAGCGATTTTTGTTTTTCAAAGTGTAAATAAGGTAAGCCCTGAGTACTTTTATGATTTTTTTAACACTAACTCATTTTATCACCCTTATTTTACCCGACATTCAGAGGATTTAGCTCACGAGAGAAGAAACACAACAAGGGCAGGATTTGTTCTCAGGAACATAGGTGTGAGTGTCTGGAATGACCTTCCAGAATCGGTCAGAGAGGCTGCAAGTCTGGCATCATTCAAGAGAATGGTCAAATCTCATTATTTGAGAGGGAAAGAAGTGTGGTAGGAGGAAAGGGTATTTATTTAAAAAAAAAAAAAAAAAAAAAAAAAAAAAATATACCCCCCAACCCAAGGTAATCAGGGAATGATATAGTGGGTTCATGGTGGTTAGAATTACGGCCACAATCAGGATTTTTTGGTCTTAAAAGTGGCCGCTAATCGTAAATTGTTTGCTTAATTTATGTGTTTTTGATGAAATTAAAAAAATGTCTATGTCTATGTCTATCTAATTTACCTTTTGAGCAGTCAAACTATAGTCTAATAACGAAAAATAGGGCAAAACACACAAAAACAAAAACAAAAAGCACATCGATATCTCAGGGTGCCCTTCCGGCATAGGGCACCCCTTCCATCGCAGCCACTATTACAACTCTTTAAACCAACAAAAAACCCTATTTTTAAAGATGCTTCTTTTTTTGTATACATTCGGCAAACTAATGTAGTTTTGTAAACAATAAAGTGATGATGCTGGTGATTTTGTTGCTGGCCGAGCGTAGAAAAAGCAAATTTATAGTATCTACATACTAGGCAAAGCCCGAAAGTAGATACTAGGTGAGATCTAAGAAACTAAGCGTCGTAGAAAAATTCTGATTTCACCATTGAATTCCTCGTGGTCGTATTAGATGCTATCGACTCCTAACTAAACCGCCGATCTAATCCATTTTCTCCCAAAGCTTCGAATTTGATGTGAAGATCTCTATTCGTTTTGGCGATCATTGCTTTTTGCCAGTAGCACGATCACTCCTGTACTCGTATTTGCATTTCAATTCTCTGATACATTTTCTGATAAAGTTGATTTATCTTTTAATTTTCGCGACGACGTTAAAAAGAATTTCAGTGTTGAAAATGTGTTTAAAGCTGTGTGCTATTCTAAGAAGTTAGGGAATGATAACAGCCGGTGGACACGTTTTAGAAAATTGAGAAACGAAAAATCATCTGCTGCTATGTTCACTTGAAGTGCTCTTGTCTCAGTGCGAGGAGAGTATTCTTTTTTTTATTGAGACTAATTGATGTACTGTTTTCCAGAGGAAGATGTTCAAGACGCGGCTCCCGAAATCGATCCTCTCGACCTCGTGGAGGCTGTTGACATCTTAGCAAAACTCTCGAAAGATTTTTATGAAAAATGTGAAGCGAAGAAGTGGCAGGAGAGGAAGGAGGCGATGGAGGAATTGGAGAAGCTGGTTGCCAATCCAAAGCTGGAGAGTGGAGATTATGGAGACATGGTCCGAGCCCTTAAAAAGGTAACAGTTAAAGATCCATTGAAGCCCTGCTGGGAAGAAGTTATTGATTAGGTTCGTTTGTTTCGCGTAATTACTTCTCTCGGCCTGCGAGAGAATGTCATCACAGTTGACTTAAAGTTCAACTGAAGGGTTATATCATTAAAGTTTAACAGAGAGACACGATCCTAAAAGTTATAAGGAATGGTTGTCTCCGTAAACGTAATTTAAGGGCATTGCTTCCTTAGCTTAGAGTAAAGTTCAGTGATATTATGTGATTTAATCCAAAGATAGCCATGGGGGACACCCACTACGCTACACACACAGCCAACAACACCAAAAATGTAGAGGGAAAGCGTCTTTATTAAAGGCACAAGGCCTCAATCAAAATTGGTCAAACGCACACCCGATGAAAAAATTATCTCAAATAGTACTATGAAGTAGTACGGAAAAGTTGCATGCAGTGCTAACTATGCTACTACATGCTTCTACTTCAAGACTACCGTGTTACTGCATACTACTATATGCTACTGTTAGCAAGACTGGATGCTACTATGGCAAGATAGGATGCTACTTGATACTGCTACATAAGATCGGAGCAGTCTGAGGCACCTATGACTTCGTAAAAGTTGTCCGTCCGTCTGTCTGTAAGCACGATAACTCTCGAAGGGAATAATATAATCTGATGAAACTTGGTGTGAGGACTCTTTGGGTGAAGGGAGAGGTCGAGTTCGTACGGTTCTGTAGCTCAACATTTAGGGGTGGGGTTTAAATTAAGGGGCGAGCAAATCTCTTCAACAGCTAATGAGATAGTCGATTTAGGGTCAAGAAGACATGCTGAACACGAATTAGAAAGTTTGTGAAAAGTAAAAGTTTTATATAAAGCTGATTAGTTGTTCAATTTAGGGGTAAGAAGACATGCTGAACATTTATATGAAAATCATTTTCTTGTCGGACAAGTAGCTCACCCGGAATCCGTTCGAAACAGGAAAATTTGTTAAAAGTAAAAGTATTATGTGAAGTTGATTAGATGTTCGATTTAGGGGTAAGCAGCCATGCTGAATCCGCTTTTTTCATTTTCAACGTTCATGTTCTACCCGAAAATATACTTCGCATGGAATCCGGCTGAAACCGGAAAATTTGTTATAAGTTAAAGTTTTATTTGAAGTTGATTAGATTTCGGATATAGGGGTAGGAGATACACTGAATTCGTAGCTTTATTTTTTCGCCGGACAAGTAGTTCCGCAATTCCGCCGAAACCGGACAATTGGCAGAAGTGAGGCAAGAAGTTTTGGTCTGTTTCATCAAAATAGATATGACTGATAGGGGTAAACACACATGCTGAATCCATATCTGAACTTGGCTTTCTCAGATGATTAGCTATTTGGCCTTAATCTGGTTCTAAATTTTAATACTAAAATGTTCAAGGAGTCTGGCGAAGACAAGACTCAATTGTCTGGTTCAAATATTGAACTTTCGGGATCCCATCGAAACCTTTGGTCTTGTTCTTATCGGATCAGTCTACTATGTAGCAGTAATCCATGGAAAATCAGCACTTTTGCTCTTTCTACTTTTATAAAACATCTACAAGTGGACCGTAGACCACAACATTGGTTTGCTTGTACTTAAAGCTGAAAATTCGGTTCAGTTCCACGTTTAGATAAGTACTTAAATTTATCAATCAAATTTAATTCCAAGTACCTTAAAGCTCGAAGAGGGTGAAGAAAATATTATCGAAACACAGAAAAACGACAATAAATACAACTACTACACTTTACAGGATATGACCTGAAATAAATACTGGAATGAAACTGTGTAAAAATTGGGTTGACGAATTGGCAAGATACGGCAACAACTGATTGCCAGTGTTCCTCTCGAACCGACGCACGGACGATGGGAGGGAAGTGGGGAATAGACGGCTCATCTGGGGACAACACACTATCTTGGCTCCGAACCTTTTTAAAGGATATTTCTGCGGTCAGTTAATTCGGAACGCCCAGTTTAACGAGAGCCTCTTCATATTTTACTTTGTGTACTTTACTCATACTTCGCTGTTAATAAAAAACGGGCCACAAATAAATAAATAAATATGAAATGTTATAATCACCCAGAATGGTTCTCGCTGCCAAAAACGTTTTCTTTTCTCGCTGTTTCCAGAAATAAAACAATAAAATGTCATCTGTTTTATATCTACGTCATACAAAAAGGTCGCGAAAGTTCCCGTCACAAGCTTCATTTTTTTTATTTTTTTTTTTTTTTTTTTTTCCCGTAGCATCTTTTGTAATTTAACTTATTTTTATATTACTTAAAAGCCAAGAAATCATATTTCATACTTTTTGTGGCTACTCCTCCATCCCTCAGTGACGTTACTTTTAATATATTTTTACCCAATTTTAACTATTCACGTCACCTAACTTTTTAAATTAACCCATATTTTATTTACGATTTTTTGCCCCTAATATTTGGAAATTAATTCTCTCATTTGGATCTTTTAAAAAATTTCTTTAATTACATTTTCTTTAAACAACTAAATATAAACGATTAAAAAAATAAACACTTAAATAAAAAAATAAAGATCCTCAACACCTTCACACACCAAGTCATCAACCCCAGCTACTTACTGGCACAAACACAAGGACAAAAGACAACACAATAAACCAGAAAATTTATTTCAGTATATATACAAAATTTAATCTTCCGTTCCGGCTACTGAAATATACATTCAAACTCTTCAAACTTAAATACTTTACTGGAAACGGTAAAAAAAAAAAAAAAAAAACCGCCCACGACTGCAAGGGGCTGCTCCCATCATTAACACATTCAACTAAAAACATCACTAATAAATAAAAATCATTTAAATAACATATTTTAAAATACATTGATCACTATCTAATAATTATAATAATAATAATCAACACATTCACTGGGCCTTGCGTTATTGGGCATTTTTAAGCCCATGACAAGCTTCATGACATTTAAGGAACAATCCTACGGAAAACGGTAAAATTGCAGTGGCACAGACATATTATGCAATTGACTAACTTGTCTGTAACAGGAAATAGCAAAACTCAGTCCTAAAGTTTTAGTGACTAATAAAATAAAAAAATGTCAGCACGAAAATTTTAGGATATGTGTATAAAGTACATATGAAGAAACTCCGAAAGCGAAAAAAAAATATCCTAACCAGAAACTAAAATATTGGTAAAAAAAAAAAAAACATTTGAACACAGCTCATCCTCGTTTTAAATGCTGATTTGACGTTTCGTACTTCGGTGAAAGGCAGGTGAAAGGTATTACTTCTACCCAAGATGAAAAAGTTTTTAAGTTATAAATTAAATGTGATCATATTAGCGTGACTAAAAATAAACTTCTTTCTGTTGCTTTTTACTGTTGCCGCGCTTTTACCGAAGGGTAGGCTATATAGCTATGACGAAGGCAATTTAACGTTGTCACGAAGAGCGTGTTCTCATTTTCTTGGAACTGTTCTAACCGGAATTCTGAGTATCGCGTGACTCATGCTTTCTGGTATTAACATTTAACGGACGACGAATTCAGGCCTGGGATAGAAATTCCTTGGTGATTCTTCATGTATTGTTGAATTTGTCGGTAAGCTTCGTTCGCCTAATAATAACAATTAATGTTTCAAGGCGATGGGTTACTAACTCCCAAAAGTTGGGGTAAGGTCTGCCCGACTCTGCCCGACAGTTGGTGACCCCTCGATTCAAGGTTATTTTATATAAACTAAATGTGTTCACTTTTTTTTATATAAACTAAATGTATCCACTAGTAAAGTACAGGTCAAGTTCGTAGATGGGTCCTTTAGTCCTATCTTTAGAGCAGGGGAGGGGTTTCGAATTTAAGGTAAAAACATGTCTGTTTTATAGGCTAATAAGATATTCATTGAGGGGGTAAGGAGGTCGGCTGAATCCAGATGTTCTTGATGGATAAAAGGTTCATCGCGAATTCGGCTGAAACTGGAAATTTGGTTGAAGCTCAAAGTTGTTTCTGAAATCGGTTAGAGATTCGGTATCGGGGCAAGGTGACATGCTGAATCCAGTTTTGAACTTTATTTTAATAGTAAAAATATTCAAAGAATCTTATGAAGACTGAATGGCGAAGACATGACCCAATTGTTTGAATCAAATGTTAGATTTTGGGATCCCATCGAAACCTTTGCTCTTGTTAGTATCTGAGAAACCCAGTAGAATTGTCAAATAGCCATGTTTATGGATTTATAGAGGCTTAACGGCCTCCATCCAATTTGTGATTATATTTATTTATTTATGTTTATGGATCAAGGAGTCACGTATGTTAGAATATTGGAATAGAAAATGTATCTACTGCCATAAGCACACTTCGCACTACTTACTATTTAAGTTTCAATATTTAAAATTAATTAAATACTATAAGACTAGGGTCTGCTGTTAACAAATTATTTACGGCGTTGGCTGTTATTAAGCATTTTCAAAGGACCATTGACTTCTAGCAAAACTCGGCAAAATTCAGATAACCGGTTTTACGCATCAATAGCATGATATGCGAACATTCGTCGGGAGCATAATGCGCATGGGAAATTTGAATCGTGACAAGTGCAAAGATTAGTGAGATATCGTTAGCGGGCTTTGAATGTAACATAGACAGTTTGGGCCTCCGGGCTTAAGAATTAATGAATGCGATCTCGGGATTAAGTTTTACTGACATTATACAGACACGCAGGTTCTTTGAAGGAGCTTTCCAATGTTTTCACACCCCCAGTGACAACGCATGTGGTCTTCTAACATCTCATATGTCCATCTTATCAGATTCCTTTTAAATCACAGTATTTGAATTCTTCGCTTTTTAGTGTTGCCGAGATTTCCCATTGTTGCCCGACAAGAACTTCCGTTTTCTCGGAAAAAGTCAGCATAGTATTTTTCGCCAAGTCCGGCCAGGGTCGACACGCGCTAACAAGAGAATCATTCAGTTCACGGGACAAGCTTGTGTATTTCTGAAAAATAGTATTTCCCGGACTCTTCGTCAGCTCTGCCAAAAATCATGGATAACAGGGCCCAGCCGTTACATGACACTACATTCTTTTCTGGCCGATCAATGAAAAATTGTAATTGTGTTTTAATTTTACATACTCCGCTTTGCAAATGGCTGGTCAGAAATAAATTACTTGTTTTGTGAAAAAGTCATTTCTAGCCAGAGCTGTGCTTTACGATCTCGACCTTGGGACAATTTCCAAAGGACAGGACACTGCTTGCAGTATTTACAGGGCAAATTGCTGACGTTTCTTCCTCAGTTACTACATCCATTCTCTTGCGAAAGCTTTGAACTTCGTCCGGTGTCCTTCCCTTACGATAATTCACAGATTGCACCACGATCTACCTTTTCCCTCCCATTTTACTTTTCCGGTGCTTACATCCATTCTTCAGTGGCAAGTACGATTGGAAAATCGTTTAGTGTCGATTTCGTAGTGAAGCGAAGAAATCTTGTCCGTTGAAACTCTGTTTAAAGGGATGGGTTATTTATTGAAATGAGGGAGCGATTAGAAAGGAGGAAACTAATTTCGGATGCCAAGGAAGAAATGGTTTCTTGGTTAGTGAGGTCAGAGGGAGCCATGATTCCAGAGGGAGTTTATCCCGCCAGGGACTCAAGTGCCTTAGGATTTGTAGTGTGTATTTGTAGTACCGTGAAACGCCTAACAAGGAACACTGCCAAAACAAGGGACAACAGACTTGGAAAAGTTATAATAAATTCTGCATAAAATAAAGCAGATGAGTTAAATCTGTATTCATTACAGTTTTGGACAGCCGGTAAAGAGCTGAATCCAGAGATGTAGTCACCTTTCTGATAACTCGCATACCTTTCCTTAAGGATTTGTTTTCGTTGAAGTGCTGAAAAACAGTTTTTTTTTGTATAGACACAAATCTTGATTAGCTTCGGGAACCTACGGCTCCCACAAGCAAGAATAAAATGTTAGTTTGAGGGCCTGTTATGTATTAGTGTTGACACCAATTTTCAGCTTAGTATCTTCATAAAAAAAAATTTTACAATTTTTGTTTCCAATTTTGGATCTTTTCATGTTTTGGAGTGCCTTAAAGTTCAATGGGCACATCAAACTACCCCATTCCCACTCTGTAACAACCTAGGAACAATGCTTACCCCCTAGATCAGCAGCTTTTCAACAGTTTCCTCTCTGTGATATTTCAAAGCGTAATTTTTTGGGCCAGTACATCCTCAATTTACTAGCTTGGACAAAGATAAAAGTGATGTTTCTTATAATACTTAGTAGATCTTTATTTTATGCATACATCAGCTTGAAAAATTCAGATTTGAATAGGTTATTTGTTTTTGAATGATTTTTGTAGCTATGTTATTTTTTATAAGCTTATTGCATATTCTGGTACATTTTGTAAAGTAAGCTAATCAAGCTTCACAACACTATTCCACAAAGAAAAACTTTCGATAGGCACCTTAAGCCATGGAACTTCTGACGAAACACTAGAACAATCAGGTAAACTGCATCTGCGGCTTGACTTTGGTGACATCTCAAATATATCCTTTTATATCAAGCATTGCTGGGAGATTTGAATTTCCTGCCACGACATCCCAGCTCCTAAGATCTGGATCGCCGAAATGCCAGAGAGGTAAAGACAAGGGATAACAAGAAAACGGCCGATTTTCGTAGCGCCTTTTAAAGGAAGTCGGAAATGTTTATTTGTGAAGCATTTAATACAAAGTAAAGCATTAGAAGTGTCCATTGTGCTTTAACTAGGAACAATAAAGAAAATGTACAAAAAAGGAAATAAGTCGACAGAGGAAAGCTCGCCGATTCCTTTAAAGCTTTGAATTATGGTATTTTATACCATGAGACAGTTTGGAATTCTAACAAGAGCTGGAAGGTCACATGACACTTGCAAGACTTGGTAAATAAGGATGAGGATGGACCCGTGGAAATCAAGAGAATGTATCGTTGTAGTTATTTTTTTGCACTTGACTGTTATGATGCGCCCTTTAGGGGCGCTAGAAATTCATCTGTAATCAATATCCTTGGGACAAAAATGATCATGGGCTCATGGGGATCATGACAATGTAAGTTTTGCTTAAAAGTATTTTTCGTACTTTGCGGTTAGGATGAGTACTTTATGGGATGGTCGGGTCTGGGAAGCGACAATATCTAAGCCAATCTTGTCAAGTCTCTAATGTTCTAGCCAAGTTTCATCGTCCTAGCACATCTGGAAGTAGCCTACTTTAAATTGCAATCACCTGAATTCTGTACCCCATCAACTCCCCCAGAGTGATCGAATCCGGTCCGGTTTTGTCACTGATGTATCTAAAACTTACGCTTGTTCTTCCCAGCAAGTATTATCCCAGTCGCTATATTCTAAGCGTGTCACAAAATCCCCCCCCCCACTCCCCCACATTGATCGGATCCTGTCCGCACTTGAAACGGAGGGACATCTGAGAGGCGAGGTCTTTCCAAATATTAAGTTTCATTAAAATCCGTTTCCCCGTTCAAAAGCTATAATTATGTCAGTATTCCAGATTCCCCCTCCCTCCACTCCCCCATGGTGGTCGGATCGGGGAATTGACTATTTCCAAGTTAGTATGGTCGGGTCCCTAATATGCCTGCCAAGTTTCATCGTCCTAGCAAATGTGTAAGCATCTTAAGTCGGGATCACCGGAATTCCGGAACCCTCCCTCCAACTACGCCCACACTGCTCGGATCCGGTCCGGTCTTGTACACTATATATCTAGGGCTTTTGCTTCTTCTTCCCACCAAGTTTCATCACCATCCGTCAACTCTGAATATGTCCTACGATTCCGGCTCCCCGCTTCACCCCCCCCCCCCCCCCCCCCCCCCAAGTCACCGGATCCATTCCGAACTTGAAGTGTGGCATCTGAGACGCGATAAAGGAATACTAAAGGAATGCAGAGTTTTGAAATTTATTCAAACAAACATGAAGTTAGCTAAGGGAGATTTTGTATTTTTACCTTGTTTGTTTTAAACCCAATTAGATCTTGAAATTTTCTTCTTTATCTTCTTCTCAGACACAGAATCGAAGATACTAAATTGACCAAGTTGCAGCAGAATTCGAGCCATTTATGGAGCAAAATTTGCGACTGTGCTCGACGTGTGCCGCACTCCCCGGTACAGAGTTTGTCCGACAGTTGGTAGCCCCTCGCCACACCCTTGAGAGGATCTCAGACATATTTGATTGTATTTAGGCACGCGATGACGGTTGCAGGATACCAGGTCTTCCAATATTTTATGACACGCACTAGTAATGATCCCAGATGGGAGTATGATCTGTTTTTTATAACCTTTCTCAGGCTGGAGGTAGTCCTGGAGGCCACTAAATAACGAGGGGTTCCCCCCTCTCTATTTTTGTGTCCAACAAGTGCCCGGTGCGGTGGTGCCGACACCAGTTGACACGTGTCAGGACATTAAAATCAGCATGTTTAGAAACGTTTGAAAGGTGAATCGCCCAATTCATGGCCGGCATCGCTGGTTTCGGCCGGTGCCAGGAAAGGGTGTACAGCAGGTGCAGGGTAGTGGGGTAACCCCTCGCTAAACAAAATGTATACAGAACTCGCCCAAGACGGTAGACGAAATGCGCAGGACATGTTACTGTATTTGGAGCCATGGTATAAATGGTGAGATTCGCTGTATTTTGTATTTCTGTATAAAGTCTCGTTGTTGATGGTAAATATTTAGATTTTGTTAGTTATTAAGGTCTGTTTATTTATTTTCTTTTTTTCCTATTGTTTAGCCTTTCCTATTGTGGCAATTTTTCGATTAAACCATATTAGGTTGTGATAGCCACAGAATACTAGTAGGCCTAATAAAAACATGTTATTTTATTACTTGACAATTCTTTCTTATCTTACTGCACTCTGTTTTACTCCGTCTTCTTTTCGTTTTCTAGTGAGTGATAGGTCACGAATAAAGAAATGCAAATTAAAATCAGTCATTTTTATCTTATAAAATTGGTTGTAACTGTGGTGGTAAAGAATCAGTAAGGAGGACGCATTTGTCAACAGATCCTTCCTATCATCTTAGGAATGAACCTAATATAATATAATTCAAAACTTGAATTAATATTTATTTAGTCCTTTGGATGAAGTAATATCGATTCAGTCAATAGTCCGCCGGAATTAAATCAGCCTAGGTTTGTATGGCAATTGCAGCCTGTGGCTCAAGTGACCTGTACCGATCACAATTCCATCTCTCGTTCTGTCGGTCGGTCTGTTTTTTTTGTCACACTTTTTCGAGTTAAGGTACTCCCAGATGTGCTAGGACGATGAAACTTGGCAGGCATATCAGGGACCCGGTCAAACTAACCGTGAAATAATCAGTTTCCCGATCCGACCCCCTGCGGGGGAGTGGAGGGTGGAGGAATCTGGGGAGTTTAGGGCAGTTTGTTCCACTTTTTCGACTTAGGGTACTTCCAGATGTGCTAGGACGATGAAACTTGGCAGACATACCAGGGACCCGACCAAACTAACTTGGAAACAACCAGTTTCTCGATCCGACCATTTGGGGGGGGGGGGAGAGCGGGGAATCTGAAAAATTGAGTAGTTTTTAACTTTCGAACGGGGGATCGGATTGCAATGAAACTTGATGAGTGAATCATGGACATATCTTTGATGTCCCATTTGAAGCCCGGACCGGATTTGGTAGCTATGGGGGAGTTCGGGGGGGGGGGAATAGTAATCTCGAGAAAGGGCTAGAATGGAGGGATTGGATTGAAACTTGCTGGGAAGAACAAGCATCTGCCCCAGATAAATCGTTTACACAGTTGGAATGGATCTGGACCCTTGGGGGTAGGGTCGGGTGGAGGGTATTTTCCCTGAATTCCGGTGATGTCAGTTTTAGTAATTTTCGCGACGCAACTTGGGAGGCATCAGGGATCCGATCAAACTGACTTGTGAATCAAAATTTACTCGATCCGATAGTCGTGGGGGAGTTGATGGAGGGGGAATTCGAAATATTGAGTCATATTTAACTTTGAAACGGGTGATCAGATTTTAGCGAAATTTAATAATTAACAGAGGCCATTTCTCTGGTGATCTATTTCATGTCCGGACCGGATCAAACAGTAGTTGTGGGGGGGGGGAATATGTGACCGGCTTAAACTGGAGAGATCGGTATGGAACTTTGTAGGAATAACAAAGAGATACTCCGGGTAAATCTTTTTCAGAACTGGATTGGCTCCGGCGACTGTGGGGGAGTTTGAGGGGGGGGGGAGGGAATTCCATTGATCACGAGTTAGGGTACTGCCAGATGTGCTAGGACGATGCAACTTGGCTAGCGTATTAGACATTCGACAAGATTGTCTTTTTATTTGTAATGACATGTCCCGCAGTATTTTTTGTTTGTAAAATATATTCATGGATAAATAAACCGAATTATAATTGTAAATCGCCACTTTCCAAATCACGCTATTCCTTAAAGTACCAATTTTGACCTCAAAGTAAGAAAAATATTTGTAAGCGAAATATACATTTTCATGATCCCCATGAACCCATTATCATTTTTGCCTCAAGGGTTTTGCTCACAAATGCAGTTCCAGCTCCCTTAAAGTGCGCATGTTAACTGAAAAGTCGAAAAGTACTTTTTATCAAATGATTCATCTCAGCTTATGATAGCGAATTCAACAGCTATGGGGGAGTTGGGATGGGGTGACCGTAAATCTGAAGAAACGGTTAGAATGGAGGGATCGGAGTTAAACTTGCTGGGAAGAACAAGTATTTATCCTAGATAAATCGTTTTCACAATTGGACTGGAGCCGGACACTTGGGGGGGGGGGGGGGGGGCCTTCCGGAATTCCTGTGATAGTGTTTTTAAAGACGAAACTTGGCAGGCATACCAGGGACCCGATCAATCTCAAAGAGCCCTTACCTCTACATACAGTTGCAAGTGCCATATGAGCTTACAGCTCTTGTTCTTTTTCTCCTCTCTTTCAAACTCCATCGTATGACTATAATGTTATGAAGTAAAAATCAGTAATCAAATAAGCATATATATATATATATATACATTCAAGGTTACATTGTCGCATAACACCCTATATAAGGCTCTAGGCACTCAGAGTTTGGAACCCCAGCACATTGAGATAAGAAGTGTGCAAATATAAGTAAACATTTACCAAGTATGTTGTAACATAGCTTTTCAGCGTTTAACATGAGGATGAGCTACCTAGTGTATTTTTTTTTTTTTTTTTTTTTTTTTTTAAGAAAAATGCTGATTTTTGTACTTTTTATTTGAGTGTGTCTTCCTAGTATGAAATCTACTGATATCTAGCCTAAAATCAGTCAACTTTCAAGAAAAGGACCCACCCACCCCCCACCATAGGGTACAAAATCTGTTTTTGGTTTTGGGACCCCCCCCCCCCCCCCTACCTGTCGGAAAAATCGACAATTTTAGTTCCAAACCACCCACCCCACCACCCCCTGACTTAAAAAAAAAAAAAAAAAGATGTCAGTTGGTCTAGATTGATGATTTGGATAAGTTTATGTACAGTATCATGAGTAGTTATATAAAGGGGGTTCTAGCTCACCATCCCCCCAATTTCAAAACCCCATTTTAACATCAATTTCTTAAATTTTAACATCCTTTTTACCAAATTATCCCCCTTTTTAAGAACATTTTTATTTTCTTACTTCCAAAATAAAGGATACGAGAAATGAGAATATTACCCTTTACTACATATAAAATACTACAATATACTACTACTTCTTTTTTTTTACATTTTTCATTTTTTTATTCAAATATTACTGAGTAAACAGTTCTAAATCCACATATGTTTCTTTGTTCTTGTTTTCGCGTACAATCGGTTGCAAAACTAGATTTTTCTTTAAAAGTAATTCGTTAGCAATGGCATTATATTTCTGTGTTATAAACAAATCACAGGGTTTGTCATTATGATTAATAACTACAACCAACTTATCACCATATTTTGTCTTAGCAATTCTCATTTTAACAATAGTATATTTCAATCCAAGAACTAGTTCTTCTTTCCTGATTGTCTCATTGTATTTATTCATTCTGATTGTATTCAAGACTTCCTTTGCGGACTCCATTTATTAGGGGATGATTTTATTAAATAAAAATCCAAAGCTCCTAATTACCGGCAGATCGTAACACCTGTGGTGTGAGAGATGCGTCACACTAAATATTCTCGAATATTCTCGAATATTTAGATGCGTCACCTCCAGCAGATAGCAAGACTCGGCGGAGAAGATTCGCGAATATATATAGTGTCGCGCATCTGGTTAAGGAGACATTTGTAAACAAGTTGAGATTAAGAAGGTGTTGAAGAAAGAAAAAATTTCCAATGTAAGTATTTTTTAGTTTTCTAGCGATAAAAACAAGGATATCCAGGTAGATAGGAATAGCTTCGTCTGAAACAAAAAATTACGCAAATATCAAATATACCACACGAGTTATCAGATGACGAAGCGCATCACACGAGATGACGTAGGAAATTCTGTAAAGAATTTTTAATGGGTTAGATAATGTTGCGAAGCGCATCACACGAGATGACGTAGGAAATTCTGTAAAGGAATTATCTGGGTCAGATAATGTTGCGAAGCGTGTCACACGAGATGAAGTAGGAATCAAATGGTCTTCAAAAATTCTGTAAAGGAATCATCAAGGTCGTTAAAAGATTTTTATTTTCAGATGAACAGCGAAGGTATTCAGAAGAAAACAGCAACCATTCCGAAAAAGTATATGAATGGGTTGTTCAAACTGGAGAAATCGGAGCAAGAAACATTCCTTTCGCTGTGGAGTAAGGTAGTCACAGCCTCAGATGAAGTCGAAGGTGAAGACCGTACGACAGCGTGTTCCTCTGTTGACAAGAAAAAAGAGAAGAGCGTGCAGTTTTTAGCCGATATTAAAGCGAATTTACATGCTTCGCGAAGGTTTGGAAACTTCAAAGTGGACGTAAGCATCAAGAAGGTGCTGAGCAGCAAAATATGTGGAGTCAGTTTGGAACAAGCAGAACGTTTAATTATTGATTTAAATAAAGTGGAGGTGTATTTGGATTATTTATCAGTGTTACTAAAAGCGAAAAAAGGTGAAGTGTATGCGTACATGCAAAAACTGTTCAATGACAACCCTGAGAATCTATACAAGTGTTTTCTTGAAGAACGATTTAAGAAATATGGAGAAAGCAAATCAACAATAAGAAGATATCTTCAGTTGTATGGATTAGTCCGCGAATATTCTGGAATAGCTTTCTGTGGGAAAGGGTACTATTGCATCGTCGAAAATGAAAAAGCTATTCGCAAAGCGATCCAAGAGGATGAGATATTGTCTTCATTACTCAAGGAGCATCCTGCGCAAGTTTTCTTATCCGATGAAGTGTTGATTGATTTTGATAATCTGAGTCTATAAATGTTGAATTAAGTTTTCTCAATAAATTGGTGATTCATTGATTGAGTTATAAGCTAGATTTTGTTGCTAGGTGGTGGTTATGTGTGAAGAGTCACACTGGTGGAACATTCTTCTGAACTATTGATGTATTCTTGCAATATTTATAGCCATTCAGACGGACTTGTTTCATGTATTTTTCGCGAGGAAAAAATCGAAAGGTTTTACGCATCTCTGTTTCTCTCTGAATTACCTCCTCAATTGTTAACTGTCCGCATTTTAGCATTGACAACAACTCAGTATAAAAATCATAAATAGTCCTAAATTCTGCTTTTCTTCTGTTTTCTGTGGGAAAGGGTACTATTGCATCGTCGAAAATGAAAAAGCTATTCGCAAAGCGATCCAAGAGGATGAGATATTGTCTTCATTACTCAAGGAGCATCTTGCGCAAGTTTTCTTATCCGATGAAGTGTTGATTGATTTTGATAATCTGAGTCTATAAATGTTGAATTAAGTTTTCTCAATAAATTGGTGATTCATTGATTGAGTTATAAGCTAGATTTTGTTGCTAGGTGGTGGTTATGTGTGAAGAGTCACACTGGTGGAACATTCTTCTGAACTATTGATGTATTCTTGCAATATTTATAGCCATTCAGACGGACTTGTTTCATGTATTTTTCGCGAGGAAAAAATCGAAAGGTTTTACGCATCTCTGTTTCTCTCTGAATTACCTCCTCAATTGTTAACTGTCCGCATTTTAGCATTGACAACAACTCAGTATAAAAATCATAAATAGTCCTAAATTCTGCTTTTCTATCAGCAATGCTTAATTGCTTTTCAATTATTTCGATGATAACAGCACCCAAACTTAAAGAAGCTAGCGGTAGCACTAGAAACGCAGACATTCCTGCTGCTGAAAAGAGGAATTTGGATACAAGTAAGCTATTACTTATACGATTGTAGTACTTGTAACTGCGACGGTAAACATACATTTTCTTTTCTAATTCTTCCATTTATAATATAATAAAATTGTTTCGAAAAATATTTCTAACAAAATAAAGAGTAGTAACCAAATGCCGATTTCGTCAAGAGTAGTAACCAAATGCCGATTTCGTCAAGAGTAGTAAAGAATAAAGGAAACCCGTGACTAGTAGTAAAGCATGTGCGAAACCCATAAGGGCGTCGGAAAATACATAGTAAAGGATTTGGAAAACCAGTGCTTTTCTTTACGGTTGAGAAAACGCAGACTGGGAAATTTATTAATAAAAATGTTCCCCTATTAAATGATGAATACTGCAGAGGTTATTCAGCTTTGTAAAAAGGTTATATCAAACAACAAAGCGGTTATACAAAGATTATCGCTATACACATATAATGAACTGCGGACTTATGCGAAAATTAATAAAATCAAAACAAATGGAGCTAAGAAACATGAAATAACAAATAAATAATAAACCATCTTAATAAGTATATTTTGATAGCTGAAGATAAAATTAAAATTGAACGCAGAAACGAAAGAACTCATAATAAGAACAGACCATCCGACTACAAACCAGAACCGAGATTACGAACCATTCTGGAAGATGAGATAAAAGAAAATAATATCACCATTACAAAACTAAAACAAGAATACAATGATAACAAAGAAAAAGAGACAAGCGAATTAAAGAAATTTCTGAAAAACAAGAACCTATCAACTCGCGGAAACCGAGAAGAAGTACTAAAAAGAGTTGGAGAATACTATAATAATATTATTACCAAACATAAAGATTCCGTACAGAAAAATAGAGATATCATAAGAGATCAAACAGAAAGACGTGACAACAGTAGACAGAAACCAATTGGTTTATCAACTCTCTTCATAAATAAGAAAAAAATCCAAGTAGAAAAATTAATTCCTGATCATTTATTTAGAACTGAAGAAGAACAGCAGCCTACTATTTTTAGCGAAAGTGAGAATATATTCACTGTAAACGTTTCAGTTCAAGGTAATGGAGTTGACGAGCATACTCTTATTGCTTTTACTTTCGCAGATATACAGCGGCGAATGAACGAAATAAATCAATATAGAGTTCAGTTTGTAACTCGGGTTATTTTCCATCGACAGGAGAATGATGAAGAAGTAGTAGTATATTACAACAGTACTTCTTGGATTTTAAATAAAAATAGCATTCTTACTCATAATCATTTGGATGATAATAACAAGAGACTGAGTTCTTTAAGTAATACCCCTCGATCTGGGCTACAATTTAGTCGGTATGAAGGAATTGATTATAGGATGACACGAATAGAATCTTACATGGGAGGAACGTTTAAAATACTGCCAGATTTCGTAAAAAATAAAAAAGCGTGCATAAATATAAAAAATTTAGATCAAAAATGCTTTCTTTGGTCCATCTTAGCACATTTATACCCAACCAAGGACAACGCTGAGAGACTTTCGAAATATAAGCAATATGAGAACCAATTTGATTTCGAAGGGGTTACCAACTTCCCAATGGATACTAAAGATATACACAAATTTGAAAATAGATACAACATTAAGATTTGTTTATTTCAAATTGAAAAAGAGAAAATTATCAGAAGTCATATACTAAAAAGTACAATCAATGGCAAAACAGCTAAACATGTTATTAATTTATTATATTTCGATAATCATTATGTACTGGTAAAGGATCTGAGCAGATTAGTTGGTCCTCAAATATCTAAAAAGAAAACAAAGACATACCTCTGCACTTATTGCGGAAGGCATTTTAAGAAGGAAGAATGCTTTGAAAAACATGAAAGTAAAAATAATTGCGAAGATCCTGATATTATAATGCCTCCTGAAGGTTCAAGTATACAATATAAAAATATTGCAAAACAAATGAAAGTACCTTATTGCATAATAGCCGACTTTGAGTCTTATAACGAAGAGTACAATCAAGTAAACGGGAAGAAAACAATAAAAGTGGCCAAACAGAAGCCATTTGCTTACGGATTTCAGGTATGCTGTTCCTTTGATACAAACCAGAACAAATACTACGATTATTTCGGTGAAGACGCTGCAAAACATTTTGTTAAAACCGTTACAAAAGTATCCACAGAAATTGCAAACAAATATGAAAGCAGACAAAGAAACCATACTTATACCAATGCAGAAATTGTGAATAAATGGAATAAACTAACTAATAAGACTTGTCACATCTGTACAACTGAAATTACTGAAAATCCTCACTTTGATCACGACCACATGACAGGAGAAGATAGGGGATTTGCTCATGCTGAATGTAATATGAAATACAGGATTCCTAGGCATATCCCGGTAGTAATGCATAATTTATCAAAATATGACTCTCATTTATTTGTTAGAGAATTGATACCTGATAACGGAATTTTTGAAAGTGCAGAAAGTTTCATCTCATTCTCGAAATCAATAAGTATAAGAAAGACGGATACGGAAATAAAATATGAGATGCGGTTTATAGATTCAATTAGATTTATGGCTTCATCTTTAGACAAACTATCAGCAAATTTAGCAACATGTGATTGCAAAGTACCTTGTAATCATCTAAGACAGAATTTCAAGTACACATCTAACAGCTTCAAAAATGACGATGAATTCAAAGAAATAATTAAAAAAGGTGTGTATCCCTATGAATTCGTGGATAGTTTCGATAAAATGAATTGTACAAACTTACCACCAATAGAAAGCTTTTATTCTAGGTTGACGGGGAAAGGTATTGACAAAAGTGATTATAAAAGAGCGGTATCTATATGGAAGCAATTTAACTGTGAAACATTACTTGATTATACCAAGTTGTACCTAAAAAGTGATGTGTTAATTCTATCAGACGTTGTGGAGAATTTCAGAAATGTATGTATACATAATTATGATCTGGATCCACTTCATTACTTCTCAGCTCCAGGACTAACATGGGATGCTTTCCTAAAACATTCGAAAGTAGACTTACCGTTATTCTCAAAGGAAGACATGTATACCTTTATAGAAAAAGGAATAAGAGGTGGTGTATCCCAATGTATAAAAAGATACGCAAAAGCAAATAATAAATATACAAGTGATTATAATAAGCATAAACCATCTAATTATTTAATGTATTTAGATGCTAATAATTTATATGGGTGGGCGATGTCGCAGAATTTACCAGCGAATGATTTCCAATTCATTTCCATACCGGATGATTTGAAAGAAAGGAATGAATACGAATCATTCGAGTATTACAACCATCTAAAAACTCATATCAAGTCGGTGATTACGATTAAGTCGGTGAGACAAGATGTGGGTGCTATATATGAGGTAGACTTAGAATATCCAAAAGAACTACACGAATTACACAAGGATTTACCATTAGCACCCGAACACTTTAACGGTAAGCTATGTACCACAGTATTAGATAAAACTAACTATGTAGTTCACCACAGGAACCTAGAATTCTATTTACAAAAAGGTTTGATATTGAAAAGAGTACACAGAATACTAGGATTCACTGAAAGTGCTTACTTAAACGGATATATAGACCACAACACAGCACTTAGAACTAAAGGTACAAATGATTTTGAGAAGGACTTCTTTAAGCTTATGAATAATGCTTGCTTTGGAAAAACTATGGAAAACGTAAGGAAGCGAGCGGATATGGAAATAATAACGGATGATGCAACAAGAGAAAAAATAATAAAGAAACCCAACTTTAAATCTGAAATAATTTTTAGTGAAAACTTTTCAGTAGCAAGAATGTCAAAGGAAAAGATAAAATTAGACAAACCAATGTATATCGGCTTTGCTGTATTGGAACTATCCAAGTTATTGATGTATGAATTCCATTATGATTATATGAAGCCTAAATATGGAGATAAAATTGATTTGTGTTATATGGACACTGATTCTTTCATATATGATATTAGAACTGAAGATTTTTATCAAGATATCAAACAGGATTTGAATGAGAGGTTCGATACATCTGATTATGCGAAAGATAATCCATATGGGTTTCCTAGTGTAAATAAGAAAGTGATAGGAATGATGAAAGATGAATTAGGTGGACAGGTTATGACAGAGTTTGTTGGATTACGATCAAAGGTATATGCTTATTTAAAGGACAACCAAGACCCTTCAAAAGCTAGCAAAAAACTGAAAGGAATAAAAACCAATATAGTTAAAGATAAAATTACGATTCAAAACTATAAGGATGTACTGTTTGGTAAAACGGAAAACCTTTCTATAACCCAGTATAACTTAAGATCATACAAGCACAATATGTTTCTAGAAGAACAGAATAAAAAAGCGTTAGATCCTAAGGATGATAAAAGGATAGTAACAAGCGATAAAATACACACTTTACCTTTAGGTTATAAACATTAAATTCAAGTACCTACTTAAAAAATTCAAGTACCTACTTCAAAACTTCAAGTACCTACTTCAAAACTTCAAGTACCTACTTAAAAACTTCAAGTACCTACTTAAAAAATTCAAGTACCTACTTAAAAAATTCAAGTACCTACTTAAAAAATTCAAGTACCTACTTCAAAAAATCAAGTATATACTTAAAATACTCAAGTAAATCTTATAATGAAAAATTCTTCCTAAATAAATGAATGAAAAGGCTCCAATCAAAGTCTATGACTTTAGTGAAAAGAACACTTATCAGAATAAGCACGACCTTGCACCTCAGTGGCCATTTAGATTATTAATTTGTGGAAGTTCTGGAACAGGGAAAACTAACCTTCTTTTGAATTTAATTTATGAATATCTTTGTTTCAACCGAATATACTTGTATGCTAAAGATCTTGAAGAAGATAAATATCAAGACCTTATAACCAATTTAACCACTTTGGAGTCACAATGCAAATCGAAAGTCTTAACAGTAAGTAACAATCTTGATGATATTGTCGATGTGGACGACTTAGACCCTGAGTACCAAAACTTGATTATCTTTGACGATTTTGTCACTGAAAAAGACCAGAAGAAAATAGAAGATTTATTCATAAGAGGAAGAAAGAAAAATGCCTCAATTATTTACTTGTCTCAAAGCTATCATAAAACGCCAAAGGTGGTAAGACTCCAGTGCAATTATTTTGCATTCTTTCAGTGTTCTAATCCAAAAGAAGTAAAATTAATAAGACAAAGCCATGTATCCAGTATAGACGATGAAAAATTTCTCAAACAATTCGAGACTGCAACCAAGGGCTACGGTTTTTTCTTCATAGATTTAAAAATAAAAGATAAAACCCTTAAGTACAGGAAAAACTTTGAAAAATTTACCGGATAATTTATTTCTATAATAAATGAATAAATTTGGTAGTGTCGGAAAAAAGGTTAGTAACGAATCGAATGTAAAGGTAGTTACTGACGAAAACGGTAACATTAACCTACAGGATAGGCGAATTGTTAATTTAGGTGATGCCAAAGCAGATCAGGATGCGATTAGCTTAAGGTTGATGACTATTATTTTGAATCAGTTTAAAGAACAAATAACTGCAGAACAAGTGCAAGCCAATCAATATTTTAGCGAAGATATTAACAGATTAACCTTGGTAGATGATTCTCCTGACAATGCAATGGTAAGGATCAAAGATAAAGGATTATTTGTAAAACCAACAATTCAGGTTACTGATAAAGAACTTGATGCTGGGAATAAAGTTATCACAAATGTTCAAGATCCTAGAAACAAACATGATGCTGTTAATTTAGGAACGTTAACTACGTATCTTTTAGATTTTGACAAAAAGCTCGAAAACCAACAAGCCCTTAGCATA
The DNA here is from genome assembly GCA_023053575.1 of Branchinecta lynchi. Taxonomy (NCBI): domain Eukaryota; kingdom Metazoa; phylum Arthropoda; class Branchiopoda; order Anostraca; family Branchinectidae; genus Branchinecta; species Branchinecta lynchi. Next base: position 27,729,886 of record JAKZAP010000002.1, read on the forward strand.
AGTATTGAAACGAAGATTGGCGACCTTAGCAAAAGTATTGACAAAAAGCTTCTTGACCTTAGGAAAAGTATTGAGAAAAAGCTCGAAAACCAACAAAAAATTAGCAGTTTTATTGGTTCAAATGATTTGGACCAAAATCTGCATATCAATGGTATTGAAAGAGCAGTCGTAAACATTTTAAAAAGGCTTTTAGAGCAAAAACCTGTTGATCAAGATTTTGTTAAGAAAACAGAAGACTTCATGAAAACTAAACTAAAGAAATAAAATTTATATGATAAATTTATTCCCTAATAAATGGTTGAAACAATGGAGTATACAGTTTATTTGTCAAAGCTTCAGAAAGGAAAGCTGAAGAAATGTTTTGATGCTAAACAAAAATGTCAGATACGTGTTAGTCATAGTAGACAAAATGAACGGGAACCAGTCAAGTTACTTTTAAGTAAACGACAAATTGATAAAATTGAAACATGTAAAATGAATAATAAGGGTTGTGATATTGATGTATCATACAAGCAGATGAGAGAAGCGATTCAAAAAGGTGGATTACTTCCATTTTTAATACCGCTAGCAATTACCCTTGGTAAGGCAGCTTTAACAAGTGGTGCTGCTGCTTTGGGTACATTCGCTGGTAAGAAAATTATGGATAAAATGACCAACACAGGTGGTGCGCTAAAACTTCCTGGAACACAAAAAGTTACCGGTAATGGTGTACGTGGTAGACCTAAGAAGGAAAAAACCGATGATGTCAACACAGGTGGAGCGCTAACACTTCCTGGAACACAAAAAGTTGTCGGTCATGGGGTACGTGGAAGGCCTAGGAAGTCAAAAAACGGGGACATCAAAAAAGAAGCAAAAGTAAAGTAGGACCTCTAACCAATTTTGATATTATGGATGCATTAGGGAGTATACCACAGTTTAGAGGTGTGTTCTCTTTAGATACGCTACCCAAACATATAAACGATTCGGAATGTGGTGTAATCAACTATGACAAACGTGGAATGCCTGGAACACATTGGGTTGCCTATTGTAATCTACCTGAATCCCCCTATGTCGAATTTTTCGATTCTTTCGGTATTCCTCCAGGAAAAGAAATAGTTAAATATCTAAAAACTTCAAAGAAAAAAATAGCTTATGAAAATCTTGCTGTCCAAAATATAGACGAAGTAAACTGTGGACTTCACTGTATTTCCTACATTAAGCGCAAAATGAAGTTGGTAGCTTTTCGTTTATAAAAATTATTTTCTAATAAATGGAGATTTATTGTATGAAATGTAAAAAGAGCACTGACACTGAATCAATGTTTAAGGCAGTGTCACAAAAAAATAATGTTCCAATGCTGAAAGGGAATTGTGTTATTTGCGGGTCGAGGAAAAATCGCTTTTTAAAAAAAACCTCAACGCAGAAACAGATATTTTAAAGACGTATTATTCTAATTATTCAGGTGTGGATGATATTTACAGAAAATTAAAAGAAAATGGTGTTAAGGTTTCCAAGGATAAAATAAAAAATGTGTTGCAAAATGAGAATGTGTATACGTTACACAAACCTTCCTATCATAACTTTGAAAGGAGGCGAGTGTATGTTCACTATGTTGATGAGCAATGGCAAGCTGATTTAGTTGATATGCAGAAATATAAAAAAGAAAATAATAAAACAAATTACATTTTAACTGTTATTGATTGCTTTAGTAAATATGCTTGGTGTGTCCCTCTGAAAGACAAAACGGGTGCTGAAATAATAAAAGCATTCAGTGTTATATTTAAAGAAAGAATTCCTAAGAAACTACAAACTGATAAAGGTAAAGAATTTGTGATGAGAAATGTTCAATCTTTTTTGAAAAATAACGATATACACTGGTTTGCATCTGAAAGCGAATTGAAAGCGCAAATTGTAGAACGATTCAATAGAACGCTGAAAGACAAGTTATGGAAATATTTCACTCACAATAACACTACTAATTGGATTGATATTTTACCTTTATTTGTGAGTAATTATAATAACTCGTACCACCGTTCAATACAAATGAAACCAGTTGATGCTAGTAAAAAGGTTAATCAGAAAAAGGTTTTTAGTGCTCTGTTTCCTCCAGTAGATGACTACAAAATCACAGGAAACGTCAAAGTAGGGGATTTAGTCAGAATTAAAAAAGAAAAAAGTATTTTCGATAAAGGATATTTACCTAATTATACGGATGAAGTATTTCAGATAGCAACCATCAGACCTACCATTCCCATTACTTATGAAATATCTGACAAAAGTGGGGAATTAATTCAAGGAGGGTTTTATGAAAAAGAACTTTCAAAATTTATTATGAAATAAAATTACTTGTATATAAATGGATTCAAGACGCTTGAGTGATATGTTATCGGATATAGTGAAGAACAGAGAAATTCAGAGAAGCAAGGTTCAACAAAATGAGATGGAGAAGGCAGGATTTCGGGAATATGCTTCAGAATTAAACGCTCCAGTTATTATAGCACAAAAAGAAAACACTAAAGATACCATCAAAAAATTACAAGAGAACGCTGAAACGATAATTAATAAACTACTTGAAGGTGATAATAATTCAAGAAGACGGTTTATCAGATTAGGTGATACATTTAAAACAGCTTTACAGACCACTACTTCAGAGGAATCGAGTCGAGCTCCCACTCATGCGATAGAACCCAATCTAGAACAACCATATGACGTAAATCTAAACTTAAATATTGATGTGGAATTATTAAATCAAATTAATTTAAAATATAAAGATGACTGGAATGGTACCGATAATTATTTTAAAATGCCTCATTATTACCTTGAGCATCATAAAGAAATAGATGGGGCTCTGAATTATTTAACATCTATAAGTCAAAGTTATGGTGGTCTGAAAAGTAAAAGTTATAGTTCGAATAAGTATGATCAAATTATTTTATTTATACAAGACTATAAGGATAGATTAAAAAAAATTCAATCTAGTATACCCTTTATCAGACAACAAGGAACTGGAATATTTATGAACTGTGATGAAATGATTTCAAAATTATACACTTTGATAGGTAGCAGAGTAAACGGAAATACATCTGACGAGGTGAGAAATGAAGCTATTGATATTTTGGATTCGTTAATGCGAAATAAATTTCTTACGAAGAGAAATTACAATTCAATATATAAAAATTATTTCTAATAAATGGTGTTGTTAAACATTGAAGGTAATGAAAGTATCATTGATATAACATTTAGTCAACCAATCGAATTGAATCGTAATTGGGATTATGAAATAGGTTTGAATCAGTGTACTTTGTGGTATTCATGGCATAATATAAGTGATAAATTTGGAAATAATACATTTCAATACAGGAAAGATGAAGATAATAATGCAACAGAATGGATGAATGTTACTATTCCTAATGGGATGTATAACGATGATTGTTTGAATTATTTTTTGTGTCAGTATTTTGATACCCCAAAAGATAAATGTCCTATTGTAATTTCATCCAATCCAGCATCTATGAGATTTGTCATACTATTACAAGAAAAATATGTGTTTAGATTTAATAGTGACTTGTGTCAGATTTTAGGATTTGAGAAGGATAGTGAGATATCTAAGAAAATCAATGAAGGTACAAAGCTTCCGAATATAACAAGAAGCGTTGATAAAATTCAAATTCACTGCTCTCTTGTAAACAGTTCTATCGTAAACAAAAGTAAATCAGATGTCATTTGGACATTTGTTCCGAATACAGAACCGGGTTGTCAAATTGTTGAGAATCCTAGACAATTAATCTACCTTCCTATTAATACAAAAGACTTTATTTACTCCTTGAGAATGACAATTACTGATCAGTTGGGAAGACCTATCGATTTGAATGGTGATAACGTTGGATACGTACTGCATTTAAGAAAAGCTTAAAGGATTAGTGAAATAAAATTATTTACCTATAAATGTTGATTAATAATAAGCGATTACTTTATAAAAAGCAGTATGGAAGTGGAATCGGTAGTGTATTCAAAAACATTGTTAATTCCCAGTTATTTCAAACGTCAGCAAAACAAATAAAAGATGGGGCTATGTCAATGTATAATAATATTATTAAACCGAGATTTGAGTTGTTGAAAAACAGAGCAATAGAATATGGGAAAGATCTGATCGATGTAAACAAGAAAGAACTCATTGATGTAATTGGAAACAAAAAATCGATGAAGGATCTTATCGGTACAAATAAAAGGATTTTAAATCAAAGAAGTCAGGACTTGATCAAAACGTTAATGACTGGAAATGGATTAAAGATTCTGAAATAAGTTTTATTTAATAATTTCTTTCTTATATAAATGGCAGTAAATAAAGTTATCAGTCCGCAATGGAACATTTTTGATGAACCGCTTGTTGATGATACAGTGGTAAGATACGAATTTAAAGAAATTCGAGAAACAGATGTGAATGTATCTAATAAATCAGAGTTTGAATTCGTAACGAAGAAATTAGATTCCTGGTTTTATCCAAGTGAAAGTTATCTTGATGTTAGTGTAAGAATAGTGAAAGAAAATGGAGATAATATAGCTGCAACCGATATTGCTACTTTGACGAACAATGGATTTAATTTATTCAGTACCGCTGAATATGTAATAAACGATGAATCGGTTGAAAAAATTAATCATGTTGGTATTACAACTACCGTTACAAAGTTGATTGAATACTCTGATGATTATTCTAGAAGTGCAGCAAGAAATCATTTCTGGTATAAGGATTATAATCAAGGAAAAGAAATTAATCCTGTTATTGCTTCGTTTACTGCAACTCCAGTAGTAGCAGGGGCTGCAGGGGCTGCAGCAGGGGGTGGAACAGTCAGTTTGAGAAATAATAATAATTATAATAAAGGATTTGAAAAAAGATATAACAGAACAAAGAGCAGTAAATTAGTAAATATGTATTTACCATTATCAGAATTGTTTGGATTTCTGAAAGGAAACAAACGATTCTTCAGAGGTGCATCGCATAAATTATTTCTAAGAAGAAATGATGATAACAACATGATTATAAGAAATGGAAATACTAATTTCAAAGTAGTAATCGAGTATTTATCCTGGAAGATCCCTATTGTAGCTCCTAGTATCGAAATGATGAGTGAATTAGAAAAGGGTCTTGCTAAGGATAAAAAGCATAATCTGATGTGGGAAGCATGTAATACTTATAAAAGCGATGTTAGTCAAAATAAGGAACACACTTGGAAAGTTATATCTGAGAGAAACAATCCAACAAAAGTAGTTGTGATGCTACAGAAAAATGAAAAGCATAACAATCAATTAATGAATAATATGGTGTTTGATCATATGAATTTAACAGACATAGAACTTAGAATTAATGGGGATAAATATCCCGAAGAACCACTTAAATGTGATTTTAGCGATGACAAATGTAAATACTCAAATCTTTACAATAGGTTCATACATTTGGGTTATAAACAATTAGCATTTGATACTGGTAGTGTTGTTAGTATAGAAGAATTTAAAGAAGTATATCCACTATTCTGTTTCGATGTTTCCAAACACGAGTCAAATATTTATAATGGAACAACTGCTGATATTGAAATAAGTTTAACGTTGAAAGATAATCAACCCGTACCATATAATGTTTACTGTGTTATATATTATGAAAGAAAAGCTACATTAGGTATTATTAACAAAAATATGTATGTGAGTTTGTGAGTCTGGATTTTTATTTAATAAAATCATCCCCTAATAAATGGAGTCCGCAAAGGAAGTCTTGAATACAATCAGAATGAATAAATACAATGAGACAATCAGGAAAGAAGAACTAGTTCTTGGATTGAAATATACTATTGTTAAAATGAGAATTGCTAAGACAAAATATGGTGATAAGTTGGTTGTAGTTATTAATCATAATGACAAACCCTGTGATTTGTTTATAACACAGAAATATAATGCCATTGCTAACGAATTACTTTTAAAGAAAAATCTAGTTTTGCAACCGATTGTACGCGAAAACAAGAACAAAGAAACATATGTGGATTTAGAACTGTTTACTCAGTAATATTTGAATAAAAAAATGAAAAATGTAAAAAAAAAGAAGTAGTAGTATATTGTAGTATTTTATATGTAGTAAAGGGTAATATTCTCATTTCTTGTATCCTTTATTTTGGAATTAAGAAAATAAAAATGTTCTTAAAAAGGGGGATAATTTGGTAAAAAGGATGTTAAAGTTTAAGAAATTGATGTTAAAATGGGGTTTTGAAATTGGGGGGATGGTGAGCTAGAACCCCCTTTATATAACTACTATCATGCCGATATTTCGAGAATTTCGACGTTCTGAGCAAAAATAGAAGTAGAACAAGCTGCCGCATCTCCAGTAAGAGCGCTACACCGATGAACTGAATCGAACAGTATTTTAAGTAAATCCAGACCATCGGGGTGGAACTTGGTGGAAAGAACAATCCTAACTCTTAGACACATTATTGACGGAACGTGACCGTAAAGGGGGTTTTCCTCGGTAATCGCGAGTTAGGGTGCTTCCAGATGGGCTAGGATGATGATGCTAGCCGGTCGAATTAGGGGCCTGACCAGATTAACTTGGAAATAGTCTATCTCCCCAGTCCGAAAATCTTTGGGGGAGTGGAGGGAAAGGAAATTCAGAATCTTGTGTCATGCACAACTTTCGAGCGGGTGATAGGATCCGAATAAAACATGATAACTGACGAGAGGACATGTCACAGGTGTCGTAGTTGGTGATACATACCGAGTGCGACAACCGTCGGGGGGGGGGGGGGGGGGTCGCGAGCGAGACCGGAAATATCTAGACACGCTTTGACTGGAGTGAACTAGTGGGATTTACATTATCGGGCTAGATCCGGAAACTATGGGGGGCCACAGTCCCGGAATTCCGGCGATCGCGAGTTAAGGTACTTTCAGTTGTGCTACGACTATGAAACTTGACAGACACATTATGGACCCGACAAGACTGACTTGGACACTGCCACTTCCCCTTCCGACCATTCTGGGGGGATTTGAGGGAGGAAAAAGCCGGAAACTTTCGAAATGCATAACTCTCTAGCGGGTGATCATAACTGAAAGCAACTTGATAATTAGCAAGAAGTACATGCCTCGATATTCAGTTTTACGCCGAACGGGATCCGGCAACTATGCGGGATTGAGCACCAGAAATCCTATGACATGCTTAGCCTATTATGGAGTGCTCGGGACCGGACTTTGTGGGAAGGAAAAACCTAACCTCTAGACAATCATTTTAGAACTGGGTCGGATCCGGGCATTAGCGGATGAGTTTTGAGGGGAGGAAGGCCCGTTAATTTTGTGGCAATCAAAACTCTGGTACGACTGACAGAACTTGAAGACTCCTTAAAGTGCGCATGCCAACGTCAATGTGCTGAAAATAATTCTGACGAAACGATACCGACACTTTCATGGTCCGCAAAGGCCCATGCTTATTGTACCTCAAGGGTTTAGATTAAAAATGAGTCCTAACCACCTTAAAGTGTCGATCTTAACCGCACAGTCCTACTTCGCGCAACTAAAGGAAAAGTTGCATGGAATGTTGGGGGAAAACTATTCACTGTTCCCGAAGCTTTCCAGTAGGTCAGGGTCACAAAGGCTTATAAGAATTGACATGATACAAACGGAGCAGACAACAATTGACGAGTTGGAAAAGGATCATCGGAAATTTCATGGCACGCTTAGAGTTAGGTATCGGTAGAGACTTGGCAAGAAGAACAAGCAACTTTCGAACGAGTTATCCAGTTTGGATGGTCCTTAATAAATCACCATGGCACCAATCCCATGACAACTTCTATCCTGAAACAGTTGTCATCGAATAGAACAACCTTTGCAAATTCACTATGTCAGCCAGTCTTATGATGAAAGGGATCTCGGGGAAGAGCGCAAACCCTATCTGATGAATGAAAGTATCCTTGCAAGGGCCACATGATCTTTCAGCCCTTGTTCTTTATAGTAAAATAGTAGAATGAATAAAAAGGTTGTTCCTTCTTTTGTCGTTTGATGATCCGAACCACGGGGGGGGGGGGGCAAGGGAGGCGAGTCCCTATATGTTTGTAAACAACACATAGCTACCAATAGGAGTAGCCAGATCTCAACCAAACTTGGTGGAAGGGTATAGCTAGGATCCTAGATATTCCTTCCGATCTGACCACAAGGAATTCGACCCGACCATGTAGGAGGAGGTTGAAGGACGTGGTCCATATATTCCTGTCAACAGGACATTTGCTAGAAATAACTTTTGTTAACAGAAGGAGTTGCCTGATCTTAACCGAACTTGGTGGGAAGATAAAATATGCTTTTTCAACCCCAGTCAGGGTAAGTTCTTGTCAACCGCCACAGAAAGAGTTGCCGGACCTGAACCATACTTGTCGTGACGTTAGAGCTAGTGTCTTAATAGTGCATTTTGAAAGACCAAATCACATCACCTCAATTTTGTCTGCAAACCACAACACCACCAAGTGATGTGCTGCCAGAGCTCAAGGGGGGATCCGATTGTGTGTGACCATCAAAAGGCAGAACTACGGCACTAGTTCTAACTTCCCAAGTTCGGTGAGATCCGGCAACTCAGTCTGGTACCTGGCTCAAGCTGCCGTTCACAAAAATTTGGACCCACTTCCGACAGCGTTTGGACCATCAAATGACACACCCACAAAAGAACTTTTATTCTCTTACACTTTTTCCACAAAGAAAAAAGGTCCTTTTTTCGAAAAGTATGGGTCTCCTTCCGTTGCCCATATTGTGGATTTATGTATATCGTTTACAAGGGATTCTCTTTGGTTAGCCAGATCGGTCCCATTTTTTTTTTTTCCTGAGGTCCTGCATTCGTTTGCCAGAAGGGTTCGGTGGTAAGGGGTTTTTGGTCCCGTTTTCGGGAGGACCTATCACAGTGGGTCAGAAAACTGAATTGGGCTTGTCTTTATACTATACGCGAAGAAGGGAGTAAGTCCAAATTTAGTATGTCTAGTGCGGTAGCAATTCCTGGGATTAACCTCCTGTACTCGAATATGCCGGAAGATAAAATTTGTTTTTGGGCACAGAGACAAGTTGAAAGGCAGTCGCTTAAACGTAAGCACCGGAAAATTTGTTCACAGCGCATCGGAAACCTAAATTTGGAGCAGCAGTCCTTTCACAAAATGAACTTGTTCCTATACTGTATGCATAAAAAGCTTCTAGGTTCAGTATCGGCTTAAAACCATATCGACGACTATTTTCTATATTACCTATTCTGTCTTTATACGGTGAGCTATCGAATGATATGTTACTCGTCCCAAAAGTAAAATAAAATTGACAAACCACACACCCTATTTATCAAGGTATAAAATCCCAAATTTTGTAACTTAGAAGGGACCCACCCCGGATTAAATCCACAATTTTTGGACCAACCCACCCACCCCAACACGGCTAGATGTTAAAGATTTTAATACCTGTGCCCCCCTGTACATAACCTAAAATTCTCGCGCTGATGTTTTTTTTCCTTTAAATTAGTCATTAATACCCTTCATTCAGTATTGCTGTTTCGTGCTACAAACCAATCACTCAATTACATAATTTGTCTTTGCCATTGGCATGTCTGACGTTTTATGCCTTTTTAACTTTACCATTTTTCCTATAATTGCACCTTAAATGTTTTATGAAGCTTCTGACGGGAACTTGCGTGAACTTTTCGTATGGCGTACATATAAAACATAATTTTATTGTTTAATTTTCGAAACAGCGAGATAATAGAACATTTTTGCTCGATCTTATCTCGAGTCCGTGCACTCGAATACTGAAGGAGAACTTTCCCGAGAAGCCTGAATCTTTTCCAGTGAGTGAAGCGCATCGGGAAACATTCCAGTAATAATTTTCCTTTTCCATCCGTCGCGAATCCAATTTGAAGTGAAGATGTTAGAGATAATCTATTTTTGTTCAACGGATTACATCAGCTCACCTAGTACCAACGAGCTGTATCTCTGGTCTGTCGGTTCTACTTCAGACTTCAAATGGCTAACTTAAAGCACAAGGGCGCTGTAGAGACTGTTAAATTACAGCATTATTACATCCGTGGCTCTTTAAAATTTCAACCGGTTTCTGAAAAAATGTCTGAGCTATTTTATTTACATTTTGATTCAAAAACCTATATTTGGTAGGGTTCTGAAAGATTATAAACCTTCCCGAGCTATTTTTACCCTCACTCCACCTCCGCGGTTCCCTATGAAATGGTTGTTTCAGAATTTCACTTCAAATTCGCCATTGATCAACTTAATCAACTTAAACTTAAGCAGCTTAAACGTCTGAGATCCTTTCTGAAAAATTGTATGTGATATGGAGGATAAACCGCTCATGGTAGGGTCCACGGGTGCGTGAAAAGTTCATGACGCCAGTAAATAATATAAATATTAACTCAGTATGCGCTCGCCTCTACACATTTCTCAGAACAGTTCAAAGCACACCTTGCATTATTTACCTTTTTGTTCCGCCATTGAGAACTATCTTAAGTCCTGTGAAACTAAGATATACATTTAACAAATTATCCACGGATTTGACTGTTTAAAGCCCGTTCCCAGACCCATTGACTTCTAGCAAAACTTCGCAAGATTCAGAAAACCGGTTTTACGCATCAATAGCCATGATACACGGGTGCAGGAAATGAATTTAGCATAGAAAATAGTGAATCGTGGCAAGGCAAAGATTAGTGACTTATCGTTAGCGGGCCTCGATTGTCACATATGAAATGCGTGTCTCTGGACTTGAGTTTTGCATTGGCATTAAAGAAACGACGGGTCCTTTAACACTAAACTAAACTGAAAAAGTCTAGCGCATCCCTTCTTGTTAAGCCGGCTCAGCCGCTTGGGCATACTGGCAGGGTGAACATGTTGCTCATCTATATGTTTACCCCTTATTACAGTTAGGGGCACCAGTCTACAACACTTTCAGAATACCATATCAAACAAGTACACATGCCTTCGATACTTTATTATAAAACGAACCGTCACCGCATTGGATTGCTGAACTTTCCGTTTTTGTCAGGTGCATCGTAATAAGATTATTTATACATAATAAAAAAATAAAAAAAATAACCTTATCTTATACATAATAGGCAATAACCGGGAAATAGCCAGTCAAAATAAAGCATTAAACATAGTGGGGATATCTTGTCACTTATTCAAGACTTCAACGAACGCTTGCACAAAGCTCTTTCTGTAACGCTCCGTTCTTGCATTAAAAAACCAAATACTTTCTGAATGCCTCTGCCTTTGACCATGCTTATCAAAAAGTGCTTGGTGTACTGGACGGGCCCAGGCCTACTTTGAACTGATGGTTTCTGCGTCCCTGACGCTATTAGGAAGACGATTCCAACAGTCTACTTTTCGTTTTTTAAAACTCCACCCTCTTGGGCCTTTTCAAAAAATGTCACGTCAAGTTGTCCAATTGTCCCCTGAGACCTTTGTGCTTTGAGATGAGGATATGCTGCTTTGTTTGATTGGAGAGGACAGCGTTGCCACCTCCTAGGGCAGTGCCAGGAGTCCTCTTTACCAGATCAGTTTGGGCCCGGGGAGCTCTTCCCTGGTATATTGCTACAAAGTAATAAAAATGGAGGGACATTAGGTTAGGGGAAATCTAAAAAGGATTAATATATTCGTATGTGGTGCTCATAAAACTTTATGTATGACCCACCCGTGGCTGAATAAATACTATTCTGTTAATTGTATTCATCCTCTGCTTTAATATTATGATGATAATTATATCATAGTTGGTGAAATTTTAAGGATAACTTTTCCTTCAGCCCAAGCTGACTGTGACTCATAGTTGACAGTGCAAAACCGATACGTCAGCTGAATTTTATTAGAGCTTTATTTCGTCCCTTCTTGGCAAGGGTCCTCTTCAGGCTCAAGCTGGGAAAGGAACTTGTGGAAAACAAAACAAAAATTTATAGAGAAATTCAGCTTACGCATCCGTCAGCGGTTTTGCACTGTCAAATATTGTAGCCATAGGGATGTCAGGTGAAATTTGTTCTAGCGATATTTCTGGCCTTCTTAGCAAGGGTTAGGCTAGAAGAAACGAAGCTGCAGTATTTAAAAAAAAAAAAAAAATCAATTTGAAAAAATACAGTTTTAGTGCAGGGTTCGTTTCTTCCTGCTACAGCATGACTTTGCCAAGGTAAAAAGTAAAAGTATCAGCATCGGTCTATATACATGTCTAACTTGCGGTGCTGATATATGATTCTCTGCCCTTAGCCAGGAAGTGCAATGGGCGGTTGGGGGCCAGCCATCCTGGTGCACGCACATCCTTCCTTTCACTTTCGCTAGATTTATCAAGGTACACATTTGAAACTGGGTGGACTTTGGCTAGTCTTCCAGGTCTACGTCCCAAACCAAACGTTACGCACCACCGAAACTCGAACCAGCGACCCTTCGCTCACGAGTTTGGCTAACCATTCGACCATGACCGACAAGGAAGGATGAAATGTCGCTAGAACAAATCTATGCTGACTGATCAGTTATATATACGAATCATATCAATATGATTCGCAGTGACCTTGTGCTGAAGTTGTACTTAAAGGACTCCTCGCACTATTTCTCAATAAAGGTTAACAAGATACGGCTGAGATCCTAGTGCTACTCGTTTCTCCGCTATCCGCTGATAATTGATTTCATCGATTGAACATTCTATTTTGTATTTGTGGTACGTCTATGTGTTTGTCCCTCTATGCTTGAAATGTTCAGCAAATGCAAAGGTAAGCCGCTGCCAGAAAATAAGGCATATAACAAAATGACATATCTTATCATCACATTTCTACTCCCTTCAGAGGAGTTAGGTCCTCCGATTTTCCGAGCTTAGCGCCGTAAAACATGGAAGTGTAGTCTTTTGTTGAGATTCCTCGTCTGGATGAATTTTCGGTTGACGTGCAAGCAGCTCACATTGGGAACGTTATTGCTAGAGCCTCGGGTGAAAAAATACAAAATTCCTAAGATAGGTCAAAATATTTCCGGTTTTTTCAAATATCAGATGTAAAATTAAGCTTCCTTTTCAGTTAAACTTTAATTATAACATAATTTTTTTTCCTTTCCAGATCATCGCCAAAGACACCAACGTTGTAGTCATTGCTATTGCTGGCAAGAATCTGGCTTCCTTAGCAAATGGATTAAAGAAGAAGTTTTCACCATACGCATTATCCTGTGTCTCCGTTATTTTGGATAAGTTCAAGGAGAAGAAGCAGAATGTAGTCCTAGCAATGAGAGACGCCATTGACGCCATCTATCCTAGTGTAAGTTTCATTTGATCAAACAGGGTGCTTGGCTTGTGGAGCCTCCAGTATTGGGATTGTACATTTTTTTTTATTAGATTTTTTTTTCTTGGCGCTTTCATAAAATGGTAACTCATGGCAAGTAAGAATTGGTTGCTAAAGCATTGTCGTTTTCATGGTGTGCTAGAATGGTCTATGGTGATGGTCTATCAGTGTTCCTAGAATTTAGTGTTTACGCAACGGATATAAATGATTATGTAAAGCAATGAGATAGTTTCGCAATAATTAGTAGAGTGTCTCTATGAAAAGGTACGGATAGCTTTGTAATACCAACTACGCTGTATAAGATAATGTTCCAAGTTTTCACCAGTCACTACGTGGACGATCGAAAAGTGTAAAGTTCAACTGGCTGCAAAGTCAATTTAGTCCCTACTTCCTATATTCTGTTGATTTTTTCAGCGCTGAGGCATAGCCGTGTGATAACGGATTATGTAATCAGTTCGGAATTATTTTTTTCTTGGAACATAGTCTACCATTTTGAAAACTTGATGGGTTGACAACTTCAGCATCTAACCGATAGCAAACAAACAAAACCAAAGTCTTGCTCTCGGAACACTTTAGAAGCCGAACAAAGGTTGCTGCAACACATTTTGGGACTTATTCTGGTCTAAGGACGCAGGGGTAGAATCTTTTCTATTAGATACTGATCAGTCGAGCGATTGAAATTGTTCGTGTACTATAACGTACTAAAAGTGGTCTTCTTTCCTTTAGAGGGGTGAGCTGGAATTCAGTTACAAGATAAAAGTTAATCAAATCAATTTTGGAAATTGGGATACCTTTCTCTTGTGTTTCGATTTTTCTTGTCACTTTAACCCCGACCTAATGAGAAGAAATCGCGATTTCTTCCGGCTGTTGATATTCTTGAGAAGCTTATTTGGGGCCTTAGCTTTCGTGTGTTTGAGCTATTGTAGTTAATTTTGGGATATTTTGGACTCATTCCCGTCTAAGACGTAGGGGTAGAATCTGTTCTATTAGATATTGATCAGTCAAGCAATTGAAATTGTTCGTTTACTAAAATGCATGTAAAGAGTGGTTCTTCTTTCCTCTAGGATGTTGAGCTGGAATTTATTTAAAAGATGAAAGTTAATCCAACGATTTTTGTAATAGGGAGGCGCTGTAAAAAGTTTCTCCGAGTAAGGATTAAAGTTAACTGCAGTATTTGCAACTGGTATTAGTCTTATCTCTACTGGGATAAGATTATTCCGAATTAGAGATAATCGTATCTCAGTAGAGACAAGATTATCCCACAAGCAAATACTTCAAGATTTCTTCTACAATATGCATTTCTCCTGTGTTTTGATTTGCTTTGCCACTTTAACCCAGACCTCATGAGAAAAACTCGCTATTTCTTCAGGCTGTTGATATTCTTGAGAAGTTGTTCTGTGCTCATTACTTATGTCATTCCAACCGGAAAAATGCATTGTTTTGTCGTTTCCGGATTTTAATTTATTTCCTTTTCCGCCGTCGCCTTTTTTGTCTTTATTGCGTTTCACTATTTCATAAATGGCAATTCTATCGACTTGTATTCAAATTTCCTGCGCTTTTCTGCCACAAGAGCATTGAGAGGTCGTTTAAAAAGCTTTTTGTCGTATCAGGAACGTTGACTTTACCGTCGTTGTGGAATAGCGTGGGAAGGAAATCTGTGGAAACAGGGCTTTGGAATTGATGAGACCTTTGTTTGTGCGGGTTTCTCATAAATAGCTAAGTAGCCCTCTTAAAGAACAAGTGACAGTTTTTTTTTTATCCCAAACGAAAGTGAGCGATACCTGTGACCTCCTTTATTTTTTCGTTCGTGTGTCCTTGCTTTCGTCCGTCAGTTCTTACTTCGCCGGTCTGTCCATTTTTCTGAAAGAAACAAACGAGATTTTGGGGTCTTCTCTTGATCAGCTAATTATCCCACTAAGATGTTAATCTAGGGTGCAACAGCCGTATACATCGAACCGAGGACATCTCTACGATGTATTCTTTTAAATTACGACATGCAACCATACAAGTGTTAAAGGACCCCTCGCAAATTTACTTTTTATGTTCCAGTTTTTTCTTTTTAAATTTAACTGAATAGGCCTAAGATCCGACAGTCTAGTTACACTTCACTTATTTACTTAAATAGACCTGAAAACCCGATAAAAATGCGTTACATCATCAACAGATAATCGATTTCATCCAATAAATTATACTTTTCCGATTTGTGATACCGTTATATGCTTGTCCCTTTGTGCTTGAAATTTTCAACAACTACAAAGGTTATACATTGCCCTAACAAACTTAACAAAAAGGCATGTCGCATCGGCCTTTTCCTGCTCCCTTCATACATATCGCATATATCTCCTTTTCCTGCTTTCGTTGCTTCATCCAATTTTGTTGAAATTCGAAGTCTCCGCGTCTGTATGAATTTTATGTTGTCCAGCTAGTGAGCGTGTTCCACCCTACATACCGTAGTTACTACGCATGACGTCACCAATTCTGGCTTTCTGCCGTCAAGGCTGGAACGATTTTTCTATTTTCCAGCAGAATATCATGCCACGGGCGAATCGGACCAATCACGTTCCAGAGATGCGTAGTTACTACGCTTACCACGCTCCCGAGCATGGTAAGCAAATAGTAACTATTAGTTACTATTCCGACAAGGTTGGAACGGTGAGCGTAGTAACTTTTCGTAAGGATGGAACGGAAATAGTAACTATTGTTATAACGGTGGAACACGCTCAATGTAGATGCTACTGCAGTCCCGGGTGAAAAATAATATAAAATCCCGTAGTTGAATCAAAATATTTCAGTTTATTAAGCTATCTTTTCAGCTAAACTTTAAAAATGTCTCTCCTTTCCACGAACTACTCACGGTTATGGCTGTTTTGAGCCTTTCTCAGACCCGTTGACTTGTGGCAAAAACAGGGAAAATTTTACATAACCGTTTTACTTGATGAATCAGCTTATCGCAAACAGCAGTCTACAGCATGCTACGCATTGAAGATAGTGAGACTAGGTAGGTGAGAAAATCAGTGAGGTGTTAGAAATATCGCTTGAAATTCGGGTCTGCGGGTTTAGGAATGGATGGGGCGATTGCGGAAGTAGGTTACATTAGTATTACAGGTAAGACAGATCCTGTAAGTAACTTCTTTAACTTCGTCTACAACATCTGTAAACCTAATGCGGCTTTCACACTGAGAACGCAAGAAGCTTGCATTGCGTTTGCGTAGAGTCAGCGTTGCGTCTGTCTTGCGTCGGACCTTTCACACCGTGAAGGCTTGTGCATTGCGCTTTCAGAAAATGGCTAGTTCTGATGAAGACTTAAAATGATGCCTGGACTGAACATGGAGCCTATAGGCAAATTCAGACAGTTTACTATTTGCTACGTGAAGGAGATAAGGTCCAATGAAATGTAATGTGATACAAAGTAGGGTCAAATTACCAGTCATGCTCTTGCTAAACTCCTTGTTGATGATTTAACAAATTGATAACCATGTATTATTAATGAAAGTCTTGTTGTGATAGTCAGGGACCTTTTTATCACATAGTCCAGGTCTCCTTGAACTAGTTTTACTAGTTTTTTCTTCAAAAACTTCCATTTCAGTGAAAAACAAATTGAAAAATCTGATGCATACGCGTCGGACGCAACGTAAAAATAGAGCTCAGTTCTATTCTTGCGTTGCGTCAATTTTTTAAGCGCAAGCTCCGCGTTGCGTCGTCGCAAACGCAAGGCTTGCGTAGCTCAGTGTGAAAGGCAAACGCGTCAATGTGAAAGCAGCTTAAGGCTTATTCTCGCCGTTCCTCGAGGAGTACTTTTGAGGAGTCTTTGCGTTTTGGCCCAGGGACTCCCCGCATTGTCGCGAGTTTCCACGGACGGGGAATGCTCCGAAAAATCATCACCATCACCAGAAAGGACTCGCTTTCAGATTCGGAGGGGAATCAACGTTTATTCAAACAATGTTTACAACGGCTACGTCAGCTACGATTCTTCATCAGCGATATTTCGGCCCTTCTTGGCAAGGGTCCTCGTCAGGCTGTCAATCCTCTGGTTCAACTTCGGGGAAGGAAACAAACCTGTAATCTTGGGCTCAAAGAATATGGATCAACGTTTGCTGGTATTGGTGCAATGTAAAACTAATGAAGACCAATCACAATAAACAAAACGAAAAAATAAAATGGATCCGGACTAATTTCGCCAACTGCGTATTTCTTTTTCGAACAAAATCCATTTTGGAAGCATTACTCGTGTT
The DNA here is from genome assembly GCA_023053575.1 of Branchinecta lynchi. Classification (NCBI taxonomy): domain Eukaryota; kingdom Metazoa; phylum Arthropoda; class Branchiopoda; order Anostraca; family Branchinectidae; genus Branchinecta; species Branchinecta lynchi. The sequence goes on from JAKZAP010000002.1 coordinate 27,747,397, forward strand.
CTCGTTGTTTTCCGTAGGCCGAGTCTGCGTGGAGTGACTCCCTCTGATCTCGCCGTTCCCCTTGATTCACCGAGGAGTCTTCGGTGAACGGCGAGAATACGCCTCCTAGCAAAACCTAAAAGTCTTCATCTCGTCCCCCACAAGCTCTAGCTCTAATGCATAGCCGGAATCCCACGGGATTTCGAAAAGAGGCGATCGTAGTATACCTGAAAGCGTCGGATTCGGAGTTCAAATGTCGGAAATAGAAATGGATGGATTGTTTATAAGTAAGAAAGGTCCAATGGTATCACATATATAGCTTGTCCTCCAGGGCCACGTCTCATGTCGCCAAAAGCTCAGCAATTCCCACTAGAATATCTTGATTGATAATAGGCATGTGTCGGAAAAAAAAAGTACATTTGCTGAGATTGAGTGCAGATACTCTGGCCTGGAATCCGATGCGACTGAATGCGAACTAAGGGGGTGCACAAATATGTGTTGTTACCGTATTCTGTGCTTGATAATGAGTGAATAGTGTTTTCGTTTTTCTTTTCTTTTTCTATACTCCATCCTTTCGCCTCTGCTGTTGATTGGTCACAAATGAGTAAGTAAATCATAATAATAAAATGTGTCGAATCCGTTGAATTGTACGCTGCTGACAAAGGTCTGTTTTCTTTAGACGACTCTTGAGGCGATACAAGAAGACGCGCTGGCGGCACTGGATAACAAGAACCCTCAAATTAAAACAGAAACTGCTAGCTTTCTCGCCAGAGCATTCACCAAATGCACACCAACTATCTTGAACAAGAAGCTGCTCAAGGCCTATGCAGCAGCTCTGATGAAAACGTTCAACGACAGCGGTAAGTGATGTGTAATTTTCTTGGGATATTCTTAAAGTTAAAAGGTAAGGCGAGGTGTTTGTGGAAAGGGGGAAGGCCTTATAAAGAGGGATGTTTCTCCATGAGATAGGTTTCCAAACTCTAGGTAGTTTCAAGGGCCACGATTGGCTGTTGGATGAGTTGGCTCCTACTTATGGAGGTCGGTTCAGATTTATCCATCAGAATGTAAATGCTTAGCAATCATATGAGTAAAAGCAAAATAGTAGAATACTGATAAAGGCTTTTATACGCCTCGTACCTAACAATAAAAAAAAACACAAACTCGTTTAGAGACAAATTTTGGTACCAGTTATCTAACTAAATTAAAACTCTCTACGGTAACGTCGATAGCCTTCGCTTCGTCGTACATTATTGACAGTACAACCTAGGAAAGTTAAAAATAAATTGTAAATGAATTCATTTTATGAGATATGGCACGATGTTATCAAAGATCACCAAGATGAATAGTCAAGTCTTCTTTTGACTTCTTTTGTTTTGCTTAGGTTTCCCACTTTTTCAATCACGGCGCGTTCAGATTTCAAATGTTTTTCTCGCAGCGGCGGCGTCGGAGAGCAGTAAGGTTGGATTGAGTCGACAAGCGCTAGCAAGAAAATCGCTATTTTTACGTGAAAGTAATAGTATTTTCGAAAAACGACATTTCTGATCCATTAATTGTGAAAGACCTTTTATAGTAAGTGTTGTGCTATAAAAGTGTCAACCCTCGCCGTAAATTTGAACCCCGTTCCTACAAGCGATAACACGTTTCAAGCCATGTAAGATGAATGTAAAAATTTTCCACAGCGACCTTTAAAACTTCCATGCATACCTGTTCAGAATTGTGGTGGGGGGTATCCATAGGAAGAAGACCTAAGGTTTCGATGGGATCCCAAAAATTTTAAATTAGATCCAGTCCAGTCCAGTTCCAGTCTTCGCCAGGCTAATCATCTGAGAAAGTTCAGATATATCTCTATAAGCCACATGTATTTTGACAATACTGGCGAGCAATTTTCCAGTTTCGGTCAAATTCCGAGCGAACTACTTGTCCAGCAAACAAAGAAAGTTCAGAAACGGATACAGCGTATTTCCTTATCCCTACAAAGAACATCTAATCAACTTCAAATAAAACTTTAGCTTATAAAAATTGTCGGGTTTCAACTAGATTCCGTACGAATTATATGTCCAGGTAAAAAATGATTGTCATATTCAGGTTCAGCGTCTCTTCTTACCCCTTAGTCTGTCATCGAATTAGCTTAAATTATCTTAAATCGCATTGACCAGCGACAAAGGTGGATGGTCCTCCAGTGGTTGTTGCTAGTTTGAGTGATGTTAGTCACACATGATGTCCGGACCGGCTTTTGATTAATATCTGGTAGATGATTCCGGGCCATCCTAGTCGTATTTCCAGGGTTTGGCTTCCCACTCCTTGTCAAGCTTGGATGTGAATGAGTCCACTGTCTGTGCACTGACTGTTTCCTCTGACAGGGTGTTCCAGTTTTGCACCTCTCTAGTTCTCTGTATGGGACATCCTTCATGCCTGAGACCAGTTTTGTGGCTCTCCTCTGGACTCTAGTCTCTAGCACTTCACAGTCTTTCTTGAAATATGGGCTGGCAACTGACATTCCGACTTCTAGCTTTGGTCTCACAGGGTCTTTGTATAGCTTAGTGACTGCTGTTTGCATCGAGTCGAAAACATCCGCTTGATGGTACCAAGGGTTTGGTTTGCCGCTGCTGCTACAGTTTTGGTGTGACTGCTGAATTTAAATCTTTGGTCTCCAATGACACCTAGGTCTCTTTCTTCTTCCTCTGCTGCAGGTGGGGCAACATGTTGTCATACACAAATAGATTCCCGTCTATGAAAAGTTTTGTACCACGCAGCTTCACATCCCGGCCCGCCTGGATCGCCTCTTGCAAACGCGGCTTTAGTTTACTGCGGGCTTCTCGTTCTTGTGCTGTGTAGTCGGGTGCAGTCCAAATACCGTACCCTTTCAGGGTTCGATTATTTCTTAGGATAAGGTCCCGCAATTCTTTCGAATTCAATTTCAGTAGCACTGGTCTTGCGCCATCGCCATTTGCTGATCCATTTCTGAACGCATCCTTTACATCACTGCGAACTATGTTGAACGTGGGGAAAAACCAGTTTAAGAAGTACATTACGTCCTCCATTAGCGTAGACTTTGGTGGGTTGGTAGGCTCCAGGTTGTAGATAACCAAGTTAGTGCGCTTCAGTTTCACTTCCAGTGCATTAGCTCTGTTGCTCGACTCCAGCAATCTTTGACTAATGACCGCTAGCCCGTTGCTTGTGTTTTCATTCGCCTTCACATTGCTTTCTATCTGAGCTTTTAACTCCTGCAACTGGTGTTGAAACGCAGATACGTTTTCAGATAGTGTAGGAATCAGGTTGATATTCGCACTCATCTCTTCGAGACTGAGACATATAGCAGCTAGTTCTTCGGCTACTTCGCTCATGATGCAATCTCCAAGCGTACTCCTATTATCGTCCGAGTTGCACTTGGGATTGTTCATAATTTCACAATATTGACAAGAAATGATATGCAGCTCGCTCGCGGTGTTTCCGGGGCGAGCGCTGAATGAAAGATATATGCCCAGAAATAAATGATGGGATGAAACTATATAAAATTGGGCAGAAGAACTAGCAGGATACGGAAAAAACTGATTGGTAGTATGTGAAAAAAAAGACAAAGTTTTAATCTTTTGATTGAAAAAAACGAAGCTTTTCCTGTACCTTTGATAAGCGCAATTTACTGGTGTTATTTTTGGAACTTCCCAGGATTTTTCCCAAGGGCGGGGGGGGGGGGGGGTATGCTCCTGGGATGGTTATGAGTGGGTGGAAAAAGATCACAGAGTCTGGGAATCACGGACTTGGGACCATGTCGACCCGTAACTTGTACATGGTTCATCGTTTAAAGTGCGGGTGGTGGAAAGCGCCCAGAGCAACTCAACTCGTCTTTTCGGTGTCGTTCAGTCAGTTGGTTGAGGAATTTGCAGTATCTGAAATAACTCACCCGCAGAGTTGGGATAACAAAGACCCTCATGGTCATAATGATACCTTCTGCCTACTCGAGGTCTAACCAACTTCCTTACGGTAGTGATACCTTCTGCCTATAAAAAGCAGTTTCACAGGTCCCACGCTTCAGACCGCCCCAATTTTTGAATAATTTGTTCGTAAATCTCCAGGGCTCTCTGCTTCTTATTTATTTGTCAAAGTTCGTCTGAATTTGATATTGGCCCACTTTTTCTCGTGCTCGTAGCTACATTTTAAATCCACGAGTCCCTTCTTGAGGATGCTTGTCCCGCCTGACAATTTGACTTGACAGCGAAGCAGTTGTTGGAGAGGCTTGAATCCATCCAGAAGACTCGATTGCCAAAGCACGGTCTAAAGAGAGAAAAGCCGAAATTTTATGATTGAATGAATTTGTTCACAAAAAACCCGCGAGGCCATCACGCGAAAACAAAATAAAATACAGAACTCAAAAAGTCAGTGTTGTCACCAAAAAAAGTACATAGTTTCTCCAGAAAGCGCTGGCAATTCTCCATAGCCTGCTTCAGGACCCTTCCAAGACGAGGAAGGACAGCAAAATTTTGTTTCCTGATCATATTAACTAGATCCTCCTTCTTCCATAGTTTGCCGCCCAAAAGTCTCTGTTCTTATGTTTTCTTCTAGATTATTTCTGGCTTCCAACAGTTCCAACCTTGCAACGCACAAACTAAGAATCAGTTTTTATGGCGCTTACCCTTCGGCCAAAGGCCATATAGCGATCGTAATTTCTGTTCGTCCGTCGGTCGTTGACATAACTGGATCGGATTCGGGTACGGTGGGGGAGTTGGGGGGGGGGGGATCTCGTGATTCAGCGAGTTCGGTACTTCCCGATGTACTAGGATGATGGAACTCGGCAGGAATATGAGGGATCCGAAAAGTCCGACTGAAAATAGTCGTTTGCACGATCCGAACATCGTAGGGGGAGTGGGAGGATCGGGAATCTGGAAAGTGCGATCGGATTTGAATGAAACTTTGCAAATGGAAAGAGCTAGTGTCTCAGATGTTCCATGCCAAGGGACCGGATCCGATACTCGGGGGGGGGGGGGGGGGAGTAGGAGGGGGTCACCAGAATTTTTGTGAAACGCTTAGCGTCGAGGGATCGGGATGGAGTTTAGTGGGAAGAACAAGTATAAGCATTAGATACGTTCTTGACAGAGCCAGATCTATCGGGGCTCTTTGGGGGTAGTTGGAGGGGGTGTCCCGGAGTTCCGGTTATCGCGAGGTGGGATACTTCTGGATGTGATACTTCCGACCAAATAGACTTAAGGACCGGACACAGTGCCCTAGGAAGACTTCCGTTCCTGGATCCGACCATTTTTCGGGGAGCAATTCATGTGAAATTTTATGGGGGATAAGAACTGATAAGAACCCAAGCTGACTTTGAAACATTTATTCAGTTCGTTGTAAACATTGTTTGAATAAAAGTCGTATTCGGCCACAGTGGGGGGAGATTGAGGGGAGTCCCGGAAATGTTGTGGCTCGCATAGGGGTTTAGCGAGGGAGTGATTTATATAGAACTTGGAAAGTAGAGAGATTGTATGCCTTAGAAGACATATTTTAGGAACCGTGCACGGTGGGGATGGGTACCGGAATTTCCGGAAAAATGCTCAGATAAACTTACTCGTTTCTCACACCACCTACTTGTGACAAGTGTCATATGAACTCGTAAATCTTGTCGAGATTTTTTCGATTCAAATGGAGTGGGAAACTGGAACCAGTTTAATGCATGAATAACAATGCAAAACGGATACGTCAGCTATATTTTACTAGAGTTATATTTTGGCCCTTCTTGGCAAGGGTCTTCTTCGGGCTCAATCCGCTCAAGCTATAAAATGAACTTGTGGAGAAACAACGGACGATTCATGCGGGGGCGATTTAAATTTCCGCACTTCGTTGATAAATGTTCCTTCAGGTCAAGCTGACTCTGAATTACATTTGACACTGCAAAATAACAAGTTAGATTGACAAGTACATTTTCCACCTTGAGCGCCATGAGCCTGAAGAACACCCTTGACAAGAATGGCCGAAATAGAGCTCTAATAAAATGTAGCTGGTGTATAGGTGTATCTGTTGTGCAGTGTCGAATATGATTCGCAGTCAGCTCGGGCTGAAGGAATATTTATAGTTTAAAGCATGCGTGGACCGTCATCTGGCGTTTAATTGAGTCATGCGAAATTTAAAGAGGTGACGACCAGTATGATCAGCAGGTTCGTTTGCCTAGCTTGAGCTTGAAGAGGCTTACCCTTGCCAAGAATGGCCGGGATATCGCTGTAATGCCGTATCCGCTTAACGCAGTCAGTTTTTATTCACAGTCAGTTGTGCTAAAGGATTGCTTCTCCTTCCTATGGTAATAAATAATATTCCTGTCAATAATATCTTTTTGTACTTGACCATTTTGATTTTCACTGGGGGAATTGAGACGCTATGTAAAAAAAAAAGTTGAAACAGCACTGCACGAAGATTTTGCGAGGCGAAGCAAATTTTTCCCGCTAGCGAATCCAAATTTGCCTAGACGAATGCGAGTCCGCGTCGTGTGGTCACCAAGCTTAACGAGTATTAAACTAACGAATCTGTCAGGCTTTCATTTCTGCTTTAACAGATTTGGGTTCTAAGTTGGATGGTCTGCTTTCTCCTGTTTCTCTTCTTCCCTTCCTTTCCCTTCCTCTGCTCGCCAGTATCGATATACTTACTTGCTTACTACTTGTATTCACGATTTTATTGGGACAAACTCTTGGGAACAAAATTTAGATTAATAAAAAAGCACTACAGACCTAATGTAGATGTTACTGCGTATATCGAGTTCCCGCCACGTAATACTTCAAAGACGGTATTTGAGAAGTAGTGACAACTCTCCACCTCGTGCATTGTCCCTCGCACAGCGTGATAGTTTCATTTTTTTTTTTTATGAAAGGGCATGAAAAGCATTCCATAAATTCCTTCTTTCTTGGAAATACTCCCGTGTTGTCGTTAAGTAGAAAGTTGACGGCCTCTGTTGTTTCTCCTACTTTCGCGCTCCGAAGCTCTAAAAAGGAATGTGAAGAATATTTCTACTCTGTGGTGTCATCGTCTGGAAGTTTCGTTGCCTCAAGCCACCAAATCGTCCTTAAATGAGAAGTTTAGCGGGAGAAGCTGAAAGTTACCTTTTTTTATATAATAGGTCACGTCTTCACTTGTTCGGTCTTGTGGGGGGGGGGGGGCGGGGGTCATGTTACTTTATTGATCACGTCTTTCCTAGAACTCGTTTGAAGGTGTTAAATGATATGCGGTGCTGTGGGTTCTAAGGGAAGGGGACCCGGGAATTCATAGCCGGTCGTGAATTTCCAGTTAAAATTTAAGAGGCACTTAAGCCTTGTCTTGTTCGGCTCGTGTTCTGTAGGGTAATTTTGTCCTGGTGCCGTGGGTTGCCGCCTCTTCAGTGTGGCACTTCTTAAAAATGTTGGCGGTAGATTGAAAAATACTTTTCATGCGAGATTTAGACCCACTGTTATCTGGGTAACTAGTGCACTACAAAGTTGGAGACCCAGACATCCAACAGTGTAAAGAGGAATGAGACCTGTTATAAGTAGGCATAAATAGTAAGACCTAGAATAAAGTGAACAATAACCCTTAATTTCCTGAACAGCTCATCTAGTTACCCTGTAGCGTTCAATACGATGGCTTCATACAGTTTAAAAACTGATTACATAAAAGACAATTGGAAAATACATTAGGACTTTTTATTCAAACCATGTTTACAGCGGATACTTCAGCTACGATTCTTCATCAGCGATATTGCGGCCCTTCTTGGCAAGGGTCCTCGTCAGGCTGTCAATCCTCAGGTTCAAGTTCGGGAAGGAAACAAACCTCTAATAAATAACTGAAGCTTCTACCGACTATAAATATCTTATTAAAGTAAATTATCTTCAAATACCACTGTGATGAAAAAACTAGTTCTGAGATTTATTTTTTGACACTGACGCTGTTTTTGCTGCACGATTGGGCCGATGACAGGAAAGGTTTTTTTCTACATTTTTTAGGACTTTTTGCAGTTCATTTATATATAAATATAGTTATAATATATATATGTATATATACATATATATATTGTATATGTATATATGTAAATATATATATGTATACCTATATAATATATAATAGTATATATATATCCATGTATACTTTTGTATGCTTGACATTAAAGGTTACCTTCAGACATCGAGGTTAATATCGCAAAATAACACCGAGACGGTCATTGAAAATAACCTATCCGAGCCGAAGGCGAGGAGGTTGTTATACCTATAACAACCGCCCTAGAGGTTGTTATACCGATATGAACCGAGATAGAGGTATGTTAACTATTATAACCTGATTATAACTTTTTCGAGCAAAATATTTTCATAGGTAGGCTAGGTCTTTTTCTTCTTTTGTTGTACTTTTTTCGCAAATGGGGTAGGGAATTTTATTTTAGTAAAGTAGCAACCCAAGCCTACTGTAGACCTACTAAAATGACTACTGTTGGGATCCAAGCACTTCAATTTCTACCAATTTAGTCTTTTACTTTTTGGCGATTCAGATACGATCTAGCGGTCATAAAACCTACTATAGGTCTACTAAAATGACTCCCCTGGGGGTCGTGCAGGTAAAAAGTAAACAATAACAAACCCGACGTGCTTGACGTGTTGGCTTTTGAGAAATAAGATAATTATAGAACAAAGACAGTGATCAATGCTAAATAACTAGCCTTTGGTAAGCAAGGGATAGTAGGATGTTGTTTCAGCTGACAAGCTGTATTTTCATTGGAAATCTGATTGTGTCAAGTTATGAACTAGGGCATAAGCTGTTTGTCTATGAGACTAAGATGTTCTGTAATTTTTTCAATGCTGAATTACTAGCACTGGAAAGCAAGGGATAGTAGGATGTTGTTTCAGTTGACAAGCTGTATTTTGAGTGGTAATCTGACCGTGAATGACCTAGGGTATGGACTGGTTTTCTGTCATTTTTCAACATTGATTTCATTTCTTTTCTTATCTTTTATGTCATTTTTTAACTATTTTCTTGTTTTTTTTACTAAAAGTATTTTTTATTTTTTGGAGGTCAGCTTCTGCTTTTCAGTGTTTCGGAAAAAGTGCAGTATTTGAGGAAAAGTGCTCGATTAACATCTATGAAGGCTGTACGGGTTCGTATCAGCCTCTCTGGAGGATGATACGAGGTCGTAACAACCTACACAAAAGTAATTATTGTCATAAAATAACTTCCTTTGGGACATAGTAAGATATGCATTGCATACCTGTTCGAGAAAAGTTATATATATATATACATATAAACATATGTATATATAAAAAATATGTAATATATGTATATATATTAATATGTAGATATATATTTGTATATATGTAGATATGTAGTTTACTTTATTAATTAGGGGTATGTCACAGCATAGAACGTAAGTAGCATACGAATTAGGGGTAAAGGTACCGGTCGGCTGAATGAGATTTTGGGCGAATAAGTCTTCTGCAATTAACAGTCACAGTGTTAAGTGATGGGTCGTGTTTACCTTCGCAGTTTGGTAATTTTGGGTAGCTCACGGAACACAGCTTTTCGTCCAATTACAGAAGTGAAAGTTTTTGGCGCGAACAGTACCTCTCGTCATCCGAAATGCATAAGATTCCTGTTAACGTACCTGGTTTTCGCGGAACCCAAATAGTCTACTGTTATCTGCTTTACTATCCATCACCCAATAATTTTTCAGCCCGTTTGCTATCTCAACTTGTTTTGCTTCCTCTCACTATCAGTTCCTTTCTTTTTTTTCCTACTTATTCACTCATTGCTATCTCTGTCTCAGGGAGTCAGGTTCAGGTTCAGGTTCAGGTTCTTTTTAATAACAAAGTAAATAACAAAATGTCCAGAGCCCGGCTGAGAAGACAAATTCTTAATGCACGGGATGGAAAGACTTCTTTAAATAAATACAACATTTATACTTCACTACATGCCATTCATACAAATGGAAATATGCGTATTCCCCCGTCAGTACCCGGGGCATAAGTCGGGGCATAAGTACACACTTGATTATAGTTGCTAGTCTCTGTAGAAAAAATCCGAAAACCGTCCAGCGCACAAATGTTGCTAGATTGGAGGACAGTTCTTCATGAAGGAGCTGTAGTTTATTTTACACTAAAGCCGTGACCTACATGGTAAATTACAAAACACTCAAAGCAAAAATAAAATTTTACATGTAATACAAAAAGAATGAAATCTAAACCAGGGCAAGACAAAAGAAACACCATGAAATACCACCATACCATACCATCGACATCCTTGCTCTTTCCCTTTTGTTCAAATATTGAGTCTATCTCGGCGATCTTGTGGACGTGGGCAATTGCATTGGATACTGACGTCAAGCTGGCGTGGCAGCAGTATTTCCGTCGACGCTTTTCTCATTTTTTTTTCTTTCTAAAATATGATCCAGGCTAATAGCGCGTCTGTATCTCTGATGGAGAAGAGATATCCTAGATACCGTACCTCACATATCATGTTTCTGCTCTCACAAGGAACAGATTTCTTTTTTAAAGCAATTTTTGCATTGTTGGGAAATCGGTTGCTTGGATGACCACTCGCGAACTTGGCACTCTTGTTTGATTATTTGCACGTCACCTAACTTTGAATGGTAGCCCAAGGAAACACTAAAACTCATAACAGGCAATTTTTATGCAAAGTAGCCTACTTGGATTTTGGACTAAAGATCCTGATGTAACACCAGGTTCAATATCGACTGGAGTCACTGGACCAACCGGTGAAATTCTAACTGAAGAAGCCGAAAGCCTTATTACGGGTGATACTACTCCGCAGATCCTCGCCGATTGCGGTGCGTGCGTCACATGCTCTGTGAATGCGACATGCGACACTGCATTTAATTGTCACTCGCGTGACAAATGGGAGCACGCAGTTTGTACCGCTATTGACGCTGAGGTAGTTTTGGCAATGAAACGGCCGTGCGCTATATACTTCTCATATACCTGCCAACAGTGCCGGAAAACGAAGGTTCACGATCCAATTATGACCAGCAGCAAATCCTGTCAGACCAGTTTTGAGTACCCACCTGTGACTCCCCCGTCCATAATGGTAGCAAATAGTGTCGGCAACAATTTGCCTAGCATATCTCCATTGACCCTAAACCTCGAGGGGAATGAAACTAGTGAATCCTCGCCCCTACCTTCATCTAGATTCTGCAAGTTTTTTGCCCGAGGCTACTGCAAGAACAGTGAAAACTGTACTTATGCACACCTCTGTAAAAGTTTCCTGGCTGGAAAATGTGCTGACGAAGCGTGTCTATTGCCACATAAGCAGATCTGCACAAAGTTTGCAAGTGGTATTTGCTTTAGCAATAGTTGCGAGTTCCTCCATGTTCCGAACAAAGTGCGCAGCTACCTCACTGCAAAGTTAACAATAAACGGAAACTTGACGACTCGCCAGTCATTGCGCGAGTACCAAACCCCTCGAAATTGCGAGCAGTGACGTTAAAAAAGACAATCGTACCACTAATGAGTCTGAGACTGCAGCAACAGGTTCCGTCGAACGGCCGACAACAAATACCCAGGCAGTGTCAACAAACCTTTTATGTTGCCTCTTACCGGCCCTGAGTTCCTCCTCCGGGACTGGCAGCAGACGCTCCTCAGAGCGGTCCGATTCGAATCCCTGCAACGAATACCCAACCCACTCTGATGTCCCTATACGTACCACAGTATGCTGTTCCAACACAGAACCGATTTCGAGCCCTGCAAGAGTTAAGCGTGTAGGACAAAGTGCTTTTAAACATACATTCCCGAAAGTTCTACTTTCAAATGTGCCCTGTCCAATAAGCTTGAAGAACTTGAACTTAACCTAAGGAACAATCACATCGATGTAGCGTGTTTATGTGAAACTTGGTCTGCCACAGAGTCTTTCGTTAATGTGAGCGGATATGATGTCCACTTGCTCCCGAGAATTACCGCAGACGGCCACACCGCAAGCCATGGGGGCGGAGTTGGTGCCTTTTGCCGTTCTACAATTCCAAATCGCGTTCTAAATACAGGAGTCCCTCGAAGGCCAGAGTTTGAAGTCCTGTGGCTATGGACAAGACCAAAGCAGCTTCTCAAAGAAATTTCTTCCGTTACATCGGGGTAGTGTACTACCCTCCCCGTGGACCATATAGAAAAGATCTGATACTTTATCTTCAGCAGTGCACCGATGCAATCAGATCCATGTACCCCTTTGCCGCTATCTATATTCTAGGGGATTTCAACGATCTAAAGCCTTGTTGGCTCACCAATTCGTTATCATTAACGCAAGTTGTAAAAATAAACACTAGAAGTGACAAAACTTTGGATCTTATCCTCACTAGCTGTGAAAGATACTATCGATCACCATTCAGCTTACCTGCTCTTGGACTCAGTGATAATTTCACTATTATCTGGGAGCCAAATGGTTGGCATGCCTTGAGGATAAAGAAAACGGTTAGCTACAGACCCCTGAACGAAGACGAGGTTCGATACTTTAAAGAGTGGTTTAAAACTAAGAACTGGTCCGACGTTCTCACCTCTGATGATGGTAACTTCATGATGCAATCAGTGACCACGCAGCTCTATCAAAAGTATATGGAAATATTCCCGGTAAAATGAATAGTGCTTAAAGCTCAGAACAAACCGTGGATCTCTAGCAAAATCAAGTGCCTCATTACAAAGAGAGATAACCTTTACAAAATGGGTAATAGACCCGAGGCAAATAAGCTTCGCAATCGAGTCGTGAAACTTATAAAGAAGGCTCGCAGGCAGTATGGTGTCAAAACAGAGTTAGAGCTCAAGAAAACAAATACTAGCAAATTTCATGTGAAAGTCCGGGAAATGATGGGGAAGGAGAAAAAACCCTTAAATGTAAATGATGATGAGGGAAACCCAATAACATCAACTCAGATAAACGAGTATATTGCCTCAGTTTGCAGGATCCATCCACCCTTAGTTGCATTTCCAGAAAAGGGAGATCCTGCCGAAATCCCCGTAATTGAACCATATAGCGTGTGTGAAAAGCTAAGTAGGCTAGACACAAACAAGAGAAATACCTGAAGAGAAATCCAGAGATATCCTGGAGAAATACCGATCAAGCTTGTTGTTGGGTGTGCTGAAGAACTGAACCTTATTTTAGCTGCAATTTTTAATCAGTGTTTTTTGGACGGAATTTTTCCCGATTGTTTTAAAAATGCATTTATAACACCTATACTCAAATGTAAAAACGTTAAATCTGTTAGTGATCTTCGACCGATTTCAAAAACGCCTGTTCTGTCTAAAATTTTTGAGAGTTTTATTTTTGAGCATTTATGTGGAGATATTGAAGCAAAGCTTGACCCCAGACAATTTGGATTTAGACCTGGATGCAGTACCACCCGTTCTTTGATTAGGCTAATTGACGATTTTATGAGGCATTTAGAAGGGAATAATGCGTACGCAGAAATATTGTTGAGCGACATTGTGAAAGCTTTTGATAGTCTAGATCACCAGGGGCAATTAATGAAGCTAAAGAAATGGGAGCCCGTCAGTTTTTGGTCCGATTGCTAGCCAGTTTTTTAACAGGACGTAATAAGTGTGTAATTCTAAGTAAAAGGTATATTTCAGAGTTTCTAGATATTTTCTGTAACAAAGTTTTGCTAGCTGTTTATAACCGTTTCAAATTCGCTGACGATCTGTCGTCTTTAACACTTCGAACTATCCCTCCAATCCAGTCCGAGCAAACGCTTTCAACTATATTTGATATAATGAAGAAGGACCTGACTGATGTTAAACTGTCGGTCAGTTTCTACCAAGAGTTTTGTATTAAGAGTTTCTTTCCTTAAGCGAGATCTTCCAGTTATGGAAAACATTGGTCTGGAATGTAGAGATAGCCTAAAACTTCTTGGCGTTATTTTAGATAATGATCTGAATTGGAATTCCCACGTTGATATGATTCTGTACAATGCAGCCCCACTCCTTAAGTTGTATTCTATCCTTCGTAGGTTTGGTCTTTCACCAAGAGTCATTCGGTCAATGTATTGTACGTACATCCGTCCGTGCGTAGAATATTCTTGTGCAGTGTGGCATCCGGGACTTAATGATGGTCAGAGGGACAAACTTGAAGGGATTCAGAAGAGAGCAGTGAAGATCATGCTAGGCCCCACCTACACTTCGTATGAAGCGGGTGTAGACAGGCTTGGTCTCTCTACTCTGTCTGAAAGACGCCACAAGTTGACAATGGATTTTGGACGTAAATGCTTGTCCTCTGATCTTCATAGATCTCTCCTACCGGATTACGAGGCCCCTAACCAAACTCGACCTGAAACAAGTCTTCGCGCTGCAACCCGTAATTGTACCAGACTTGTTCGCCCCGATATACACTCTACTGACCGGTATCTTTCGTCATTTGTACCATATTTCGTAAATTATTTTAATTCTGAACCGTGATATATTCTTTATTAATTGTATATACATAGAATTATTTTAAGGTAATTATTGAAAAGTGATTATAAAGTTTTAGCCGTGTTAAGAATTGTGTGACGATCCGACGCTAGCGAGTAATTATATGAGCTATTCAGGAAATAGACGTTGTTATATTATATATTAATATGCTCGTCATTTCCTCCTGTTTCTCTGCCATTAAGCGGCTTCTTGCATTTAGGATAATCATTGTCTAGAATTGGTGGGGTTGTTGGTCGAAACCCTTTCCGATTAAAAATTTGTAGCCACGGTAGTAGTATGGTAGTAGTACGAAAACGTTGCTTGTAATACTATGTAATAGCAAAGAATACTATCATTTTATGTGCCTCAGACTGGTCCAATCTTATGTAGTAGTATCCAGTAGCATCCTGTCTTGCCATAGTAGCATCCAGTCTTGCTAATAGTAGCATATAGTAGTATGTAATAACACGTTAGCCTTGAAGTAGAAGCATGTAGTAGCATCGTTATTACTGCATGCAACTTTTTCGTACTACTTCATAGTACTATTTTGAGATAAATTTTTCATCGGGTAATAGAACTGAAGTGTAAGATATTCTATCAGTTACTACTTTCCTTACTGCTCCACACTCATTTCAAGGGTTCGAATACCAGTTATTCCATCTTTTTCGTCAACCCCAAGGTGCCGCCCATGACTGATCGCCGGGACGGTTTTGTGATCCTTGGAAAATCCAGCAGAGTATCAAAGGAACAAACAGGAAACAATATTTTCACGAAGACTGATATAAAAATTTATTTTGTGTAAAGAGTGAATACACATTCCTTTTTGCGCCTCGTCAACTAGGTCAACTGAGCCCCCGTGGAAATCCAGGGGGGCGTCTGCGCCCCCTGCCCCTCCCTCTAAATGACAGATCACAGGTTCAAGTTCAGGTTCTTTTTAATTACAAACTAAATAACAAAATGTCCAGAGCCCGGCTGAGAAGATCTGCAAGAGTTTTCTCCTGGCTTGTCGCAAGCCCGGTACCTGGTTTCTTTTTTGCATTAATTTACTTTGCCAGAGCAGGGTGTGGGGACAAGAGCCATTATCGCGGGACAATGAACCAAACTCTCGAAAATAGAATTATGTGGTTGAACATATTCGAAAGGGCTTGAGAAAATGAAGAGGAAAGCATAATTGCAAGCAGGAAAGGACTTGAGTAATTGGAGAGAAGAGCATAAGTGCAAGCACATGCTCCTTAATTAACAGCGAATTCACAATCAATCTTTCAGATGCAACTGTTCGTGATGCTTCTGCCGAAGCTCTTGGAACAGCAATGAGGGTCGTTGGGGAGAAGGGAATTCTGCCCTTCCTTGGTGACTTGGAGCCTCTCAAAATGGCAAAGGTGAGTTTACAGAAATGTTGTGTCGGAACTAAAGTTTAACTGGAAAGCCAACTCATTTTTGTGTCATTTAACTGAACACACTGAATAGTTTGGATTCTGCTAAGGGATTTTTTATTTTCCACTATCTGCTCTAGTTATGACGTTCAGAATATCTGCGACCGTCCCCTCAACCTAAATTCTACTATGAGGCGGGAAATTATAATCTCGAACACAAACGCGGCTTTTCAGTGGGCAGTGGTAAGCTTGATGAAAACTGCTAAGTGCCTGAACAAAAAATAATTCACAAATCTTTCTGGTAAGGCATACAACACATATGGAAGCGCAAAGAGGTACCACAATCACACGGAAATTCCAATGTTTGAAAATCGATTATTCGTGAATAGCGGAACAATAAAGCAACACATTTTCAGCGGGTTTTCATGCCAATTTAAATGAATAAGTGATGGGTAACTAGATTGTCTTATCCCGGCCTTTTTCGGTTAAACTTTAAATGCTCTCCGAAATAACACGAAATAACGAAATAAGGAGTAGCGCCAAGACCTATGCTTCATGCATCGAAAACGTGACTTACGCCGGAGTGTCGGTCTGTACAAAGAGGAAACAGGGAAGCTGTTGTATCTCTTTCTTTTTTTTGCTGCGTTCGAAACGTGGAAATATCGGAGCCGTTGCTGGTGCACGATTGATTGAGTTTCACTAGGTACGTTATCTATCGCTCTGTCTTCAGGTGAATAAAAACATGATAACAAATTAAAATGTACTAAACCCAGTATACCTGCATAGTCAAACAGGGTTGCCGGGGTCGGTGATTTATCGCCAAATTTTTATTTTTTATTTGTTTATGACATAGCTTTGGTCAATTAGAAATACCTTGGAATTACTATATGAGCTTGCATATCTTGTTTTATTTGGAGTGAAATGCGAAGAAAATTGATCAGAAATACTGTTGGATCTGGTTGGATCAGTAGAGAGAATATTAAGAACATAGAGAAGTTGTTGGAACACGACGTTAGATTCATAGGTACTTTAAGAACCATCTTTGAGAAAGGACCAAGCCATTGTAGAAAGAACGATGTCAGTGTTACTACCCCACTAGAGATATTAAACTGGAACAATCAAGCATTTTCTGCCATTCAGCGAAGTCACACTGCTTAGTGGGATATTTAAGTGGATTGAACTTAAAGTTTGGTGATACGAAGGTTTCTTCTTTGTTATTCGACAAATAAAGGCTAATAATGTTAGTTTGTAGACTTCTATCGCAGGCGTCGCAGAGCTAGTTAGCCAGTTGGAGCAGAGTGAGGCATAGAGCTAGTTAAACAACAGAGGAGGACAGCTAGTTTGAAAGAGAGGTTAGGACTGGAGGGGGGTGTTGGATGTAGGAAACGGAATAGAACTGGGATTTCCGCGTCCCGTAGGTCTGCTCAAATTGTCTATGGTTCTCATTCGGATTGTTAGTTACTCTGAAATAGTGTCAAGCTGATTACCCTGCACGGCCTAACAAGATTTGTAGAAATGGAGCATGTCAGCTGCAGAACTTTGCCAAGATACTTTAGCCGAGGTGACAAATTTGTGAAGACAAAAAAAAAACATTCACATAATAAATTTTCGTTCTACATTCCACGAAGGAATGATATTTACAACAGTTGTTGAAACGCGTATCTACTACGCAATCGAATCTCTTTGATTGATGTTTGGGTCCACCAGTACTGTTTCTAGAGAAATCATGCTGGATACAAAATTCCACTGTATTACATCCTGATTAGACGTTCCCAGTGCGGTAATCCAGGAGTGGGGGGATCGCACCTGGAGCTGATCAGGACTGTATGTGAAGTATGTGACGTCATAAGCAGGGGTTGACTACTCTCCCTCCCTCCCTCAGTAACAACCTGTCCCCCTCGCCTCGTCTGCAGACGCGCATAAGGAATTTCATTCGCCGCTCTTCAGCGGGTCAAGTTCGGGTAGGGTGCTTTTGAAGTGCTTCGCCTCCTCGCATTCGTAAAGACTTGCCAAGGGTTAGCAAAAGTAGCAGCCTTGTCCCAAAATGAAATCCCAACTCGAGCTTGCATTCACAACTATTCCTACGCAATAACTCAACAAAATAAGATATTTATAGCTACTAAAGTTTTACCGCAGTTTGTTTTTGGGATCCAACACGTAAGGTGAGGGATACCTATGACCAGTGTTGCCACGGGTAGCGCGAAAATGCTACTTTTAACACTCTTTAGCAAAAATTACACTTTTTTCTTTGAAAAGCACTGTTCTTCTTTTAAACTGCTCTTTGGTCCGAAGGGAAACAATTAGTCTGAAAAATAGTTCTGGAAACAGTTAGATCGGTTCGCACTCCACGATGAATATCCGCAACTGATACCTACATATGCCCTGGCTTCGTCCATGTATTACACTTTCTGGTGAGAAGAATCAAATTCACTTGGCGAGCATTCTTTTGTGACACTTCTCATTTGATAGCCTATTCTGAGTCTGTTTTTATTTATAATATAAGTACAAAATAATACAGTTAGTTTAAGCTACTGATAAATTTAAATTAAGTGCTCGTAGAGAAAGCTGCTTACACTGTAAAAAGTTTATCCGTATAAAGATTAAAGTTAACTGCAGTATTTACTACTCGGATTGCTTTTATCTCGAAGTAGATAAGATAAATACCAAATAGATATAAGATTAATCTGAGTAGCAAATACTGCAGTTAACTTTAATCTTTATACGGAGTAACTTTTTACAGTGTAGGCTACCAGGCTCTTGCATCCTAGTAAGCCAGTGCAGCAGTTTCTGGAGGTGAAGCAAAGAGAAATTTGTGCAAATATTGTAAACTGTATACTTTGTCTCTTAACTGAGGGCCGTGTAGGCATTGCAAAAGGGAGGGAAAAAAGAAAACAAAATGTCAGTTTTAATGTCTAGTAAAGAACACATTTTCCTGTCTTCAGTATCAACATATAATTTATATACAGTTATTTCTGTAACACAAATCAAGTGTAGGCTCTATAATATGTCGTAATAATATTTTAATCTTGACCAAATTAAGAAACCAAAATTGTGTATTGCATGAAGATTATGTAAAAAAAAAAAAAAAGTAATAGTATACTATGTGCTTGCATGTCGGTGAATTTTTATTGACATTTTCCTATGCTAATTTCTGCAATGAAGAATTTTGGGAAAAATAGAGTGAACAGAATTGAAAAAAAAAATTGACCTTGAAAAGGGCCCTTGCCAAGAAGGGAATATTGCTTGAATGAATCTTAGCTCACTTATCCTTTCAGTGTCATCAAACATTATTCTCAGTTAGGTTGCTAAAGGAATTTCAGCCTCCCGAAAAAAATAGAAATGACCGATAATCCTAATCTGTTTTGGGGTGAGGGAAGGGTTCCTCGTTCCAACGGATGATTGTGTGGCCTAAGTGATCAGTTGTTTAAAGCCGATTCACAACGGGCTTTAGATACTCGGTACCAGCTAGTTCTAAAAATTGGCCCCGGGACCGAAGCTTTGCCAGGTTTCTGCCGTTCGCAATGTATACAGGTGCCAGTTTGGGGAACAGCTAGTCTCGGAGCCAAGGTGATCAGTCCAACTTTGAGCGTACTAGCCTATTAGATTATTTTGGGAATTATTAAAGAATATTCTGATTGGCTAGTTTCGAACCAAGCCCAAAAGATAAAATCACGTCCACTCCCTTCTGTCTTGAAAACCGAAAATGAATTTGGGTCGTTATTATTCGGTCTGACGTGGTTCAGCATTAGCCAATCAGAATATTTCTCACTATCCCCCTAAGTAATCTTATTGGCTTGTACCCGCGAAAGTTCAACTGATTTCAGCTTGGGTCCGAGACTAGCTGGTAGCCTGGACAGACACCAGTATCAACTGCGAACGGCAGAAACCTGGCAAAGCCTTGGCCTCGGAGCGATTTACAGAACTAGCTGGTACTGAGATTAGCTAAAACCCGTTGTGAATGAATGGGCCTTTCTAAATTTTTATTTTCTAGATCAAAGAATGCTGCGAGAAAGCCGTTCTTCTTGTCAAAGTCCCTGGTGCTAAAGTGGTAAAGCCGAAAGAACCACCCAAACCACCTGAACCAGTGAAGAGTGGGCCAGTTATAAGGAAACCAGCTTCAGGACCAGCCAAAGCGGGATCAAGTCAACAGAAGCCAGGAGGTTAGATTTCTCTTTTTTTGTGGGGGGGGGGGGGGGGGGTGGTCCATAAGGGTGAATCACGTCCGTCCGTCGGGTTAAAGTCAGAGATGGACTTGCAGATAGGTTTTTTTTTACTTCTTCTGCTTCAAGCTTAAAGAGGCTCTAAGATCCGGTGGAAATGCGTTACTTCGTTGCTCCGCTATTCACGAATAATCGATTCTAATATAGTGGAATTTTTTTTGTCGGATTTGTGGTACCTCTATGCGCTTGTACCTGTGTTGCACGCTTCACTAAAACGATTGACGAAAAATAAGTGTTCAAGTAGTTAGCTACCTTCCGCGAGCTGGTCACTGGCCATCGAAAAGTCGTGTTTTCATGGCACTTGCCCTTGGGCCAAGTGCCATATAGCGATTGTAATTTCTGTCCGTCAGTCGGTCCCGGTTTTGCTAGTTCGGGCACTTCCAGATAAGCTAGGACTTTGAAACTTGGCAGGCATATCAGGGACTGTATCAGATTAAATTAGAAATAGTCGCTTCTCCGATCCGACCATTTGGAGGTGAGTGGAGGGAGGGGGAATCCCGAAAAATTAGGAAAAATGGGATATTTTTAGCTTACGAATGGGGAATCGGATCTTAATGAAACTTGATATATGGAAGACCTCGTGCCTAAGACGCTCCATTTAAAATCCGTGACAATGGGGGGGGGGGAGCTGGAGGGGGAAACCGGAAATCTTTGGAAAAAACTTAGAGTGGAGAGATCCGGATGAAACTTGGTGGAAAGTACAAGCAAAAGTCCTAGATACGTGACTGATATAACCGGAACGGATCCGCTCACTTTGGGGAAGTTGGTGGGGGGAGAAGACCAAATTTGTAGTGATCCCGCGAGTTCGGTGCTTCTTGATGTGCTGGGACGATGAAAATTGGCAGGCATGTCAGGGACCCGACCAGACTAAATAGGAAATAGTCGTTTCCCCGATCCGATCATCTTGGGGCGGGGGGGGGGGGGGTTGGAGGGAGGTGGAAGCCAACATTTGAGGTATTTTTAACTTACGGACGAGTGATCAGATTTTGGTGAAAATTGATATTTAGGATGACCTCGTGTCTCAGACGTCCGACTAAATCCGGAGACCCGGGTTCTAGCAACCCGGCGAGTTCGGCCTACTTCCTGATGCACTAGGGCGATGATCCAAAGGGATCCGAACAGATTGACTTGAGTACAGCCGTTTCCCCGATCCGACCATTGTGGGGGGAGTGGATAGATGGATGGGGAGTCCGGAATCTAGTTGCGTGCATAACTTTTGAACGGGTGATCGGATTTGAATGAAACTTGTCTGGTGTAAAGAGCTATCGCCTCGGATGTTCTGTGTCAAGTCCGATACTTGTGGGGGGATGGGGGGGGGGACCGGAAAACACACGAAACTTTTGACATGCACAAAAACCAAACGGATGGATCGAATGAGAAGCAAGTTCGACAGTGCCGAGTTTATGCGGCCTAGATTTGTTAGTTGGCGTCCGTGCCGGATTCGGCCAAGGTAAGGGGGGGGGGGTACTGGAAACTTGCAGATAGGCTATGCTCTAATTTCAGTAAAACTTGATGGACAGGAAGAGGGAATTAAGAGATACGACGTTTATGTTTTCAAGTCCTGTTCGGCCACAGTGGGGGGTGTTGGAGGGAGATTGTCGTAAACTTTGAGGCTCGCATAGGGGTCAAACGAGTGCATCAGTTTAAATGAAACATGGAATGTAGAGAAAGTATATACCCTAGATGACATATCTTGGGCTCGAACCGGATCCGACAACGTTGGTGGGGGGGGGGGGGGGGGTACCGGAATTTGCCAAAAATGCTCAGATTCGTGAAACTTGATACATGGTATAAAAAAGATGCTTTAGATGCCCACGGTAGGGGGAGATAGAGGGAGTACTGGAAATCGTCTAGCACGTCTAGGGATCCAACGAGTGGATTTATTGGGCTGAAACTTGGAAGTTTGAACAGTCATGTGCATTTGCTACTGATAATCGAGACGATGCCGGAACTGCTCAGAATTGAGTGAAACTAAGTATCCTATTTCTATTTCTGAACCGCATTTTTGGATGGCGGGTTTGTTTTGTGACGTTCTCATCTACTTTCTTCTGCTGCCTACTCGTATCAAGTGCCATATGAGCTCGTAGCTCTTGTTTTTTTTTAGTTAGTTTAAATCCTTCCTCCTCCCACGCCATTTCCCCAGATATGTCCTGTCTCAAATCTCTTAACTCACAATCTGCCCTCTGGCTAATTAACAATTGAATTTGATCTAAAGGAATACCCGGCTTAAAATAAATTCTCTCCCCCCCCCCCCCCCCCCCCCCCATGTCTCCTTGGCCGTGGGTTCGAATTTTCAGCGTCATAGTAGAATTTTGCGTTCTGAGGACGGCCGTAGATATTCTGAACATCATACTAGAGTAAATAGTGAAAAAAGCACAAAATAAAAACCTTAACGCAAGCCAAATAATGTAATGTGTTCAGTTACTGATACAAAAATAAGTTCGCTTTTCAGTTAAACTTTAACAAAAATCATATACACATTTAAAGGTTATAATTTAATAATCAGAGATGACAATAAAATACAGATGTGTAAAGCAAATGAAACGATAATGTGGTAGAGATGCGTAAAGCAAAAGTTACGGTAATATGGCGCGCCGAGGCGACAGTTTGAAGTATAAACACAGTGTTCTATTTTTTTCGAGGGGTCGACGACTCTCCCGGAATGGTGTACATGTCCCGAAGGAATAATCCGGAATAGTCAGGAATAATCCGGAATGGTAAAGAATAATCCGGAATGGATTATATTAGATTAGATTAAATTTTATTAGGTGGCAGTCTTCTCTGTTCTACATAATGTGGTAACACTATTTTTATATTATTCTATATGCCATTCATACACGGTTCATAGATATATAACAAACATTCTGCTTACAAAAAACACTCACGCATCATTACTATCCTTTAGCAAGGAAAAATCTCTTCACTGTAGCCATGAAGGATGCCAGATGACTCGGATTTCTAATTTCAACTGGAATTATATTCCATACAGAGGGTTAGGAATAATCCGGAATGTTGTACATACAAAATTAGAGTCGTCGACCCCTCGATTTTTGTATGGTTTTCTTGTTGTTCTGGTGCGATGGTCCTTGTCGGCTTCTGTGCATTAGTCATCTATCTACCTATACCACTACCAAACGGATCTGTGAACTTGCCCCACCAATTTTCGTCGAAGTACGTTATCTCGTTCGATTGTTTCCATTTCTTAAAAGATAGATGTGAAATTTTATTTCTCGAGTTATTTTTCGGATCCTCCGCGACCTAACAACAGACCACTCAGACAGCGAAAAGGATACCTTTTCGTTTCCCCACGAAATGTTTCTAAGAAAGACAGAGAAGAATCTGTTGTTGAATAGAAAGCATAAATCTTTATAATGGGTTCTCAAATGAGCATTTATTATTCCTCCATAAAGCTTAGAAGCCCCCCCCCCCCATGAAACTCGGTATTTCTGGAAATCCGCTCTTTAATTGCAGTAACGCCTTAAAATAATTTCAAGCGTCATAGTAGAATTTTGCGTTGTGAGGACGGCCGTAGATATTCTGAACGTACATACTAGAGCAAATAGGAAAACAAACACACAAAAAAACTTAACATAAGCCAAATAATGTAATTTGTTTAGTTACTGATACACAAATAAGTTGGCTTTTCAGTTAAACAAAAATCATATACATGTTTAAAGGTTATAATTTGATAATCGGAGATAACAATAAAATACAGTTGCCTAAAGCAAGTGATATGATAATATGGTGCAGATGCGTAAAGCAAATGATACGGTAATATGGCGCACCAAGTAGTCCCCGAAGCCGCGCCGGAAGTTGGCGGGTATGCCGCCCAAAATAACTCAGCGGGAAGCCGCCGAAAACATCTCGGCGTGCCGACGCGCCGCCGGTGGGGTCGGCGGCTGCTGCCCGCCAGTAAAGTTATGGCGCCGAATCTGTTTAGGTGAAATGTTTCAAGTTTTTTTTTCTATTGAGTGTTATCTTCCAAAGGCTCCAGGTTTTTCTTTTATTTTTGCCATCAGCAAGTTAGCAGAAAGAGTCATCGGGCCATAAGAACAGTGATCCCGCCCAAGACAAATCTATCTAAACATTTCACATTTTATAGTCATTGTTTGGGGTATTTGATCTTTGATTTTTTGTTTTTGTTTTAGTCGTTCCGATGGATTAGAGTATTCTTTAATGTTGGCTTGTTTTTGCGTACTTTTACAATCATTTATTTCGTTATCATCAAGTTTGGTGGATCAATAAAACATAATAATAATAATAATCTTCATGTCACAGGACTAGATAGGTATTATGTAGATGGAATTTTATGTCAGATAGTACCGTGACAAATAAACCAGCTCAATTGTCATGGTAAAGTCATTTCAATTGTATTCCATTTCCATCTACGTAGTATTTGGCTATATCCGGCCCAGTGACTTTTGTACCGTCCAAGTTTCAGCACTTTCTCCTCTTGGTCACTATCCGTACTAAAAAAAAATTACTGACCACCCCACCTCCGCCGTGTCCACATGCGATGCCGACACATAAATATCAAATCTAGGGCATTTGCTCCTATCGACAACCGAGTTTTACTCGAGTGGAAGCACTTCCAGATCTTGGACGCATGACAAAGTTTCATCCCGTTCCCTCCATCCGTTTGGTCCCTATGCAGGAATCCAAGCCTCTCCCTTCATCCCACCAACGTAATCGGACGCGATTCGAACCCGCAAATTTTACATCTACGGCACTTACTACCGAACAAGTTTCTCTTGAATCGGAGAACATCCGGAAGATTTCGGTGACACCTAACTCCCACCATCGAGGCCGGTCTGGACCTCAAAATAAAATCTCTCTTACTCATGACCTTTGTACGATACTAGCAGTATCTGCTCATGTGCAACGATTTTCGGGCCTCCCATTCTACCCGGAAATTTTTGGCAAAACTAAATGTCTCGTCTTATAGGGCATTTCTTGGTATAAGATAACAAGCTTCTCTCGAATCGGAGTACTTCCGGAAAAATTTGACACGCGCCCCTTCCAACTCCCCGTACCGAGCTCAGATCCAGTCTCGATGTCAAAATCCCACATCTGGGACCCATGATCTTTGTATTGTCAACTTTCATCCCAATCCCTACATTCCTTTGGTCTCCTGTGTGTTCCCCTCCCCCCCCGTGGTCGTCTTATCTTTTTGCTCCCACAACAGATAAAGCTTATTTCAACTCGGGTCAAGCAGGTCGCAAGTTTCTGTGTTTCCCCACGCCCACACGAATGATCGGATTAATCCGCGAAAACATGGTTTTGCTGGGCATTCAGCCGAGTCCTTCAGAAGCCTGTCAAGTTTCATCGTCTTAGGAAGTGCCCGAACTAGCAAAAGTGAGACAGAGAGACTACTAATATGATCGCAATATGGCACTTGAAACGAAGTCTAATGCCATAATACGATCATAACATAAGAACGCTGACGATTCTGGGGAAAAATACTAGAAAATTGCAAATAAAATTTTGTTCAATAATAAATTTTCGGCACGCCACCGATAAGCTTCCGGCGGCGCGCCGCCAAAAAGAAGATTCGGCGCGCCACCGCCAAGCCAAATTCTCTCCGCCGCCGCCGAATGGCTTCGGGGACTAGCGGCGAGGCGACAGTTGAAGTATAGACACAGTGTTCGTCTTTTGTATGTTTTTATGGCACTTGCCTTCCGGCCAAGTGCCATATACCGATCACTTCTCCGTCGGTCGGTCAGTCCGGTGTTTGCAAGTTAGGGTACTTCCAGATGTGCTTGGACGATGAAACTTAGCAAGCATATAAGGGACCCGACCAAACTAACTTGGAAATAGTAACTTGCCCGATCAGACCATCGTGGGGGGAGGGAGGGCAGCCGGAATCCGGAATTTAGTGACATGTATAATTTTCGAACTGGTGATCGGATCTTAATAAAACTTGATATTTGGAAAGAAGTCATGTCTCAGATGTCCCATTTCAAGTCCGGACAGAATCTGATGAATGTGGGGGGGGGGGGGTCGGAGGGGTTAAGAGTGGATCGATCGGGATGAAACTTGGTGGGAGGAACAAGCATAAGATCTAGGTACATCAATGACAGGACCAGATCGGATTCGTGCACTGTGGGATGGAAGGGGGGGGGGGTCCGGAATTCCGGTGATATGGAGTTAAGTTACTTCCAGGTGGGCTAGGACAATGAAACTTGGCAGGCAAGTCAGGGATCCGACCAGATCAACCTGGAAATATTTAACTTTCCGATCCGACCACCGCGGGAGGAGCGGAGGGAGGGGGAATCCGGAATCTTGAGGAGTGTACAACTTTGGAACGGGTGATCGGATCTTAACGAAACTTGATATTTGGATAGACATCGTGTCTCGTATGTCCCATTTTAAGTCCGGACTGGATCCGATAAATGTGTAGGGGGTGGGGGAATCTTGTGACGAGCGATTGGGATGAAACTTGGTGGGAAGAACAAGGACAAGAACTAGATACATGCGATCACAACAAACCCACGAATTAACGGATTCCTACTTTCACCCTATGACCTAGTCTTGCAAGTGCCATATGAGCTTCCAGCTCTTGTTCGTGTTGCTTTGGTGCGATGGTCCTTGTCAGCTTCTCTGCATTAGTCCATCTATCTATCTATACCACTACCAGACGGATCTGTGAACTTGCCCCACCAATTTTCATCGAAGTACCTTATCTCGTTCGATTGTTTTTATTTCGTAAAAGACAGATAAATTTTGCTTCTCAAGTTCTTTTTCTGATCCTCTGCAACCTAACAACAGACTACTCAGACAGCGAAACAGATACCTTTCGTTTCCCCACGAAATGTTTCTAAGAAAGGCAGAAAAAAAAATCTGTTGTTAAACAGAAAGCAGAAATCTTTATAATGGGTTCTCAAACGAGCATTTATGATTCCTCCATAAAGTTTAGAAGCCCTGCTATGGTATTTTTTTTTTTTTTTATATCGTTACCTACTTAAATATTATTATTTGTTTCACTGACATTTTTTTCAGTTTTGTTGAGTAGAATAATCACTAAATTTTTTTCTTCGAAATATCAAGAAAGAGCCTTATTTTTTAAATGGGTTGTACCTTATGAGCATTCAGAGGAAGAGAAGTTTTTGTCTGTTTTTAGCGATTGCTCATTCTTTGGGATCCCAAAACGTACGTGGAGGGATACGTATGACATCGCAAAAGTTGTCCGTCTGTAAGCACGATAACTCTCGAAGGGAATGAGATATTTTGATGAAAGGGCAAGTCAAGTTCGTAGATGGGCTT
This sequence comes from Branchinecta lynchi, assembly GCA_023053575.1. NCBI lineage: Eukaryota > Metazoa > Arthropoda > Branchiopoda > Anostraca > Branchinectidae > Branchinecta > Branchinecta lynchi. The sequence goes on from JAKZAP010000002.1 coordinate 27,774,604, forward strand.
TTTAGCCCTACATTTAGGGGTGGGGGTACAAATTAAGGGGCAAACAAAATATTTTGAAACAGATAATGTGACAGTCGATTATGAGGTAAGAAGGCATGCTGAATACGATAGTGTAAACCATTTTGTCATCAGACATGTAGTTCGCGCGGAATCCGTCCAAAACCGGAAAGTTTGTCAAAAGTTTGTCTATTTGAAGTTGATTAGATGTTTGATTTAGGGGTAGGAAGACATTCTGAACACGATGGTGAAGACCATTTTCTCGACAGACAAGTAGTTCGCCTGGAATCCGGCCCAAACCAGAAAGTTTGTTAAAATTAAAAGTTTTATTTGGAGTTGATTAGATGTTCGATTTAGCGCAAGAAGACATGTTGAACACATACGTGAAAAAAAAAATTCTACCCGGACATGTAGTTTGCCGGGAATCCGGCCAAAATCGTAAAATTGTTAAAAGTTAAAGTTTTATTTGTAGGCGAGTAGATATCCGATTAAGGGGTAAGAAGAGATGCTGAATCCGTGTGTGACAATCATTTTTTACCCGGACATATAGTTCGACCGGAATCCGTCTTGAGTCGGAAAATTTGTAATAAGTTAAATTATTTGAAGTTGATTAGATTTTCATCATTGGGGAAAGAAGATACCCTCTTTTTTTATCTTTCTTTTTTCGCCAGACAAGTAGTTCCGGAGTTCGGCCGAAACCGGGAAATTGGCAGAAATGGCAGGAAGTTTTCGTCACAACAGATATGACTTACAGGGGTAAACACACATGCTGAATCCATATCTGAACTTGGTTTTCTCAGATGATTATCTATTTGGCCTTAATCTGTTTCTGAATTTTAATAGTAAAAATGTTCAAAGAGTCTGGCGAAGACTGGATCTGGCGAAGACAAGACCCAGCTGTCTGGATCAAATATTGAATTTTTGGGATCCCATCGAAACCTTTGGTCTTGTTGGGATAGTTACCACGACAACTTTTGAAGGATTTGGGATATTTTTTTCAAAACTTGGTTATGCTTTGGGCCGAAGTACGGGTTGGATTAGTGGTTAGTCCCCGTAGCCGAAAAGGGGTTAAATTTCAAATTAAGGAGTGTTCAAGTTCAAGCACTGAGGAGAATAAAAATTAAAAAAATACTTGCTAATAATTCTACCTTAACAACAACGTCTACCTAGGTACCCTATAAATCTAACAACAAATAATCTAGCCTATATAATTTGACCTGTATAAAATGACCTGTTGATCCCTGGTTTGGTTGTATCGTTTGAGTCAAGGTCTTATTTAGGACGGATCTTAAGCCGCGTTCGATTCACCCTTGTCTCCGTCCTAATCTCAGCCCTGTCAGTGAAATCCCGTTTTATTTAAGTGCCGTGTCCGCTTAATGCCGTTTTATTTGTCGTATAAGCTGACAATACTCTTGATGACTATCTATCCTTGCCGATGGAAAATCTCCGGTCTCTACGGGTATCTAGCGGAAGAAAGACAGAAGTGGTGTCGCAAATACTCCTAAACATCGCGGTGATTGATTGACAGAGGATTTGAGCCGTTGAGTTTGAGGCGTACGGACACGCTTACAGCTTCTTCCTGAGGATCGGTGGCGTGTTTTGCTTAGTCAGTGCCCTGTCAGACAGGACGCCGAGAATGATGACATGATCTCGCAGCAAGTTTCGGTCCTGTCTCAGGTAGATTTCTCGACTGTGTTTTATTTGTGATGTTTGTCCGTTGAGTCATTCACCTGACAAGGCTAAAACGTTTTTAAACCGTGACAAGGCAGTAATAAGAAGACAAGATCGAGACAAGGAGGACTCAGATCGAGCAGCTCTATTCTACTACCAAAGCACTGCGCCTAGCTGCTGTCGCAGTGACAATCTTGGGCCCAGACGCTCTAAGAAATGCAGAGTAATCTGAGATCGGTGACGATTGTCAGGAATACTGCTCGTTCCCTTCCGGAGGGGAGCTGTATGGAGAGACTGTATAGCAGAGTTTAAGCGAAGAATATTTTAATGCGTGTTAGAAAGCGTAAGAGCCAACTGCCAGTAAAAGGAAAGGAGTTCGAAACTCGACAAGACCTGTAATTAATAACAAGGTTCTGAAGCTTCCCATAGCTTTATTTGTAAAGAGTTTCGGTTAAGTATGCGCTTCTTGCCCAGCAAACTCGGCATTGCCGGAAAAACGCTACAGTTGTAGGTGCGAGGGGTGTAGATTCTGAAGCCTACGGAGCTATAGGATAACATAAACGGCAGAATAATTACGAGGGGTCCTTTAAGCCCTTTGTTTTGATCTTTAGGAGGTGCAGGACCCCCCAAAACCGGTGCCAAAAAGCCTGTAAAGCCTGCCCCCGAGGAGAAACACGAAAAGGAACTGTCTACAGAGGAAGTAGAAGAAAAATTTGCTGCCGTTTTTCCGCCCGAGGTTGTCTCTGATTTGGTCGACTCCAATTGGAAATCGAGACTCTCTGCGTTGGAGCAGATACTCCAGGTCAGCTGTTTTAAGCTTTCTTCGGTAGACGGGGAGGGGGGGGGGGAAAGACGACTAGAAAAAGAAAAGAAAAATCAGGATTTGGAGCTTCTTTGCTTGCTTAATCCGTTGTGATTCTCGAAACTTCGAATTCCATACTATGTGAGCCAGCCGTCTAGATCGACTCCTTTTGAAACTTCATGTCTCCATCGACACGCTTCTCTTCTTTGCCACAATGAAACCAGAAACGGTAATTTTTTTTAATAAACAGTTATTTTGGGATCCCAATAAACGTTAATATTTTAAATAAATTAAAAGCCTATATACAATTTCAAAAAATAATATATAAATGGGTTGGAGTCCTCGAGGGGTTGGGCTTCTCTAGCACATCGGAAGAATTCCTGAAGAAAGTAAAATTCTTAGAGTGAAAGGCTTACGCTTCATATAAGACAGGTTAGTCAGCTATCGTAGCTGACGTATCCGTTTTGTATGATCAGAGTATATATCTATATCCGTTTTATTCGCTGTTTGAATATATGGTGACCCGTCAGCTTTGCGCAAGGAGTTTTTTACTTACGATTCAGGCTGAACTCAGAACAACAGCTCCTACTAGTCTTTTGTAGACTAGACCCCCCCCCCCCTACAAATACACAAATAATACTAGAAAAGAGCTAAATGCAAGTCTTGCATTCTCAGCGTGATGCCTCCTTTACGTCTCATTGTGAAATCAGCTTTACTGTTGATACTGTCATTGTGTAGTTCTGCTTATACTTTCTTTGTGTAGCTCTGCTGCTACTTTTTTTTTCAAGAAATTTCCCGTTTACCAATTTTCGTCTTCCTATTTTTCAGCAAATTCGATTCCTGGATAAGGCGGAGATGCCGGTTCAGGTGATCGTTCGATCTGTAACGAAAAAGCCCGGGCTGAAAGACACAAATTTTCAAGTTCTCAAACTGAAAATGGAGGCAATCAAAGTGCTCGCCGAACGAGGAGACTTCTCAAAGTAAGTAAATTGATATTAGACAAGCTTAAAGGGCACCTGAATGAAGAGTATCAAGTATCATCCCTATCTGTATGACTTCCGTTAACATTGCCTGCAGAAAACCCAGTCCAAATACCAAATAGTTTTTCCAAGCTATGATTTTTGCTTCATTTTGCATCTGTCCTTATTTCAGTACCGATCAGTTTTAGAAATGAACAAATGTCTCCAGTCAACCCTTCTTCTGGAAAATTCGTTAACCAGTTAAGCCCAAACATATGTCTAGAAGAAATTCCAATACGATCCGGCCAGCGCTGTACAAGATTTGAATGAATTGCGCGTTTTGTCTTGGAGTCTGCATGTGCAAACCTCCAGAAACGAACATCCCTGTTTTGGAAACGTCACGTTCAGGAGAAGAATGCTCTCCGTGGCCATGTCTGTAAATGTATTCTCCATGGTGTGTTCAAGTATGGTTTCATTGTTCAGGTGTCCTTTAAAGGAGTTAATTCAGAGCCACTTTATTTTTTGTTTTCTTTTTTTTTAACTGCACTGCCCTTTGGTAGTGTTCATTCTTTGCTGGTTGTACACTCTACTTGGCTCTTAACTCTCAGCTCAAGGTTGAAACTGCCTGGACCCATAGCGTTTTATGAATCTTGAACTTGAAGTTTAACCGAGTAGAGCTGAGATATAACAGTCCACTTACCCCTCACTTATTCACTTAAATAGACTTGAAGACCCAATTAAAACGCGTTACTTCGTTGCTCTGCCATTTATATAATCGATTTTCATCGAATGACCGTTTTCTTTCGGATGTGTGGTATCTCTATATACGTCATCCTTGCTTGAAATATTAACAACTACAACGATAGCCGAAAAATAAAATATTTTTGGGTCAAAGGCAATAGCGGTCTTTCTTCACAAGTGGCTTTGCCGTCTGGACTTAAACATTTCTTGAGCTTCTCTTCATTGGCTCGAAACTCGAAAATACCTTAGCTGGGTCAATTGACTCATCGGATCCAAATGTTGATTGTTGATTTGTTCATGGTGTGGTGAATTTCGAGAGAGAGATGGCAAAGTTTACTTCATGTAAAGTTATTCTGTTTTATATGTATATTTTCGTATATGGCGTTTGGCTTTGAATACAGTTATTATTATTATATGAAAATGAGCTGACTCTTCAGTTAAACTTTAAAGCCCTTGGACGAATAGCTAATGTTTGATTTCGTAACATAGGTCAAGGAGGAAAAATATAACCAAGATCCCCGTGTTCGCTTTTGAATAAATGTTTGTTTCCTTCTTTATACTCTCCTCCCCCCTGGTAGTGCATTCAATTTGTTCCCCCATTCGTTGATGCTCTATTATTTGCTCTGTAGAGCGTAGGCGTTACTAGCCAACATTTTTATGGCACTTGCCTTCCGGCCAAGTGCCATATACCGATCACTTTTCCGTCGGTCGGTGGGTTCGGTGATCGCGAGTTAGGGTACTTCCGGATGTGCTAGGATGATGAAACTTGGCAGGCGTATCAGGGACCCGACCAAACTGACTTGGAAATATACACTTCTCCGATTCGACCATCGTGGGGGGAGTGGAGGGAGGGGGAACGCTGAATTTGGAGGCATGCATAACTTTCGAACGTGTGATCGTATCTAAATGAAACTTGATATGTGGAAAGAACACGTGACTCACGTGTCCGGTTTTACGTCCGAACCGGATCCGACAACTGGGGGGGGGAGTTGGAGGGTGGGTACCGGAAATATCGTTACACGCTAAGAGTTGAGGGATCGGGATGAAACTTGGTGTGGAGAACAAGCACATATCCTAGATACATCGTTTACATAACCGGATCGAATCCGGGCACTTTAGGGGGGGGGAGGCAGGATCCCGGAATTCCGGTTATCACGGGTTAAGGTACTTCCAGATGTGCTAGGATGATGTAACTTGGCAGGTATATCAGGGACCCGACCAAACTGACTTGGAAATAGTCACTTCCTAGATTCGACCATCGTGGGGGGTGTTAGGGGGGGGGGGGGATCCGGAAACTAGTAACATGCATAACTTTGGAACGGGTAATTGGATCTGAATGAAACTTGGTATGTGGAAAGACACATGCCTCACATGTCCTATTTTATGTCTGGACTGGATCCGACAACTCTGGGGGGAGTTTGAGGGAGGGCACCGGAAATAATGTGATAATCTTAAAGTGGAGGAATCGGGATGAAACTTTGAAGGAATAACAAGCACATATCCTTGATACATCGTTGATATAACCGGATCGGATCTGGTAAATCGGTACCCCTAATCGGATCCGGTACCCCTAAATCGAACATCTAATCAACTTCAAATAAAACTTACTTTTAAAAGACTTTCCGGTTTTGGCCGGATTCTGGGCTAACCACTTGTCCGGCAAAAAAATGGTATTCACCATCGTCTTCAGCATGTCTTCTTACCTCCATATCGAATATCTAATCAGCTTCAAATAAAACTTTTTTTTAACAAATTTTCTGGTTTTGGCCGGATTACGAGTGAACTACTTGTCCGATGACAAAATGGTTTTCACCACCGTGTTCGGCATTTCGTCTTACCCCATAATCGACTATCACATCATCTGTTTAAAAAAATGTCATTCGCCCCTTAATTTAAACCCCTTTCCCCACCCCTAAATATAGAGCTACAAAGCCCATCTACGAACTCGACCTTTCTCTTGACCCAAAGAGTCCTCACACCAAGTTTCATCAAAATATCTCATTCCCTTCGAGAGTTATAGTGCGCACAGATGGACAACTTTTGCGATGTCATAGGTATCCCTCCACTTACGTTTTGGGATCCCAAAAAATCGTCTGTTTTGACGAAAATTGTTGCGTCACTCTGTTATTTTTTTTATTTTTATTTACTTCAATGACCTGTTTTTGCATTGTATTACTAATATTATACTAGTCGTTGATCCATTTAAACTCTAAGGTATATTTGACACTGCAAAACGGATACGTCATCTACATTTTTATTAGAGCTGTATTTCGGCCCTTCTTGGCAAGTGTCCTCTTCAGGCTTGAGCCGCTAAAGCAGCCCCTTGCCAAGAAGGGTCGAAATATAGCTCAGATTAAAATGTAGCTGACATTTCCGTTTTGCAGTGTTAAATATGATTCGCAGTCAGCTTGGGCTGAAGGAATATTTATAAACTCCAGTGGGCCTTTCCTCTTAACCCCCAGTTCAAGCTTAAACCTGTCTGGATGCGCCCCGTTCTACTGACATCTTGAACTTTAAAGCTCTCCAACCATAGGGCTAATGGTTGATTTCGAAACAAAAGATCAGTGATGAAAAAATTGTCTTGTTTCTAAGAAAGGGCTTTTTTCTAAGGAATTGTGAAAATTGGTCGTATCTGAGTTCGGCTGAAAGATTCTGTCTCAAAGCTGCCCGGAACACTGTGAAGACTGGGAGAGCTTTACAAAAGAATCGGCGAATCAGAAGAGTGCTGCTGCTTAACCGTTTCTGTGAAATTTCTTTTTCGCTCTCAGTTAAAGCAAATTTACGTCACATTCATTAGAGCCATATAATGTAGCTAATCAATCCAGTAATTAATACGACTCCCGCTGATACTTATGCTAATGAAACTTGGTTGACTTTGTTCGGCCAGGAAATTGAATTTCATTTGTTTGAAGACAAATATTTTTGGATTTTCTTGGAAGCAAAGCTTGTGGATCTAGATTAATTTTCCCCGGATCGTTTCTTACGAAATCAACCAGTATAGCTGTTCCCATGGTTCAAGTGCTTAAAGACTGACGAGTGGGTCTAGTTCTCTTTCTTTGCGATGAATTGATTGATGGACAATCGTTATCTTAAAACTTGACTTGATGTATGTGTGTGCTAGCTATAACGAGCTCGCAGCCCAGTAATAACTAGAAAGCCGACGGATTGAAACGTAGTCGAATCCCCTCCCCTTTCTTTTGCAACTCTGTTAGGTTTTGAAATGGTATCGATCCTTTTCCCGGTGGGAATAAACATTCTGCACTCGTGACAGTATAGTCCATTTTTGGATCCCGAACGGAAAAGGATGATGTTTATAACATCAAAAATACGTCTCCGTCTGATAGCATGGTAATGAAATAAGAGATGGAAGCTCGTATGGCACTTGCAAGGCTGCGTCAGATGGAAGTGATGGTCAAAAGTATTTTTTTTCACTTTTCGGTTGAGATGCGCCAAACTTGCAAGGCTGGGTCAGAGGATGGAAGTGATGGTAAACATTTTTTTTTTTTTTTCACTTTTAGGTTAAGATGCGCACTTTAAGGGTGCTAAAACTTAATTTCTAAGCGAAACTCTTGAGGCAAAAAGAATCATATACTTGTGGCGATCATGAAAAAGTAAATTTTGCTTAAAGGTATTTTTTTTTTTTGCGGTTAAGAAGAGTTCTTTAAAGAATGGTCGGATCTGAGAAGTGAAGAAGTGACGATGTCTAAACCAATGATGTCAAGTTTATAATGCTCCAGCAAAGTTTAATCGTCCTAGCGCACCTGGAAGTACCTTAACTCACGATCACCGGAATTCCGGACACCCCCCTTCCCCCTCGGTACCCGAATCTAGTCCTATTCTGTCGCTGATACACCTAGGACTTGTGCGTGTACTCCCGCCAAATTTCATCTTGATCGCTCCACTCTATGCGTGTCACAAGATTCCGGTTTTCTTCTCCGCCCCTCCCCCACCCAGTTCATCGGACGGTCGGATCGGGCGAATGACTGTTTCCAAGTTAATAAGGTCGGGTCCCTGATATGCCTGCCAAGTTTTATTGTCCTAGCCCACCTGGAAGTACATTAACTACGGATCGCCAGAATTCAGGAACCCCAGTCCAATTCCCCCTACAGTGTCCGAATCTGGTCCAGTTCTGTCATTTGTTTATCTAGAGCTTGTGCTTGTTCTTCCCACCAAGTTTCATCCCGATTGCTCTACTCTGAGAGTTTCACACGAATTCCGATTTCCTCTTCACCCCGATTCATCGGGCCCGGTCCGGACTTAAAATGAGATATCTGAGACACGAGGTCTTTCCAGATATCACGTTGCATTAAGACCCGATCACCCATTCGAAAGTTATGCATACCCCGTTTTTCTGAATTCCGCCACCTCCACTCACGATGGTCGGATAGGGGAACTGACTATTTCCAGATTAGTTCGGTCGGGTTCCTGATATGCCTGCAAATTTTCATCATCCTAGCCCTTCTGGAAGTACCCTTACTCCAGAACATTGGATCGACAGACCGACCGACTGACCGAAAAGTAATCGGTATATGGCACTGGCAGCTCTGTTCAAGTGCCATATACCCAAGCTCCGCTGCAAGTGCCATAAGACTTGTCGACAGGTGTGGACAGAGTAAAAAGAAAACTTTACTTCCGTTTTTGTAGCACTTTTGCCAAAGTGCCATATAGTGATCGCAGTTTCTGTCCGTCTGTCCAGGTTTTGCTAGTTCAGGCACTTCCACATAAGCTAGGACGATGAAACTTGGCAGGCATAATAGGAACTTCAAAAGATTGAGTTGGAAATAGTCACTTACCCGATCCGAGCATCGTGGTGGGAGTGGAGGGAGGGGGAATCCGGAATCTTGTGGTATTTATCACTTTTGAATGTGTGATCGGATCTTAATGAAACTTGATTTTTGGAAAGAATCCGTGTGTCAGACGATCCGCTTCAAATCCGGAACGGATCCGGTGACTCTGGGGGAGCTGGAGGGGGGGGTCTTGGGAAACACTTAGAGTGGAGGGATCCGGGTAAAACTGGGTGGGCGGATAAGCACAAGTCCTAGATACATCTTTGACATAACCAGACGGGATGCGGGCACTGCAGTGGAGGGGGGGGGGGGGGGTGGAATTCTGGTGATCCCGCGAGTTCGGTACTTCCTGATGTGCTAGGACGATGAAACTTGGAAGGCTTATCAGGGACCCGAACAGGCTGACTTGAAAATAGTCATTTCCCCGATCTGATAACCTCGGGGGGAGTGGAAGGATGGGGAGCCCAGAATCTAGTGGCATGCATAACTTTTGAACGGGTGATTGGAATTAATGAAACTTGGCAAGTGGAAACAGCTATCGTCTCAGATGTTCCAGGTCGAGTCCTGATCCGATCCGTTACTTGTGGGGGGCTGGAGGTTAGGGGGGAGAAAATCTCGTGAAACGCTTAGAGTCGAGAGATTGTGACACTTGATTGGTGGTAAGAGAAAATGCTTCAAATGATCCCTTTAGGAGTCCGAACCAGATTCGGCCGCGGTAGGGGGATTTGGAAGGGGGTACAGGAAATTGTGTGGCTCGTCTAGAGACCAAACGAGTGGATCTGTTAGGTTGAAACATGGAAGGTAGGAAGATCATCCGCCCTTGATGATCCTAGGCGATGCTGGAAATGCTCAGACTTGAGTGAAACTAGATATCCTATTTCTAGGTCCGAACAGCATTTTTGGATAGTGTGGTATTATGTGACATTCTCATTTACTTTTTTGTACCACCTACTCGTATCAAGTGCCAGATGAGCTCGAAGCTCTTGTTGTAGCCCTTATTTAAAGTTTAATCGAAAGGATTGAGATACGGTATTCTAGTTATCCATAATTAGTTCGCTTTGGATAGTGTTTAAGGCCCTTCGAAAATGTGTTACTTCGCTGTTCCCGAACAATCGATTTTTGGGATCCCAAACCGAAGTGGAGGGATACTTATGACATCGCAGAAGTTGTCCGTCTGTCCTACCCCTTTATTCTCAAGCTAGTATAGCACTGGCCTGGATCATTTGTTTATTCTGTGTGACGTCGGAGAGATCTGGGTAATGGAAGGTCGAACGGGTTTATATATAATGTTCAAGCGAGGATTTTGTTCAATGAGGATTCACTGGTAAAGTATAGGTCAAGTTCGTAGATGGGTCCTTTAGTCCAATCTTTAGAGGCAGACGAGGGGTTTGGAATTTACGGTAAAGCATGTATGTTTTATAAGCTGATAAGATATTCATTGAGGGGGTAAGTAGGTCCGCTGAATCCATATCTGAACTCTGTTTTCGTGCTGGACAAATGGTTCATCCCGAATTCGGCTGATACTGGAAATTTGGTTGAAGCTCAAAGTTGTTTTTTAAATCGATTAGAGATTCGGTATCGGGGCAAGGGGACACAAATCAAATCAAATCAAATCATTTAATGTAAACAAGATACAGTCTCTCATAGGCATAGCCCAAATATGGTATCTTTTAGTCAAACAGTTAATACAAGAAAGATTTGTCAACGAGAAAAACAAAAAGAATAGGATAAAACGCACAAGTTACGAATTGTTATAAGTACGAACAAAACTCGGCACACAGCTTCGAGAATAACGCTGTGACCTGGAGTAAACCGGTGTCAGTTTTGGAACTTTCGCAGCCGCCTCTCTGGGGAGTCGGGATCTGAGGGGGACAAAGGGGGGCGGGAGGAAGTTCTTGTAGATGGGGTGGAGGAGGAGGGTTGAGCCAAATTTTAGGCACAGTTTCTCTCGACGGGCAAAAAGGGGGTCAAGTTTGTATTCTTTTAGATAAAAAGAGTAAGGCAGTGGGGAACCTCCGTAGATGATTTGTAGCGACCTCTTCTGAACCCGTTCAATTTTATCACTTTCTTCTTTTGTAAGAGCGAAATGCCAAACAGGACATGCATATTCTACTAGTGGGCGGATGAACATGCAGAAAATTAATTTTAGTTTATCCTTAGGAACCCGGAATTTCTTTAGAGTCTTCAGCATTTGGATAGCACCATTTGCCTTTTTTACAATCAATCTTGTGTTTTCATGCCAAGTTAGATCAGAAGTGATCACTACCCCAAGCAGGGTAGTGCTGTTACAGAGGAGGTTTGGGTCTATAGGTGGTTCGAATTCAGGTAGGCTTTTCTTGAGAAATGAAAATGTCATTACTGAAGATTTATCTTTATTTACCACCATATTTAATTTTGCTGCTTCAGAGGTAACTTGTTCAATATAATTGAAAGTTTGACTTTTACACGCTCCAAATACTACCTCTGCTAGGGAAAGATCATCTACATACTTCCATCTTTCTTCCAGCCCGACAGCTATTTCATTGATCATGACCGATCACTGTTCCTTGCGGGACACCGCAAAAAATCGGTAAAGAAGAAGAAAAATTATTTTTATATTTTACGATTTGTTCTCTGTTTGTTAGAAAGCTTTTTACGATATTAATAAGATATTCAGGAATATTTTTCTCTGCCATTTTTTCCAGCAAAATCTTGTGATCTACAAGATCGAAAGCTTTTTTAAAATCTATTGCAATTAGATTTATCCATTTCCCGGGTTCATCTAAATTTTTAAAAATAAAATCAAGTAAACTAACGAGATAGTGAACAGTTGAACACTTCGGGATGTTACCAAATTGCCTCTTATCGATGACTTCCGAGAGATATTTTTTTAGCCAAGAAGCAACAAAGCTCTCGTAAATTCGGCTAAAAATTGATGTAACAGTGATCGGCCTCACACCAGAGAAATCATTAGCTGCTCCCTTTTTCGGAATGGGAGTGATGAAGCCAATTTTCCACTTTTTGGGGAAATATCCAGTTTTGGTGATATTATTGTAAATAATATGAAGAGGAAACGCAAATTCTTTCGCAAAAGCTTTAGCAATGGCTACTGGAACATCAAAGGGTGCCACTGATGTTTTCTTTAACGAGGAGAGTTTCTTTCTAATTTCTGATATTGAAATTTCAGGCATTAAATTAGAATTTACATTTGAATCTTCTTGTGAGTTTTGGGATGGTGCTTCAGCTGAAAACGAAGGTGGCTTTTCAGGAGGCAGTGGTGGGTACGACTGTACAATAGAAGCAAAATGAGAGTTTAGGTCGTTCGCTGTTTTCTCTGATGGCTCCTCCTTCATGAAATCAACTGGTTGCGGGCCTCTACCAGTCAGATGTTTAACTTTACCGAAGAACTGTGAAGGCTTGGATTCAAGGAGGTTATCTACTTCCTTTTTATAATAATTTTCCTGCGCCTGTTTAATTTTCCATTTAATTTTGTTTCTTAATTTCTTTGCTTCTTCTTCCTTTCCTTTTCCAATTAAGTGCAGTTTATGTTTAATCATTTGTTTAATCTCTGAATTTACGTATGGTTTATCAGTTGAACACACTTTCGTCTTTTTTTCCGGAAAACATTCAACAAACTTTTCATTTAGTTTGCTGTGAAAATTCTGCACCTGTGAATCCAAGTCTTCAGCAGTTGAGACTCCGGCCCAATTTTCTTTCGTTATCCAGTCCCCAAACTGCAGAAGTCCCCGATCGGTGATTGGTCTTGAGGTTATTTCGGTTACTGAGTAATTGACTTTAACTTTCTCAGAGGGGGTCCACTGCAACATAAAATGATAGCTACTACCAAGCGGTGCGATTTTACTTGGGTTTTAATAGTAAGAGCAGCGACACGCTGAATACATTTTTGAACTTGTTTTTAACAGTAAAAATATTCAAGGAATCTGACGAATACTGAATGGCAAAGAAACGACCCAATCGTTTGAATCAAATTTTAGATTTTTGGGATCCCATCGAAATCATTTATCTTGTTATCAAATAAACTTCTTCTTACTTTCTAAACCCGGAAGTTTGTCTCGCTTTAAAAGCCGCGAGCGGAGTGGGCGACGCTACGAGTATGGTCCGTTTGCAAAGCAGGGAGAGCATAGGTCTTGACGCTACTATCTAGTGTTATTTTGCTTTGCTGCAGTCAGTAGTACGATCGCAATCCGGCGAAAACCTTAATAGACTAAATATGAAGGGACAATTTGCTTAATTAGCTAACTTAAGACCAAGACTTTCGCTCAAGTTTATGAAACTCACCGCAAAATAAGGATTGAATCCAGTGATGCCTCATAGAAAATAACAGAGGCAACCAGTGAATGAGTACCCCGGCGACCAAGAACGCAGCTTACTATTACTTATGAACCGTTGTTTATTGCAGGAAATCTGCCGAATTTTGTCTCAACGACATCACTGAGAAACTCGGCGACGTCAAGAACAGTACAACGGCTGCCGAGTGTTTGACTACGATGGCAGAAGCGATAGGGCTAGACTGGGTATCACAGGAGGTGATCACGTTCACGATGGGACAAAAAAATCCGAAAGTCCATGCAGAGGCTCTCATCTGGCTCTCCAACGCGATTAGAGAGTTCGGCTTTGTGTAAGTATAATTTTTCGTACTGAAAGGTGAGCCTTGAACTCTTGATGACTAACTCTTTGTGCCGTATCGCTGTGTGCCTAGCGAAGAGTCAGAAACGTCACCACAACTGGCCCCAACAAACGTTGTTGAATGGTTTATATCGGATTTACATCACTTATAAATGTTCATTCGGGTGAGGTTTCTCGTTCTTCTGGGGGTTTACTGGCGTCTTTTGGAGTTAGTCATATAGAGTATTTGCTCTTCGGAACAAAAAACAGACACAATGCACTAGGACAGCTTGTGTTCCTGGATCCAAATCTTTGGGGGAGTTGAAGGAAGGGGAATCCGGAAATTACTGACTTCCGTATGTTGCGTCCGGGTGGTCCGATACGAATGAAACTTTATGGGTGATATGAACTGATGACCTTGACAAGCTAAACATGCATTGGAACCACATGTGGCCACGGTTGAGGGAGTTGGAGGGGGGGGAGGTGGTCCGGAAACTTTATGACATTCACAGAAACCAAACGGATGGACAGAGTGGGATACAAGTTGGACAGTTCCGGGTTCAAGAAGGGGGGGGGGGGGTGCCAGGAACCAGAAATTTGCAGATATGCTATGTTCCGATTCCAGTTAAACCTGACGGACAGGAAGAAGAGATGTCAGAGATTTGACATTTATATTTCCGAATTTCCGAGTAGTATTCAGCCACAGTGGGGGGCGTTTGAAGAGGAGTCTCCGAAATGTTGTGGCTCGCATAGTGGTTAAATAAGTGTGAGGGATTTGAATGGAACTTGGAACGTAGATAGATCATATACCCACGATTACTTATTTTGGGGTTCGAGCCTGATCCGACCACGGTGGGGGGGGGGGGGGGAGGAGTTACTAGAAGTTCCCCCAAAATGCTTAGATTCAAGTGAAACTTGATAGTGTAAGATTAGATGATCCATTTAAGAGTCCGGACCAGATTCGGCTGCGTTAGAGGGAGTAGGAGGGGTGTACAGGAAATCGCGTGGCATTTCTAGGGACCAAACGAGTGGATCTATTGGGTTGAAACTTGGAAGATATAAAAGTCATTCGATATAGATGGGCGATGCCGGAAATGCTCCGACATGAGTGAGACTATGTACCCTATTTGTAGGTCCGAACCATATTTTTTGATGGCGGGGTATTTTGTGACGTTCCCATCTACTTTCTTCTACCACCTGATTGTAACAGTGCCATATGAGCTCGTAGCTCTTGTTCTATTTGGCAATACCTCCTGCTACGGGCTAATCTGACCAAAACATGTCACGGAGATCGTAGTTACTACGCTCTCGAGCGTGGTAAGCAAATAGGTACTTTTCCGAGAAGGTTGGAACGGTCATCGCAGTAACTTTTCATGAGGTTGGAACGAAAATAGTAACAAATAATTAATATTGTTAGAAGGTTGGAACACGCCCGAAGTTTCGCATTTGTTTCTGGTATTCAAGCATGTTTGCGCGAGTAAATGATGGCGAAGTAGATTGTCTTATTTCAGGTTAACCTTTTCGGTTAACCTTTAACTTCTCCCCTCTGATGGCTAACTTAAGTTCCTGGCCTCGGGTGGTGCGGGAACTGAGTTCATGCGAAACCATAATAACATGACAATTGCTTACAGCAAATGACGCTTCGTGTTTATCCGATTTGTAACGTTGAATAATAAAACCCTAGCCTAAGGTATTAAAAATTAGAACAAACACAAACAGCATCACGAGAATTTTAGGACAAGGTACATTAATGCATACATTTTAAAGAATGAGATTCTTTGTCAAAAATTAAATAAACTTAAAGAGCAGACATCTAGAGTAGAATAGAGTAGAAAATAGTTTAATAAGGTTAATCAAGATTTGTTTATAGAAAAAAAAAAAAAAAAAAATCTCACGTCGATATAAATATAGTTAATGAAACAAATGATTCTTCCGTTCAACCTTTGCTTCATAGTTACAGTGTAAAAATAAATACAGATTTAAGCATGTTACAGTTAAAATCTGTAAAATCAACACGAATTCATTCCTGTTCCTGGAAATTAGAAAGGTTGATGAAAGATGGGACGGAGCTTGTCGTTCATCTTTCGTGAGTAAAAATAACTGGTGTTAGTTTGTTGCTTTCTCGGGCTGGGTCTACTTCTTGGAGGATCATGAGTGGGTGGGAAGAGATCACGGAACCTGTCGCTAGAAAGGGTGCGAAATACGTAAGTGTTTGTCTCCTCTCCTCAAGCGTTGTGAGCTCGAACTTTTTCAGAACGTTCCTTCTCCCCCAATTACATGCAAAGCCCGTTTTGGATACGTTCTATCCAATCTGAAAGTTCTTTGGTAAGGCCAAAATGCCAAGCTGGAACAGATTCTGGTATTTACGTAGAAATACTCTTTCAAACAAATTTGGAGCTAAGATAACGTATTGTCCCCAGATGGCCCA
Organism: Branchinecta lynchi; assembly: GCA_023053575.1. Classification (NCBI taxonomy): domain Eukaryota; kingdom Metazoa; phylum Arthropoda; class Branchiopoda; order Anostraca; family Branchinectidae; genus Branchinecta; species Branchinecta lynchi. The sequence goes on from JAKZAP010000002.1 coordinate 27,790,594, forward strand.
TCTGTTCCACCCTCCCCTCCCGTCTTCCGTGCGTCGGTCCGAGAGGAATACTGGCAATCAGTTTTTCCCATATCCCGCTAATTCTTCTACCCAACTTTTACGTAGTTTCATCCCATCATTTATTTCTGGTAATTTCTTGCAAATGTATTAGTTAATTTGTTTTTTGTGTGTCTGTGTATTTTGTAATTTTCCTTTTCTAGCTTTTAGCTATTCTGATTAAACGTGATTGATTGATTGATTGATTCTGTTCCAGATTCTGGAACAGATTAATTTGACAATCCCGTGCATTTTCTTCTATCAGAATTGTGTGAATAAACGAATTGAATTGAAATTCGAGATTTGGGCGCACGGGGGGATTAAGATTTACTTTGTGTTTTAGAAGCGATAGCGAGGGGAAAGATTTTGGTAATAGTTTCGACAGGATCGAATTCCATTTAATGTCATTAGAGAAAGTCACAGGCTTTAAAATGAAAAATAATATTAGTAAAATGACAAGGACCGCAGCGAAAGACCAATACAACAATAGAGTACATCATTTGTTTAATTCAAAGCCAAGCAGTTGGTACGCGTACGTAAAGCAGATGTTGGGGAAAATTAAAAAGGGTTTGATTTCAATCTGGAGGAAAGTGAGTTAGAGACAGCAAACGTGCTCAATGAGCACCTTGCTATTGTTCTATCCCTTCCCCCTTTGCCCAAAGAAGAAGTACCCGAATCGAAGGAAGGTTTTAATGATTTTCCTGAAATCAAAAGAGCCGAAATTTTCAGGAAAATTAAAAGACTTAAAAGGACTAGTATTACGCTCGTCCACATTCCTGTGGAAATTATTAAAGCTTTCCCGGACGAAATGTCTGGTCCTTTGTATGATATTTTTAATTCTATAACGAAAACTGTGGAGTACCCGTCAATCTGGAAAAATGGCTACATTACTCCTATCCGTAAAAAAGGTTCTCCCAATAATTTTTCTGGAATCTGTCCAATAACTATGACACCCATTTTCAGCAAAATTTACGAGGGTTTCCTGTCTTCTGGGTTAAAACAAAATATTCTGAAGTTAATAGATGCAAAACAATTTGGTAGTCTCCCCAAAACCTCTACAGCCCATAACTTGGTTAGTTTGTTGGATACCATTTTAAATTTTTTTAGAGAACCCCGAAGATTGGGTCAATCTGATTGCCGTTGATCTACGTCAAGCGTTTGACCGAATAAAGAATAGCATACTACTAGAGAAATCGAAAGTAAGTTTGATGTGACTCGCAAGCAATCGGATGCTCTAGAGAGGATACAATACCGAGCTCTCCTAATAACGGATTTATCTTTGAAAGTCCTTTTATCTGTTTTCTCAAGAATGTATAATCTGACAACCCTGTCTCATCGTCGTGAAAATTTGTGCTTAAAGTTTGGTGTACAGACTCTTCTGAACCCAGTCCTTCGCGACAATTCCGACATCCTCCCCCCCCCCCCCACTTTACAATAGAAAGGGAGAGGCCTGAAAGACAAGCTTCCGAACCAGTCCTTACCCTTCAACCAGTATTTTGCCGACACGTGAGATACAAGAATAGTTGTGTCCCCACCTTCGTTTCCCGACGTAACATAAATTAGTAGGTTGTTATTTTACCCCACGTTGTCTATTACCCCAAGCGTTATTTTGATAATGTTTCTTCTCAGTTTTTATTTGTAATTCGACCACTTTCTAGTATATGTTGATAATTTTGGTTAGTTTTTACTGCATGTTTGACTTTACCACCTGCTATTCGGCTAGTTCGTAATTGGTGTTGAAATAAAATTGAATTGAATTTATTTATTTGAATTTGGTAAGCTACAGTTAAAATTTTGTTTCTGTTCCAGTAGTTTATGGTAATTTGCTACTTTTTGGGACCCCAAAACGTAAATGGAGGGATACCTGTGACTTGGCAAAAGTTGTCCGTCTGTCTCTCCAAGGAAGTGAGATATTTTGATGAAACTTAGTTTGAGGATTCTTTGAGTCAAGGGAAAGGTCGAATTAGTAAATGGGTCCCATAGCTGTATATTTAGGGGATGGGGAGGGATTTCAAATTAAGGGGCGAACAAATATTTTGTTTTAAAGCTAATTAGTTAGTTGATTAGGGGTAAGAAAACATGCTGAACACGAGTATGAAAACCATTTTCTCTCCGGACAAGTAGTTCGGCCGGAATCCAAAACCGGAAAGTTTGTTAAAAGTAAAAGTTTTATCCAAAGTTGATTAGATGTCCGATTTAGGGGTAAGGAGACATGCTGAATACGAACATCGAAAATTATTTTCTTACATGATAGGTTTTAGGAGTAAGAAAACATGCTGAACACGAATATGAAAACCATTTTCTCTCCGGACAAGTAGTTTGCCCGGAATCCGGCCAAAACCGGAAAATTTGTTAAAAGTAAAAGTGCTGTATGAATTACATAAGGTGTTCGATTTACGGGTAAGAAGACATGCTGAATTCATATATGACAATCATTTTCTACCTGGACACATAGTTCGCCATGAATCAGGGTGAAATCGTAAAGTTTGTTAAAAGTTGAAGTTAATTTGTTAAAAGTTGAAGTTTTATCTGAAATTGGTTAGAGCAAAGGAGTAAGGAGACACGCTGAATCCTTTTTAAACTTCAATCTTCAAAAGACAAGTAGTTCGCCCGGAATCCGGCCGAAACCGGAAATTTGGCAGAATTAAGGCAGGAACTTTCGTGAAAGTTGAGATGACGCAGGCTGTAGGGGTAAACACACATGCTGAATCGATATTTGAACTTGGTCTTCTCAGATGATTACCATTTCCTTAATCTGTTTCTAAATTTTATTAGTAAAGTACTCAAGGAGTCTGGCGAAGACTGGATCTCTACAAGACTCAGTTAAGTATTACATTTTTGGGATCTCATCGAAACCTGTGGTCTTGTTGCCTGTGTTTCTAAAAAAAAAAACCCGAAGATTTTGATAGTTTTGGCCGCTTTCCAGATGGAGGAGACAATTATCGGGAACCAGATACATTTCGGGAAGGCAAACAGAGCAAACGTAAATCTCAATGTTGTGCCGTTAGGGTACGAATTGTGTACAAGAACTAAAAATTTATCTTTTGGAAAGACGATCATTGTGGACAGGAATTGCTGCCAGGATTCTCGGCAGCGGCAATTCCATACGAAATGCTGAAATTTCTGTAACTTAATTATGAAAGTAGCAGCAGAGGACCACACACCATTTATATTTAGTGAACTGAATAACAGAAATGTTCCTCAGATCTGTCTACGAGGCACCGACATTGGAGTCTATATAAATTCAGTTCAAAGTCTTTCTGGCTATTTTGTCACGGTACAAATCCCGTGACATCCATACTGTAAAAAATTTCGCTGAGGAAGGATTAATGTTAACTGCAGTATTGCTACTGGGATTATCTTATCTCAATAGAGAAAAGATTAATCCCAGTAGCAAATCCCCAAATCCCCTACGCAACGGCTGCACAGGTCACCTCTCCAAGTTTGAATCTTACAAACTGGTAATAGGTACTATGCTTCTTGTGCACTTATTTCTGATTTGCGTTATCATTCAATAATGCTCATTCAGAGACAGACAAGTGTGGTTCTCGGAACCAGAATAAACCAAGGTTCTTCGAACCTTTGATCGTGATGTGGTAATTCTTACGAGTTACTGTTCGATAGTCAGATCCTTACGCTGAGTAAATGCTAGCATATGTGTCGTTTTCAGGGTCCAGCCTAAAGCAGTAATCGAGTTTAGCAAGAAATCAGTCCAGGCTTCGAATCCAGCCGTTCGAACTTCTGGAGTCAACCTTGCTGGGACACTGTATTTATACATGGGCCCCCCTCTTCGCACGTTCTTCGAAGGGGAGAAGGCCGCCCTCCTTCAAACGCTTGATGCCGAATTTGAAAAGGTAAGGTGACATCCCGCCCTTGCCCCCCGTAATTGAAAGGAATTTGAAAAGGTAAGCGGACCAATTGTGTTCAAGTTTGATGCTTAGCCCGACTAATCCAACCTTATTAGTTGACGAACTTGCAACCCTTCTAAGTAAGTAAGTAAGTAATGCATTTATAACCTGCCGTTTTCAGAAAGCGGAGCAAATGAAGAAAATAAATAAAACACATAAACATACACAAAAAGACACTTAATTTCAATCGTCGGCCAGGAAGCAGTGTAGAAGGTCTACACTGCTACGTCTTAGCACCAAAACGATAAACAACTAGCTTGGCCTAAATAATAATATATCGCAACAAGAGCTACGAGCTCATATGGCACTTGTTATGAGTAGGCACGGCTTGGTATCTCCATGATATATCTAGTGTTTGCTAGGTGTCTTCCTACCAAGTTTCATCTCGATCCCTCCACTCATAGCGTTTTCCAATATATCCGGTTGCCCCCTCCAGCTCCCCCAAAAAGTCACCGGATCCGGTTCGGATTTTAAGTGGGTTGTCTGAGGCATGAGGTCTTTCCAAATATCAAGTTTCATCGAGATCCGGTCACCCGTTCAAAAGTTATAAATACCTCAAGATTCCGGATTCCTCCCTCCACTCCCCCGACAGTGCCCGAATCGCCTCGGTCATGTCAGTGATCTATCTAGTGTTTGCTAGGTGTCTTCCCACCAAGTTTCATCTCGATCCCTCCACTCATAGTGTTTCCCAAGATTTCCGGTTGCCCCCTCCAGCTCCCCCCAAAAGTCACTGGATCCGGTCCGGATCTTAAGCGGGTCGTCTGAGGCATGAGGTCTTTCCAAATATCAAGTTCCATCGAGATCAGATCACCCGTTCAAAAGTTATAAATACCTCAAGATTCCGGATTCCCCCTCCCTCCACTCCCCCCACGTTGCTCGGATAGGGGAAGTGACTATTTACAACTTAATCATTTGGGGTCCCTGATACGCCTGCCAAGTTTTATCGTCCTAGCTTATGTGGAAGTGCCCGAACTAGCAAAACCTGGACAGACCGACGGACGGACAGAAATTGCGATCGCTATATGGCCAGGGAAATTGTGAAGGTATATGGCCAGGGAAATTGTGAAGGTGTTGATAGAGTCGTTCAGTACTACTTGAGATGGCAGTCCACCACTCTGTTTGGGAAAGACCATCTATCAACGTCTTTTAAAATCGGCAGACAGTCAGCTTTGAAGTCGTGACCGGGTAATCTTTTCTTGTTAGAATTAAAGTGTCTGAAGGAACATGAACTACACCAAATCAAGAATAGACTATGACCCTCCTGAGAATATTGAAGACCTTGAGAAGCAGCATGACCCCAAACTGGACAGGGTCCATTCGCTTGTAGAACTCGAAAGGTGTGCGACCAAAAAATCCAAATGAGTTTTACAACCATATCCGACCATGCGAATCCAATAGTACCCTTCCTCCTACAGTGCTTATTTGCAGAGCTCAAGTTCTATGGCACATCATTGCATTATCTTAATAATAATATTAAATAATAGCCTACTCTTTCCTATTTACATGCTCCTATTTACATGCTATTTACATGCTTACATGCTACATTCTTTGCTCTGGTCACGTTTGCTCTCCGTAGAACCCTCTTTGGCACTTTCAGCCTAAGTGCTATATAGCTATCGTAATGTCTTTTTTGTCTGTCCTACTTTTGTTATAGTTTGGGCACTTCCAGATAGGGGGTAACGATGAAACTTGGCACGCATAGCGCTTGTTATGGAGACGGAAAATAATAAAGTTGTACCAGGTTTCAGTTCTGCTTTAAGTAAAATAAAGGGACAAGATTCCAGATAGCCGGGAACAGTGAAACTTCACACACATATCGCTTGTTATTGAGACGGAAAATAATGAGATTGTACCTGGCTTCAGTTCTGCTTTAAGTAAAATAAAGGGACAATATTAGTGAATAAAAAAAGTATTTTACTACCCATCAAAATTACAAAGGAAAAAAAAGGTGGAGTTTGGAAAAAAAAGACAACATTAATCTTGATACAAAACCTTACGAACCTCATCAGAAAAGAAAACCCATCTAGGGTTAAGCAACTTCCTTATTACCGAGGATCGCTACAAGATCGTCAACACTTAGAACCCAGGTTTGGTCACCAAGAACCAGGGTGTACGAGTTACTTCAGGATACTTTGGGTTACATTTGGATACATTGGGTTACATTGCATTGGGTTACATTAGGTTACATTGGGTTACTTTGAGATACTTTTGGGTTACTTTCCAGGGTGTACGAAGTTACTTTTGGTGACCAACCCTGGCTTAGAACATGTCGTGCGAAAAGTAATTCAGAATCTAATCTCGGTTCCGAGACCGCAACGGATAGGAACTTGAAGAAGAAACTGGTCAAAATTTGTATTTTAGTTTCAGAAGTTTTTAATTTCGAAAATATGAAAACAACTTCATCACTCTTTATTTATTTTTTGTGTGCTGTAAGTTAAACTCTTTCCCCCTAAAAAACAGCCGCTTCTTTAACGCCTCGCCCTACCGCCCAAAAATAAGAATTAGCCGCTTCAGTTGAAAACCAAGAGCTATAATAACCGTTTTACCAAGAGCTTTTCTAGACCGATATTTTTATTCATTACGGCAAATCGTCTTGAATCTGCAGGGACCAACAGCAATTAGCCATAATTCTAAGCTCAGATACAGTGTGCAATAGCATTTTCGAATCATGTTTCACGTTCTCTGAACTGCTTTGTCTACGTAGCTTTTACAGAAGATGCATTGTTTGCCGATGTTCGCTAATTGCGAAAATAAGCTTGTTCTTCATTCGAAGTTGTACGACCTCTTAGGAATATTATTAGTTATATATCGAAACCATGCGCTCCATGGATGGCGACGATGTCTTAGAGTTTTATTTTACATTCAGTTCAGTTCGATTCGCTTTATTTTTCTAAAAACTCTTCTTTAAAAAACATACCATCGGGAATGTCAACATAGTCACAGAGATGCACTAATATGCGAGTACATAGCATTTTTGTTAACTTACGTAATACTTTGTACGATTTAAATACAGTTCATAAAATGGATTGTTTGTACTTGTACTTGGGAAGCCCAAGGAGCCAAAATACAAGAATGAAGTACAAATTCTCACTACATAATTAAAACACTTTAAGCGAAAGGGTAGTAATTCAGTTCATTCACCAACAATCTTTTAAACGGCGGTAAGCCGAGTAGTTAATTTTACGCCCACTAAAATACACTAGCAGTAACAAAATAACTACACTGTAAAAAGTTTCTCCAAATGAGGATGCAGTATTTGCAACTGGGATTAACCTTATCTCTATTGGGATAAAAGTAATCCGAATTAGGGATAATCTTATCTCAATAAAGACAAGATTAATCCCAGTAGCAAATACTGCAAGATTGTTTTTTGCAGTGTAGATCTGACCTGACAACCTGAGTCTTTTGAGGAACGCAGGGATTCGAAAGTAAGAGCTTATTCCACCTGTTTCTTGTATTACTATACAAGGCGTCACGAATCGTGGCTTCTTGGCGTCAAGGCTGGAACCCATTTTTCTGTTCTAGTCAAAATATCGTGCCGCGGGCTGATCGGGCGAATTGGGCCAGCCACGCCATAGAGATCGTAGTTACCACGTCAACTACGCTCCCGAGCGTGGTAAGCAAATCGTTACTATTTTGAGAAGGTGGAACGGTCAGCCTAGTACATTTTCACGAGGCTGGAACGAAAATAGTAACTATATTTGACAGTGCAAAACGGTTACGTCAGCTGAATTTTATTAGAGCTATATTTCGAGCAGCAAAAACAGCAGCCGTGTCCAAAATGAAATCACAGTAACCTTTTTAACTCCAAGCAACTCTCACGAAGGAATTTACGAAGCTACATATTTAACGCTAAGCTAGAATCTTTAGTTTGTTTTTGCCACAAGTAATTTGCTATGCCCGCCAGTTTGTCTCACTTTGAATGTCGCGAGCGCTACTGATGAGGCCCGTTTGCGCTGCATGGAAAGTATAGGACTTGGCGCTGCAAGCGGTTTTGAGCCTGAAGACGGCCCTTGCCAAGAAGGGCCGAAATATAGCTATAATAAAATTCCTGACGTATCCGTTTTGCACTATCAAATATGATTCGCAGTCAGCTTGGGCTGAAAGAATAAAAACAGTAACTAATAGTTACTGTTGTTAGAAGGGTGGAACACGCTCTATATCTCTTGTTGAACGAAAATGATAAGAGGGAGTAGTTTATTTTCTTATCATGCGGGAAAGTTGAACGAAAATAACAACATAGCTGGAATGGCCGTAAGTGATGTCAAGTCCTCAGTATTTTGAGAAATGCGGGGTATTGTATCTATCAATCTATTTCATCCGTCATCACAAACTGAAAATAGAAGAAAAAGAAGACAGTGAAGCATTTTGACATGATACGAATGAATTGTATATATTAAGTGTTATTTTGTGTATTTCAGGACGCGTATAAATTGTGACCTCCCAGGTTATTTCTTCCGTTGTGTAAAGATATTGGGCAAATGAAAATGATTCCGAGTTATTTGCCGGACCATTTCCTGGGAACTTCATTCGTTTCCAAGGTCGAATGCCTTTCTTGTAAGCCGGTTTCAGCGATTTGTTCTTTGATTGCTTCCTAGTGCCGCCTAGGAAGATTGGAACAGCTGACATGGCAGTTCGATTCGACTGAAGTGGAAAGTATTGAGATGGTTTCCGAAAGATATTTGCCGCAGTGGCTCTCAATTTTTTTATTATTTTTTATTATCATTATTTATAGCCTACAAAAACAAAATGAAAATCAGCGAAAATAATAAATAAAATATTTGTCATATCAAAGGTGGTCGTCAATGCTGCGACAAATTGTTCCACTCTGTTTCCAGTAAATTTTGCCTTACTTCACCACGGAATTTGGAAATATTAACATAACCTCGCACGTAAAGGCGAATGTATGCATTGAGGTTTTTACAAAAGGGTGATAGGGTGGAATCAGCGGGTTAACATGGGAAGCTTATGAGGTGAAGGGAGCGAAAGGAAAATAATTATTGTTAGCATTATTTACCCATCACAACTATCTTAAATAGACAAACGACGGAACACAACATAATAATATCTTTTGTTAACCCCCTGCACAAGAACAATGTGAAGATAATGTGTTAAAAGAGATACAAAGGATTACCGGGAGGTATAATTAATTATTGAATGAGACTCAAAATATAGGCCATTGAAACATAAAAAATATAGATGGTGGAAGTCACTATATTTGACCTTTTCATAGACCAAAGTTGGCCGGGTTTACATGGGAAGCTTATGAGGTAAAGGGAGCGAAAGGAAAATAATTATCAGTAGTATTATTTTATTTGTAACTCATCACAACTATCTTAAATAGATAAACGACGGAACACAACTAAAAAAGATACCTCGTTATACATTCTGTCGGTCTTGAAATAGAATTCATGAAAGCATTGACTGAATCGGATTACCACTTCAGATGGGAGGGCGCTGCGGTAGCCCATGAATCGGTTCTGGAAATGTCATCAGCCAATAGTTGCATTTTTGCAGATACCGTGGTATCTGATACCACAGTCTGAAGTCGTTTTTGCATTTATCCTGGTACCTGATACGACGGTCAAAATGTGTTTTTGCAGTTACCGTGGTATCTGGCCAGTTATTGTGGTATCTGATATTTAGATACCACGGTCCGACCGTTGTAACTGATCGTGGTTTCTGAAAAAGTCGTCTCACTTTCATCAGTTTTTGTCAAATTGGTGGGAAAGAAATTAGGCACTTACTGATGTGACTGGACATCTGTTTTTCTTTTGTGATGACTTCGAAAAGCACAATTTCGGCAATTGTCGTTTTTGCAGAGCAACCGTATATCCTATACCAAGGTAACTGCCAGCCACTCACTTTGAATTCATGTTCACGCATGGCATTTTAATTGAATCGGAGACAAGCATTTGTACGTGTCACTTTCATGGTATAAATGCCGAAACCTCTATGAAGATCATCAAATCTCAACCTGTGTGAGATGCTCATTGAGTGAGAGCAAAGATATTAGCAATGGAAATAATCGCTCTGTTTACATTTTGACCGATAGTAGTACAGAATCATCATCAAACCACCCGTATTGTGTTATGTCATTTGTTTTTTACACTCACGTTCGTTCATCATTTGCCGAGTTCGCACCAACACAAACGCCTGTCTTCCTGCCATTAAGTGGACGATTCTGGCGTTCTCGGGGACTTGCTGAACAAAAAAGAAAGCGAGATTCGCCGAGCGCAATAACAAACGGAAAGTCATTGCGCCTTTATAGATTCTCGCTGGCCTACCGAATCCTGACCGAATTCGCTTTCAACCTACGCAGTCGATTCACTTTCCAAGAACAGCAGAGCGCCAAAACAGCATCAGAAAACGAAGCGAGTTTTAGCCGCAGTGGCAGAAGCGGATAAGCCAGCAGAGCTTTCCAGACAGCCAGAATCGCCCTAAGGTCTTTGATTGAGAGTTTAAACGTTGCATGTCTTTCGCACCGGTGTGTAGAGATGTGTTGCAGTTTTAATTTTGTTTTGTAAAAATCTGGCAATCCTGAAAGCACCATTTTGGAAGTTATGCCCTTGCTTTATCTTCGATGATTAGCTTGGTATAGAAGACAGCTAAACTGACGTATGGGAGTGGTTCCTGATCTATTTACGGAAATTGGGCTTGGTTAAGATATTAAAGTAAAATTATTTAACTTTCCAGATTTCAGGCATGAAATGTTCTTATCCTGGAAAACAGCAGTCTAGTGCAAGAAATGAAATAAACATTAAAGTTGATACACAGCATATTCTCAAGTATTAACTTCTTAGAAGTTAATATATCATCCTAACAAATATACTGTTTTTAATTATTCACTGATGTTTCACAGCGCTCGTAGAAGAATTTAACAATTACGGGTTGCTGACAATAAAGTAGACTGAGCAAAGTTGTGTCACTGTATATAACCTTTGAATGCAAGTCAAAAACGAAAGAAAGAAAAATAAATAAAACAAAAGTTGTCAGAGCACTTCTTTTTTAACAATACCAAAGGTTTCGATGGGATCCCAAAAATGTATATTTGATCCAGGCAATTGGGTTTGGTAGAGATCCGTATCTTCACCAGACTCCTGTTGAACACTTTGCTAATAAAATGAACACTCCCACTCTCCTAAATATACAGCTATCTGGTCCGTCTAACTCGACCTTTCCCTTGACTCGAAGAATCCTCACACCAAATTTCATCAAAACATCTTCCCTTCGAGATTTATAGTGCTGACAGACGGACGGACGGACAGACGGACAACTTTTGCGGTGTCATAGGTATCCCTCCACTTACGTTTTGGGATCCCAAAAAGTAATTAAGAGAGTATGTAATATTTAACTTTTAAAGCAGAAAGTTTAGAAGGACAAAAACCAAAACGACAACAGAAGGAAAACGAATTTGAGGAAGTGCATTGTCTCGCAATAGCATCAAATGCTGTTAAAACTAAAACACTAAAAAGTAGGAAATAAATAACTGGCCAAGCTGATTGGGAACTGACTCCAAACGGAAAGTCAGCTAAGATAATCTCCAGCAATCTCTAAAAAAAAAACGCTATTATGAAATAATAAAGGTAGGTAGGTTTTTTGTTTTTAACCAAAACATTGAAAATAAAATAAAGCCTTGTCCGAAGTCCTCCCTTTTGTCCTATTGTTTCTTGCCCTGTGAATGCCAATTTGTTACTTACTTATTTTTTTTGCTTTGCTGTGTAGCATGCCGGCTCTAAGCCCCCCGCACCTATCCGAGGGGGGAAACCCACCCAGGGGGAGACAGGGGGCGAACGAGACCCCGATGAGTCACCTTCAGCTCCAGCAAACATACAGGACCTTATTCCGAGGATGGACATCAGTGGACAATTATCTGGTCAGATCATAACGGAACTAGGAGATAAAAACTGGAAGGTAAAGTGGATTAAAAGGAAATTCACTGTACTAAATGCTCTTTATTTTGGGATTTTTTCCTCTTTTTCGTTTCGCACCATCTATTCCCGTTTGCGAGAAGTCCCTACGTCGTGTATATCCACCCTAACAGCACTACGTTGTGTTTGGCTCTTTTCGAGGCAGATGTGACTCCGGGTTCTGCTTCCGAGTAGATCATTGGTCGGAAATACCGTGTGTGCAAGTTTTAAGTGTTCCTCGTCACCGCCATGGGAGGGGGGGGGGGATACGATGCTGAAAACTGCCCGGACCGGTTTGTAATCTTTTGAGATTCTTAACGAGTCAGGTCACCTTATGTTAGAATATTGGAACGTAAACTGTATGCTATCTTCCGCTCTGTGCTGAAAAGACACGCCCCTTTAAATAATGTATGCATATTTGACGATGCAAACGGGATAAGTCAGCTACATTTTATCAGAGCTATATTTTGGCCCTTCTTGGCAAGGGTCCTCTTCAGGCTCAAGCTGGTGTAATTTTGTCCACTCTGACACTTTTCTAAGAATTATAAAAAGTCCCCTTTCAGTATCGTGAAATTTTGAAAGCCCTTCACGTTATAGTGCTGATTATTTTCGGGTAGGGTAGGCAAGAACTAGGAAGAGGTATTTGCCCCTAGTTTTAATAGTTATTAAGACTGCAGCTAAGTATCCAGCAAAGTTTATTGGTTTCGTACGTTCGTGCATGCTGTCAAGAAAGTTGGGTTTGCATGCAAAGGTCTTGGGCCTTGTTCGTTAAAATTTCAAGAGAAGACTAATTCGTGACAAATTCATGAGCCTGTACGAAAGAAGCCCTGTCCTGGTTCACTGCTTATTCTTCTTCCTCGCGAAGCAGCTCTATTCTAGTGCAATGTTTCTTCTTCATCGTTTAGAGTTTGAAAGCATTAGCTCGGATCTATCACGTTTCTCTTCTTCTTCCAGATTAAAAAGTAAAGGCGATCGAAGCCTTAGACTTGGAATAATTCGTTCAGTGTTAAGTTCGTCGTCTAACAGGGCCCCGACTTTTGGACTTCGAAAAGTGTTTCATGATGTTGACGAACAAGGTTCCAACTTTTGACCAGAAGCTGTCCCTATTCCCTTTGTCCGTCCTTGATCCCTTTGGCCGTTCCTCTGTTGGTTGGGGTTTGGGCATGCCTTTGGTTCAGAGAATCGAGATAAGCTGACTGGGAATCATTAACAATGACTGAACATGGAAAAGTCAGTTAGGATGTTCTTCAGCAATATTTCTTCCCTTCTTGGCAAAGGTAACCTCTCAGGCTGTTGATTACAGGCTGGTTTCTTCCAGCAACAGCCTGAAGAGGAACCTTGCCACGAATGGCCGAAATATCGCCGAAGAAAATCCTAGCTCACTTTCTGTGTGTTGAGTCATTTTTTAATACAGTAGAGAACGTAGAGATATTTTCTTTGAACAGTTACTTAAATTTCAACACTGCAGTTCGGGGCCAAATAGTACAGTGCAGATCCAAAGTACCTATTCAGGTGTTTACATGGGTCCTTAATTAGCTACTTTGGTTGAATGGTAGTTGATTTTCGTCGCAGCAGTTGCATGAAATGGCATTATTCGAACATTATTCGAATGATAACATTATCATTATTTGAAACAAACTTTCAAATAAGCATACCTCTACTGTGAACCTAGTGAAACAAAATCCTTACTGAACAATTGTCGGTTCTTCGACATCTCAAGGGCATGTTACTGACTTCCTAGTCCCTAACGGGTTTAGGGACCGTGAACTACCGGTCCTTGGCGCTAGCCGTCTTACTTGTAAATGTTAACAATCAGGGTCAGATTCCCCGTAGGGTCTAGGGGGGCGCATATACAGAAGAAATAACAACCGAATATTTACAAATTTTCGGTATTATTTTGAAAAGACCATAATATTTGTTTACGTGAAACTGCTTTCATCCATGCCCCAAGAACGATTATTGGGTACCGAACCGCTTCGCTCCAGAGCGAACCGAACCGCCAATTATTCCATCTACTCTAGCCTATAACCCCAGCCTATTATGCGAGGCCCGTGACGTCACACAAGAAGTCTATATTTTCCATTTACTAACGGAATTGATTGTCCCTAGAACGGTTTTATACACGTAAACGCGTCGGGCGCCTCACCGACCGCTCGGCTCTATATATATAGATACAAATATATATTCTGCAATATTAGTTTAGTAGAATTTCCGTATGTTTGTAGACGTCACAGAACTGTCACGAGCCGCGCATAGCAGGCTGAAGCCAAGTTTACACCGTTGAAACCGCTCATGTCCATCGCCCCAAAAACCTCCTTGCGCCGGCCGCCGGAAGCAAGAATTTGTCTTTGTCCAGTGGCCCCCAAAAACCTGCCGGCACCGCGTTGGAAAATTCATCCTTCCTGAGAAACTCTAAGCATTAAACAGCAATGTAACACTTTAGAAACCCTAAACAGCAACCCTAACCCGTAACACTATTCAGCGCCAGCAGCTAGGATTCGAGCCAAAATCTTCTTTACCTGTACCTTTCATCGTTCACCTCATCCCCATTCCGTTTTAAACGTCCTTTCAATAGTTGGGGAGACTAGCCATGATTGGGACAAAAAAGGTTGGCTTGGTATAACTCAAAAAGTTGTGAACTGATTTTCTTGTTGAGTATGGCAAATAGAAGTCTATTATATACTCTGCTTATATGATTTTTGTCGATGTGTTGTTGTTTGAGAGTAGAACGAGAATAGCAAAGTCCACCATTTTGTCCCAATCATCGACTTGCCGTCTACCGCTGGGACATAATGGTGGGGTTCATTGGGACACCATTACTTCAGATGCGGTAATGATTTAAACATGCAACAAAAATGTAAAAAGAAACGTAAGTTACAGAAAGGAGATAGAAAGAAATTAAAAACATGATATCTTGATTTTGGGGGGATCTTAAGCCAAGACCAAGTGCTTCACCAATCGTTCTGTTCCACCCGAGCTCATGGGATTTCCCGATTTAAGCATAACAAATATTTCTTCTTCTGCAGATTCCTCACCTGTCAATTTGCGTGATTTTTTTTTTCATGTAGTGAATTGAATATACAAATTCTGTGGAAAACAACAAAGTGTTTTGACTTTCTTAGCCAGATACATGACTAAAACAAAGTCATTCCATGTTTTCTTGCATTTCGGGAAACCTCGCACGTGAAGAGATTCGTCACTGCTTTCTTCGTTCAGTATGAGCTTCATAATCATCAGCAATACTGAGAAATTTGTCTTTCTTCTTTTTATCGTTGTCGATTTTGTACTTTTGTCTTCTTCTGTTTTTTGTCATTTGCATATTTGTTTGCAAAAAAAATACTAAAAAATCAAAATAGCTTTGTTCTACATACAAAATTTGGAATGCTAAGAAGCATTCCATGCTGTTAACAAACAGACTGGACGCAGCAATTAAAGTGAATTGATAATGTATAACTATCATGTTTATGACCGGGATGATTGGGACATACAGACAAAAGAGACCGATTTACATTGTGTCCCAGACATCCTAAGAACATAAGACATCCTAAGACTAAGAACAGCTCCCTATCCTTGCGATACGGAGTTGCTAGTCCAGTATCCGCGGTGCAGAAAAGAAACGAGAGACATCGGAAGCAGCTTACTGGTGTAGGCACCTTCGGAATGGTCCTTCATTGACCGTGTGTCTGCCCATGTATGAGATTGTCATTATTTGTTCTATTTATATTCGTCAGAAGCTATTGTTTATTTTTCTTTTCTTTTTTTATTACTCCATCAGCGTTGTATTCTTACATTTATGATGGGCAATAAATATATACATACATACATACATCCCCGTCTTCTTGTTCGAATACCCTTGTCCCAAGCATGAATGGTACATGTGTCCCAGTCATCACATTTTGACCTGAAGTTAAAGTGACCTGAATTTGTATGACAGATGGTGCTCATATACAATATGGTGATGTCTCAGAAGAAGCTAATAGTGAGGCTTCATTTATAGCTATCATTCAATCTTCTATCTTTATCCTGTAAAATCTGCCCAACTTTAAAGTTCTTCATTGAATTTACAAACAGGGTAGGAAAACTCATTTTAAAAATATTTCTGATACAAATCGATCCAGTAACGGCCGTAACTAGGCTCAAACGTCTGCCGCTAGATGGCGATTCAGCAGTGAATTAACTCGAATTTTTGCTCAAAGTTTTCATCAGAAAAATCTCAATGTCCCGTATAAAGACGTGTCCCAATCATGGCTGTCTCCCCTACTGAAACTCCAGAATTTGGGTAAAACGACCCTAAAGACGACAACCTCGCTGCTACAGGATGTTCCGTCTGCTTTCCAATTAGTGTTGAAAATGAAATTCCTTCCCACGGGATTAACGACCGTCTTGAAATTGAGGCACAATTCCGTCTCTAGTGGACGAACTTGAGCTCCAATATACCGTTAGAGTAACTTTTGTCACTAACAGCCTGTGGTTGTGACTGTGGTTGTCCCTTATTTGGTCAATTTTAATAGTTTCGCCTAGCATTTGGAAGGAACATGACTGTGCCAACGAGGGACTCTTGTCTGCCAAGCCACCATTTTTTTTTTTTTTTTTCTTTTTTAAAGTGATAGGTCTCACACCTGAGAAATTATTTTCTCCACCTTTTTTGGGGATAGGGGTTACAAACCCAAATTTCCAAATCTTTGGATATTGCCCGTCACAGTTATCGCATTAAAAATATTGTGAAGAGGCGCCGAAAGTTCACTCGGGAAAGCTTTAATTAAATCCACGGGAATATCATGTGGTGTGACCGAAGACCTTTTTAACCGTCGAATTTTAATTTGATTTTTTTTTTTTTTTTTTTTTTTTTTTTTTTTTTTTTTTTTTTTTTTTTAATACCCGTAGCCATAATTTAATTTATTTTTATATTACGTAAAAAAAAAAGAGAAAAATTTTCTTTCGTACTTTTTGTGGCTACTCCTCCTTCCCTCAGTGACGTTAATTTAGTCTATTTTTACCCATTTTTAACTATTTACGTCACTTAACTTTTGAAAATAAGCCCGTATTGTATTTACTATTCTTCCCCCCTAAGACATTTTATTTTTATTTTTGTCTGTCCTACAAACCTCAACCATAAATTGAAATTTTACTCCCAACCAAACTATTGTAAATTACGAAAAATAAAAAAATAAAACCAGAAAGATTTTACAATACCATACATATAAGGGGAAAAAACGACATAAAGGGACAAATATATCTTTCCAACAATAAACAACTATAAAACATTTCCAACTCCACACAATATTTAAATTATACTATAAAACGCAAAATGCATTTTTGGAAACAAACTTGACTAGTTTACTTTATCACGACCATATTTATTTATAAATCTTTTTTTAAACTAATTTTTCAAACACAAAAAAACTAATTTACTGGAAAATTACAAACAAACAAAAAAAACACGAAATACCCACGACTGCAAGGGGCTCTTCCCGTCCTTAAAACTAAATAACAATATCACTTTAAAATAATCAACCATTAAATACACAATTTACAATTCATGACGTAATTTACATATAATTGGGTACACACAATATATATATATATATCAAAACAAAAATATAACAACTCAACACAATCACTGGGCCTTGCGTTGTTGGGCATTTCGTAAAAATTAAATTTTTTATAAACCAAAAACTTTCCAGTAATTCCTCTCAAAACTACAAACACACAAATAATTGCTTACTTCTTTACCACCAATCTACGTCGTTTGTCTCTAAACTATACATATTTCCATACAAAACAAAACAAAAAAAGAAACTAAATAATTTCAAACTTCATCTCTTACCATCACATTTCCGCCAAGCTACCATGAGTTATTAGGTGCTCCTCCGAATTTAGAAAGTCGTTATCTTCTACTAAGATTTGTGGTCTCTTTTGCATGTCTTGTTAGTCTTTTCGAAAATTAATTGGTCGTTTCCTACAATGCTTTGTGGGCTTCTTTTGTAACATATTCGTAGCAGAGACGTCACTTCAGGGGGGGGGGGTAGCTGCACATGAAAAATCGCAAAACTTAAGAAACAAAATGATTAACATCATTACGACAGGCATTCGCGTAAAGTGGATTTTAAGACGGTCTTTGACCAAGCTTTGACCTTCTAGACTGAGCTAATCCGGAAGGACGCCGTCACCTCCCCTAGGTTTTCGCGAAATGATATAAAATAACAGCAAGGACGGAACAAGTTTTGTTAATTAAAAAAAACAAAAAACAGATAAACAAAACTGAAAATTTAAACTTTATTTCGCTTTGCCAAGATTTGTCGATCAATCCAGTTTATTTTCAAAATAGCTTAAAGCTAGATGAAGATCAAGTATCTACGAAATACACAGACTCAATACAAATTAACTAATACTTACAAGACTTGTTCAGCACCAGCGTGTAATTTGTAGAAGGTTCTCTGTATCTTGTCACAGAATTAGTGTTCAAGACCACGACGCAAACACTTTCAGAACCTTTTGGCAACATAAAACGCATGTTTGCTCATCCTTATGTTAAATCTTATGAGAATATATCCGTTGTGACCCTTTAAATGTTATGTCCCGATGACGGTACTTCTGTTAGGACGTTTTAAGG
The DNA here is from genome assembly GCA_023053575.1 of Branchinecta lynchi. Classification (NCBI taxonomy): domain Eukaryota; kingdom Metazoa; phylum Arthropoda; class Branchiopoda; order Anostraca; family Branchinectidae; genus Branchinecta; species Branchinecta lynchi. The sequence goes on from JAKZAP010000002.1 coordinate 27,809,061, forward strand.
GTTTTGCTGTGCGAAATGGTAACTTTTAAAGGGGTCAACAGATAGATTCTCATAATCCTTAAAGCACAACTCTTACTAGAAATGATCGTTTCACCATGAAATGGATCAGAAAAACCGTTTTCCGAAATTACCGTTACTTTCCACCTGAATTCTGTGATTGTTAGCGCTTTTCGACTCCATCTAGCCAATCCTGCTCTCCGACGCGGCGCCTGGGTCCAAGATATGTGAAAACTGAAAGTGACGTGGTTAAAAAGACGAAAACTACACTAAATAAAAAGTCAAGAACAGAAGATTTTCATATCCTTCTGCATGAGAGAGTTGTCAATGGGCGGCCGAAAAAGCGCTTAAAATGTGTAGGCATAAAACGAAACCAATGTAGAAATATGGGGATTTTAGAAGTTTATAATTCCATAAGGGAGCTAGGTATGATATGAAAGGCAGAATAAGTAAGAGGGACCCTTTAACATAAGGATGCGCAAACATACGTTATCTGTTATCAGAAGTCTGACAGTGTAGGAAGACGACGCCAGTGACGAAGACTAAGTATCAATCTGTTGATATTATTTCCAGGTGTCCCGAGAGTTCTTTACAGGATAGCTAAGTCATGGCAGAATAAATTGTGCTACTGTGACGGTGTACATGGACATCTCGTCACAGCGATACTTGATTCTTTGTGAACCTACAGTTTCGTTTCATAAATGGAGTTTCCTGGTGTCCGGGCATTTTGCTATAGGACAGGTCATACCAGGGCAATTCCTCGGCGGACAGTTCACTATGCCAACACTTCATCATATGGACAATTGACATTTTCGTCAGTTCGTCACACGGGAAATTGATCACGTGAACAATTCAACACATGACAGTTGTTGCATTTGTTTGATCGTTGGAGATAATTTGCCAGTTTGTATGCTAGAAAATTGTGAAATGCAAAAATTTGCACGCGGGGAACATTATTTGGAAGAAAGTTAGAGAAATCACAAATTCTTCGGAAAGGCTAAAATTATATTTTCTTACAGGTTCGAAATGAGGCCCTTCAGAAAGTCGAAAGCATCATCAAAGACTCCAAGTTCATCACACCAAACCTCGGAGAGCTTCCGCCGGCACTCGCTCAGAGGCTGACCGACTCCAACAAAATCCTGGTTCAGACTGGTCTTTCGATCTGCCAACAGCTGGCTGTCGCGATGGGCCCCCACACGAAACAGCACATCAGAACATTGTTACCAGGGATACTTCAGTCCTTGTCAGATAATAAGGTGAGTCTCTCTCCAAGCTCCAACCTCCATTTTGTTGTGTGGTGTTTCTATTGTACAATGGACAATGGACACTATTTGTTCTTTAATTTTTGTAAAATGCGTCACACATGAAATCTTTGTCTCCACTAGATATAGCGCTTAGAAAATGAGCCGTTTTCTTGTTATCGCTTGGTATTACCTCGTTGGTGTCTCTGCGGAGACTTGTTCGTACATGGCACGTGAAAGACGCGGAAAAGTCAAGAACCCTTCGTAGGTGATGATAAGTCGTCCGGGGACGTCACGGCGCTTTTTTTATTTATAGTTATGTAGAGGCAAACTGTATGATGCAGTGTATGAAAACACGGATGTGATTGTCAATCATAGAAAAATATCTGTTGAACAGAACATTGATAAAGAAATATAGATTAGCTTTTTAACTCGGCTCAGTATGATTACTCCCAATTTCTCGGAGTTATTTTACAGGCCTTTTCTGTTACACTATATTGTTATTAAAATAAAAACAACGGAAGGAAACGAATAAGTTACATAGTTTAGATTGGATTAAATTTTATTTTACACATGTGTACAAAATATTTTGCAGGACCTGCTAAGAAAGCCCCAAAGTGTTTGCTGGCCGAAGGTAACAGTCTTCTCTGTTCTACATACTGTCGTAACACTATTTTTACATTATTCCACATGCCATTCGTACACGGTTCATACATAGACAACAATCATTCTGCTTACAGAAAACACTCACGCATCATTACTATTCTTTTGCAAGGAAAAATCTCTTCGCTGTAGCCTTAGAGGATGCCGGATGACTCGAATTTCTAATTTCAACTGGATTTATATCCCATTAAAAGTTAACATTACAGATTTCAGTGAAAAAAGTATTCAATCAAGTAAAACTGATACGTCAGCTACCCGATGAAAAATTTATCTCAAAATAGTACAATGAAGTAGTACGAAAAAGTAGCATGCAGTACTAATAACTGATGATACTACGTGCTTCTACTTCAGGCTACCGTGTTACTGCATACTACTATATGCTACTATTAGCAAGACTGGATGCTACTATGGCAAGACAGGATGCTACTAGATACTACCAAGAACAAATAACGAGTAAGAACAATGGTCTCTCGTCCATCCACCGACTATAAATGTTCCGTCAACAATGAGCGGAGGTGGAGCCATTTCTTTGTCGCTCGTGTATACTCGTTGGTCTCCGACTCTCCGCCGTTACACACTTGAAGAAGAAAACAACGTAGCCACTAGCGAGGCGGATGTTCTGGCCTGTTCACACGGGAAGGAAACAGCGTTGATTTTATTTGAGTAGACGCTGGCGTCTGATTAGTGAATATTAGTGACGCGAAAAACAAAAAGCGAACTTGACGATGGTCATTCATAATCGCCTTTGTTATACCATGACAATCAATATGAAGATTGAAATCCCTTGTGACATTCCTTTTTATGTCTCTCGGGAGAACCATACAATGCAAACCGGGATTTGAAGCACACTCACTGAAGTCATGACCCATTGAGTTTCAACATCTGTAGTATTCAGTTTGTCAGACGAGTGTAAACAAGAAGTAACGTAATTAAGGCTTTCGAGGATTACTGAAATTACCGAAATGGTAGAATAGCATGGAATAGTCAAAATAATACCAGTAGGTGAGTGTATATTTTGTGTTTTTTCTTCTTTTTTTCCGAAATGTATAATTGTATACATTTCGATTTAGTGAGTTAGATTTCAGTTCAGTAGTTAATCGAAAGACGAAAGTTCACGTCAACTTGGTCTATCTCCTTTGTCTTTTAGTTCACTACTTACAAATAATTCGATGTCTACGGTGTATTTTCCCATCAAATAAAGTCTTAGGTTTTCGTACTGAGACATTGCCACATGGGTTCTAGCTTGGTTCTAGTTTGTCTAGGACCCACATAGAAGTCCTAGTTTTTTTTTAAATTTAATTAAAAAATTGTTTCTGGTTAGTTTGTCAGAGTAGAAGCCTATTCCATCTGCGTAATATTTGTTCATTTCCACTGAGCCTATTAAACCTGAAACACGGCCTTTTTTTTTTTTTTAAAGAATCTGCCTGTTTTCATCTGATATTCTCAGATGAGAGCAAATACTTGGAATGAAATTTATCTCTTCTTGTTCTGGATATTGACACCACTTAATTGAGTTGACCCAGAAAAGATACAATTTACGTTACCATATATCTTACGTTACCTGTATACGGCCTTTGGGTTTTTCAACACAGATATATATACAGTTTGTCGTACTTTTAACTAAATTTGACGCATCTGTAAAATCTACTTTGCATCAAATGGCAGTTTCTGTATATTTTGATATATTCTTAATTGCTTCGGAATTTTCTTGTCAACCCCCGAAAGCTTGTCTGAATCAATGAGCCGGCAACCGCTGTTTCAGCGCCCGCCCAGCCCAGTGTGAACAGGCTTATCACTGCTGCGCTGCCTCCATTCGATTTTTCTTCCTCAGTGGTTTACTGCGTTACACCTTCTCTGTAGAGGTAACGACTTTTGATGTCCCGGGTGAGATCCACCTCCGCTCATTTGCGTCGGGAGTCGACTCGTCTCAGCTTGGGTGTGTGACAGAGATAGGGAGACAGCAGTTCTTGCTCTTATTTGTTCTTGATACTACTACTTAAGATTGGACCAGTCTGAGGCAAATTAAATTATAGTATTCTTTGCTATTACATAGTATTACATGCAACTTTTTCGTACTACTACCATGCTACTACGCAGGCTCCAAATTTTTCATCGGGTATGACGCTTTGGCAGTAATATTTTGCCTCTTTTTGGCAACGGTCCTCGTCAGGCTGTCGAACGTGTGGGACGACGTTCAAGAAGGAACAAATCTGCGATCGTTGCATTGCAGGTTCGTTTAAAAATTGTTGAAATAATGTTTTGCCGCAATATTGCTGACGAAGTATCGGAGCTGACGTATCCGTGCTATCCAATGATTGAATATAGGTTTCCCAAGTCAGCTTGGGATCCAGGAGTATTATATACAGAAGAGGTTAGCAAACAAAAGATGTTCAAGTACAAAGAGCACCAATTATGCTTTATTTTCCAGAAATGCTTTATAAATAATAGTTTCGACTTACCCTAGGTAGCGCTTCGAAAATTAGCCATTTATGTGTCGCTCGGTTGAGACGATTTCTGAGAGTGAACTTGCAAGGCGTGAAAATTCAGAAACTCTCGTTCACGCACGAAAATTGGTAATTTTGATCGTGTTCCATCGTATTAGTGAAAATAGTAACTATAGTAACTGCTTTCGGTCCAACCTCGTGAAAAGTATTATGCTGACCGTTCCAACCAATAGTAACTAGTAGTAACTATTTGCTTACCACGCTCTGGCGCGTAGTAAGCGTGGTAACTACGAATCTCTGTTATGCGATTGGCCGGATTAGCCCGTGGCAGGATATTATGCTAAAAATAGAAAAATACGTTCCAGCCTTGACGCCAAAAAGCCAGAATTCGTGACGTCATGTGTAGTAACTACGGTAAGTAGAGTGGAACACGCTCTTTATAGTGATGAGTGATCATGAGTGCCATAGCTATTCAGATAAACAGTCTCTGTGGCTGGTTGATTGCTCAAATACTGTCCGACGAAACTTTTTTGTTTTGTTTTTAATACCAAAGAAAAGCTTTGATTTGTGGATATGAAGTCATGGAAGTGCCAAAAATGTACAAATATAACAGGCATATTAGCAGCTGAAACTCTAAGTTAGTAGTACTATTAGTGGAATTATTTTGTGAATAATACCGGTAATTCGGAGTGCAAAATAACAGTGAATTGATAAGAAAAAGAAAACTCCGCACATCGTAAAGACTGTTAGTTTTTTTTTTTTTTCACTGGAAATATTGGACAAAAAGAAAAAGAACACGAAATACCCACGAGTGCAAGGGGCTCTTTCCATCCCTAAAACTATATCACTTTAAAATAATCAACTATTAAATACACAGTCTACAATTAATAACGCAAATTACATATAATTGGGTACATACAATAGGTATATCATGAAAAAACATAATAACTCAACACACTCACTGAGCCTTGCGTTGGTGGGCATTTCATAAGAACAACACTTTAAAAACCAAGAACTTTCCAGTATTTCCTCTCAAAACTACATGACACAAACATAGTTGCCTACTTCTTTACCAATCTACGTCGTTTGTCTCTAAGCTACACTAATTTCCATGTTTATTTACAAAAAAAAACGAAATAATTTAAATACTCAAAAAAAATTTATTAAAAAATACTCAAAAATATATTTCTACTCTTCTCCTCTCAGCCATTTTATCTCTCCCACTCTGTCCTAACCTTCATCATAATTTTTTCTTGATTATCCTCTTTACCTCTTCTTTTCAACCATAATAACAAAATGTTCCCATTGAAAAGCTGTCTTCTGTTCTCAGGTGTTATCATACCTTTAACAATATCCTTGTAGAAAATCTCTTTGTCCACGAAATGACTTATTGTTTTCAGTTTCGCCGCAAAATGTCCACCTCCCTTGCGTTGCTGTAAGCGAGATTCTGTGTTTCCTTTCTTCAGTAGGGAGAATATTGTGAATTTGATAGAGCATGTGCTCTTAAACTCTTGGCTTTAACACAGAGGAGTGAAGTAGGCGTGTTGTTATAGCAAGCTCTTCTTTTGTTGTTTGTCCGTCAATCACTATTGTTATCTGTGATACATAAGGCTTTCTTTGTAATATATTTTCCTGTGCTATTGCTTTTGTTTGGAAATTTATTAAACCCTTTTCTTCAACTACTTCTATCTTTGCAAAACCTTCCTTGAGTTGCTGAGGACATATTGTTGAATCCAGCTTCCATGACATTAGCACTGACCTTTCTCTGTCCATGGTTCCTTCGACTAGCGCTCTTACAAAGAGCTCTTCAACTTTGGATTGAAGGTGGGTGAATTGCAATTCGCATTCTCCTTTGCATAGATACGAGTCGCTGATAAGTGTTGGTGGGTACTTACCTTGCCATAGAAAACCATATAAAACGTGTTCCATTTTCATCCGTGTTGTTTTTGGCATTTGGGATATATTAGAAAAGTACCATACAAGCGGAAGACAGTATTGTTTTAAGTACTGAGGTTTTTGGAAAACCGTCAGGTTTCTGGTTTTGCCCATACACTTAAAAGTTTTGGAGTAATTTTCAGCACCTAGAATTGCGTTCTGATGGTCACTATCGTCAACGGTAAGAGTGCTTAAGTCATCAACGAAGCCTTTGACTTGACGAAACCTACTGACATTAGGTACATACATTTTAATTATTTTTTTTTTTGTTTGACAATAATCGCAAATTCGGTTAATAACCACGATAGTCGATTTTTACAATAAACTTTCTATCTATTCTATCTGTCCATCAAAGTTAGTAAATTGGAGGATGGCAGGCGAAACGATACACATGGGAAACATATTCTGTAGGAACCGCTCATACAGGGGTGGTACTATGGCCCTATATACTTTGTTCTGTCCATTTTACTTTAAGAAGAAAAGGTGGAAGGAAAGAAAATCAAATGGTTTCAACAGAATAGGTTGAAAAGAACTACATTTAGCCACAATCTCGACTCGTTGCTTCACATAAGTAAAACCTATCGCAGGAACAACAAAGGTTGGACTGGAGACAACAATCATCATTTCCTGAGACAGCGGGGCTGGATTACAGGGGAAAGGTAAGGATTATATTGCAACGGAGGGGAAGGGAAAACGTTGTTCTCACTAGAGCATCTCTTGCTTTCAGGCCAATGTTCGGCAGACAGCCATAAACACCATGAACGTCATCGCTGAACAGTGTGGTGGACTGAAAGAATTCTTCGAGGGTGAGATGATCGCCGATGCCCTCAAGGGAGGAAATCCGTATCTGAAAGCCGATCTACTTACTTGGGTTGCAGATAAGCTGGGAGGAGGTAAGTCTTCCTTGTGTTATCCCGGAAGGTTTTGATACGGACTTCAGCTTGCGATTTTAGGAGGAAAGTAAACTGTCTTCCTGAAATCCGGTCTAAATCCCTTTCAGATCTTAAAAAGTGCTAATCGACGTTCGCGTGACTGTTTGTCTATAGTTGGTGAAATAAACCGGGCGATGGCGTGTACGATTCATTTACTGAAACGGAAAGCGCGCGGTCTACCGAGTTATTGCTCACTGTTTTGTTTTGATGTACATCTGTTTGTTTCATTGAGAAATCCCTCTTGTTTTTCTAGAAATAATGATGATGAAAATACTTGGTTAGGCTACAAGATAAACCACATAAAATAAATCCTTACTCGTTATTCAAACTAGACAGCTTGCTGACCAAGTTAGAACCCTTTAACGACATATTTACAAACTTATACGTGAGATTGGATTTCTTGACGATGGAAATATAGTTTCCTACTAAATTCCGTTTAGTTTAGTTTGATCTTTTTTTTTCCTTTATTGTTTTACATTTTACATTTTCACTCGCAGTAAATTATAAAAGGGTGAAATTTGAACCGTGGATGCAGTTAAGGCAGAGAAAGAAAAAATAGTGTGTTTAGGTAAATGGCCACCATAGGAAAAAGTTCTATGGAAGGACCTTTTTAGAGACAAAAATCGGCCTCGTAATGTCTTGTTTCTGCTCTGGAGGAAATTTTTGCAAAGTTGGACGGGGTATTTTCCTAATGGGATGATTTTCCCGGGTGGGAATTTCTCAAGCGGAGGGGGGTGGGGGCTGCGTGAACCCGACGCAGGAATTCAGCTCCACACAAACAAGACAATCGGATTTGCCATTCAAAAACAACAAATAAAGGGCATTTTGAGGACGTAAAGTGCACTTTTTTTTCTTTTTTTTTGTATCTGTAGTTTGTGCGTCCAGTCGGCCATTAAACGATTGATATGATTTATTCATCCCTATCGAATGGATTTAAGGCTAAATACTTCAAAAATGTATTCGAGAATCCCTCAGATGTCTTCGAGGAATCGGTGTTTGTCTTCGAGAAACTTCAAAAAGTATTTGAGAAAGATAAATAGGATTCGAGATTGTTTTAAAGGGATTTGACATTTCAGTTGAAACTATGTACTCGAGAATGACAAAAATGTTTTCGAAAATTGCCAATTTTTTTTAATTCTGAATGTATATTTGTCATTCTCGAATACATTCATGTCATTCTTGAGTTCTTATTTCAATCAAAAATGGCAATTACTTTTTACTTTGAGTAGTTTCTCGAAGACCTAAGAAATATCTCGAAAACTTTTCGTCGATTCTCGAGTACGAACACCGATTCCTCGAAGAGATTTAAGGGATTCTCGAGTACATTACGGGGATTCTCGGATACATTTTCGACGTATTTCCATTCCATAAATCCGTGACCCATCAAGTGGATCCACCCCTAGCTTTAGGAATGGAGGACACATTCTGAAATGTTTGGCCCTTCACCTTATCGTTTCACTTGTTCACTCATGCTGGCCTGCCGAGCTTTACCTTTGTCAAACTTTGCCCTTAATTCCGGTTTAGAGTATTACTACTCGAAACAATTTGCTTGTTTATTCACTGTAGTAGAGCGATAGCTTACCTTTTACGGGCTAGAACTTCCCTTAAACGTGAGGTCTTTAGTCAGAGAGGTGTTAAATGGGGAATTTCACGCCATAATTTCGGTCGGAATGGTGCGGCGGGGACAGTGCTAGCCAGTTTGGCTTTGTGAGGTAGCAACAACAAGAAATCAGAAGAAAAATCGGCGAAAATGGGGTTGTGAATGTGGGTTGGAATATTCGCTTTGTTTTACAGTATTTTCGATTCTTTATACACAAAAAAAGAACAGATTTGTCTGGTTTTCTTCTGACTTCTTGTGATATGTCAGAACAGTGTAGTTTACGAAATTATCTTTGTGAAGTCGACTTAGTCTACCAGATTGGATCAGAGTCGGTTTGTGATTTGGTTAGATTTTCTTTGCGAAAGAACTGCAGTACTTCGCGGTATCGGTAGTGCATATTCAAGAACCAGAATTCTCCCAGAACGCCAGTTTGAACTCCAGAACAATGAGGATTTTATTTCACCTCATTTGTCCTGATGAAGGTAGGAATTGGGACTCAAAACTGAGTTGAACCATTTAAAAATCTCCTTCATTTCTTCCTCCTTTGAGCATTAAATGAAAAGCCGCAGTCTATTGCGTCATTCCATTTGTGCAAGCATGAAATCCATCTTAGATCAGATTTGAAGAATAGGAACCAGGAAGGTTGAAACATTTAATAGTTTTTGCGTGGTTGGATAGCTTAAAAATGGTTTTTGCCTTTATGACATAGCTTTATTCGATTCCTTCCGGGGCGGAATTTTGTCGCGGGAATCAGCTGGTGAAATCGTTGAACACTTCTTTCTCGGAAGTCTTAAAGGACACCTCGCACTACATATAGCGTGTTCCACCCTACTTACTGTAGTCACAATGCATGACGTCACGAGTCCTGGCTTCTTGGGGTCAAGGCTGGAACGCATTTATCTATTTTCGTTAGAATATTGTGCCACGGGCTGATCGGGCCAATCACCTCACAGAGATCGTTAGTTACCACACTATTTGCGATACCGGACGTGGTAAGCAAGTAGTTACCTATTAGTTACTATTTTCAGGAGATTTGAGCGGTCAGCGTATGGTAGTTACCAGGTAGTTTACTTCTCCCGAGGTTGGAACGAAAATAGACTAATATAGTTACTATTGTTAGAAGGGGTGGAACAAGCTCATTGTGCCTCTGCTAAAGGCGTATTCTCGCCGTTCTCCGAGGACTCCTCGGGGAATCGAAGGGAACGGCAAGAATAGCTGGAGTCACTTCACCCCGCGTATAGAAACCAGCGAAAACACAGGGAATGTTTCTAAAACGGATTTTCTTCGAAAAAAATAAACAGTTATTTCTACAGTTAAGTGTATTAGTTAAATTGTTTCTTGTGTGTCTGTGTATTTTGTAAATTTATATTCCTTTTCTAGTTTTTAGCTATTCGGATTAAACTTGATTGATTGATTGAAAACAAATTGGTCTGGATTCACTTTATTTTTTATTTTATTTCTTCTGATTGTTTTAATTAACTTTTCATTGCACCAACACCAACAAACATTGATTCCCCTCCGAATTTGAAAGGAAGTCCTTTTTGATGATGGTGATAAAATAGGAGCATTTCCTGTCCGTGGGGACTTGCGAGAATACGGGGAGTGAGTCCCCGGGACAAACAAAAACGCAGGGACTCCTCAAGTGGAGTTCTCGGGGAACGGCGAGGATACGCCTTAAGGTGTTCTGAGAAAGTTGACTACTTTAAAACTTAGCTTTGCTTACAGAAAACTACACTAGGTTTCTGCTGTTTTTAACCTTTTGCCGTGTCCGTGGGCGAAGATAAGAAACTGGCAAAATTTGCATAATCAGTTTCCTCTGAAAGAATTGTCGGGAGCCTGATACGTAAAGAGAACAAACGTTGCAAGCGTGATAATCAGTGTTATGCTAAGGAAGGAGATAGGATACATGTATGAAGTGTAGAATCTCGGGAAGGAGAATGGAAATACTACTGAAGTAGGATGAATTACTATCATAGGCACGATGTGTCCTTTGAGTGAGATTGGGTCTGTTGGGAATCCGTCAGTTCGCCATCTTGCCAGTTGACACACGAAAATCCGTCAGTTCGACAACCCGGCTTACTGATGTTTATAGCGTGCCCTAACTTCTTGAGTTATACTTGACTGCGCTAAGTGGATGAGTCAGCTGAATTTATTTTCGCGATATTTCGTGACCTTTTTGGCAAGGGCTCTCGTCAGGAAGCTAGAAAAGTGAACTTGTGATAAAATTAGTAACTATACAATCTTTCCTTGTAAGAATTGCTTGGAGTTAAAATTGGTGCCTAGATTTCATTTTGTACACGGCTGCTGTTTCTTTTTCTCGGTTGGGTGCCATTCCATGTTTCCGGTAGTGAGTATCTGCCTATAGGCGTATTCTCGCCGTTCCCCCAGGACTCGAAGGGAGCGGCGAGAATAGAGAGAGTCGCTCCACTCGGTCTCCGCGTACAGAAACAGTCAGAACACGGGAAGTGCTTCCAAAATGGATTTTGTTCGAAAAAAAGATATGCAGTTGACGAAATTAGTCTGGATCCATTTTATTTTTGGTTTTGTTTATTCTGATTGTTTTTAACAAATTTTATGTTGCACCAACACTAGCAAAAATTGATTCCCCTCTGAATCTAAAAGGGAGTCCTTTTTGATGATGGTGATGATAATTGGAGCATTCCCCGTCCGTGGGGACGGGGAATGAGACCGCGGGACGAAAAAATCGCGGTGACTCCTCAAGTGGAGTCCTCGGGGAACTGCGAGAATACGCCGTCTGTCTCAGTTTATACCTGAACCCATAGTGATTTGAGAGTGTTGTTTAAGCGTTGTCCTCTGGGAAGGGTGTAGCCAATCTCCTGTACGATTTTTTTCTTTTTTTTATAGCGATCGCAATTTCTGTCCGTCCGTCGGTCGGTCTGTCTGTCCAGGTGTTTCTACTTTGGGCACTTCCACATAAGCTAGGACGATCAGGGACCCCAAAAGATTAAGTTGGTAATAATCACTTCCCCGATCAGAGCATCGTGGGGGAGTAGGGGGAGGGGGAATCTAGAATATAGAGGTATTCATTACTTTTGAACGGGTTATTCGATCGTAACGAAACTTGATATTTGGGAGGACCCCGTGTCTCAGATGACCCAATTTAAATTCGAACCGGATCCGGTGACTTAGGGGGGAGCTGGAGTGGAGGAACCGGAAATCTTGGGAAACGCTAATCCTACACACGTCGTTGACATAATCGGACCATATTCAGGCACTGTGGGTGTTCCAGGGGGGGGGGGTCGGAATTTCGGTGATGCTGCTATTTCGGTACTCCCGGATGTGCTAGGACGACGAAACTTGGAAGACATGTCAGGGACCAGAACAGATTGACTTGGTTATAGTCATTTCATGGATCCAACCACCGTGGGGGGAGTCGAGGGATGGGGAGCCCGGAATCTGGTGGCTTGCATAACTTTTAAACGGGTGATCGGAATATAATGAAACTTGGCAAGTGGAAAGAACTATCGTCTCAGGTGCTCCATGTCAAGTCTTGGTCGAATCAGATATTTGTTGGGGGGGGGGGGGGCGGGGACCGGAAATCTCGTGAAACGCTTAGAGTTGAGGGATTGGTGAGAAGAACAAGCATTAGCCTTAGATACGTAATTGACAGAACCAGATCGTATCGGGGCTCTGTGGGGGGATTTGGAGGGTGTTTCCCGGAATTCCGGTGATCGCCAGTTACGATAGTTTCAGTTATTCTAAGAACAATGAAACTTTGCAGGCCTATTAATGACTTAAGGACCCGACATAATGCCCTAGGAAAAATTGTGTTCTTGGATCCAACCTTCTTTGGGGAGTTGAGGGAAGGGGAATCCGGAAATCACTGGCTGCCGTAAGTTGCGAACGGGTGGTCCGATTCGAGTGAAATTTTATGGTGATAAGAACTGATGACCTAGACAAGCAAAACATGCGTCCGAACCACATGCGGGCACGTTTAGGAGAGTAAGACGGGGGGGGGGGGGGGGGGGGTACACAATGGGATGCAATTTGAACAGAATGCGGCCTTGATTTGTTATTTGGTGTCTAGATCGGATCAGGTCACGGTAGGGGAGGGAAGGGATGTGAAGTGGGAACTGGAAATTTGCGGATAGGCTATGTCAGAGATGGGACGTTTATGTTTCCGATTCGTATTCAGCCACAGTTGGGGGAGCTGGAAGGATTCCCGGAAACGTTTTTGGCTCGCATAGGAAGTAGAGCGATTTTAGTGAAACTTGGAATGTAGAGAGCTCACATGTCCTAGATGATATATTTTGGGGTCCGAACTGGATCCGGCCACGGTGGGGGAGGGGGGTGGGAAAATTACGGGAAACTCTCAAAAAACGCTCAGATTTGAGTGAAACTTGATAGGTGGTAAGAGAGAATGCTTCAGATGATCCATTTAGTAGTCCGAAGTCGAGGACTCGGTAGGGAACGTTGGAGGGGGGTACCGGAAACCGTGTGGCATGTGTAGGGAACAAACGAGTGGATCTTTTGGGTTGAAACTTAGAAGGTAGAAAAGTCATTTGACCTCGGTGATCCGAGGCGACGGAAATGCTCAGACTTTAGTAAAACTAGATATCGTATTTCTAGGTCCGAACCACATTTTTAGATGGCGGGGTATTTTGGTTCCTTGTCTACTTTTTAGGTACCACCTACTCGTATCTAGTGCAATATGAGCTCATAGCTCTTGTTTTTCAATTTTAGCCTACTAAATTAAAAATTTAAATTTTTTTTTAAATTAGCTACTGGAATAAATAAGGACGACTTGAAAGCATGCCTGCCACAGCTTTACGCCTGTGCAGAGGATCGAAGTGCTGATGTGAGAAAAGGGGCTCAAGATGGATTCCTGCCTTTCATGGTCCTGCTGGGATATGAACCAATGATTAGAGCTGCTCAAAACTTAAAGGTGAGTCCCTTCCCCTTACGTAATAGGCACTCCTCGTGGAGTGAAAGGGCGATGCTTAGTCGTGAACAGGACGTGCCGTATAGGGCTAATACCAGTGTTGCCAATTGTGACACTTTTGCTCTGATAGTGACACTTTTTACAGGAAAGCACTTTTTCATTTACTTTACTAAAGTGACGGATTACCGCCCCCAAAACAGTGTGAAAACCTGTACTTTACTTTTGTTTCTTACACAAAAACAGTTTGAAGCCTGAAATAAAGCTCATTTCCGATTAAATTTTTTTGCAAAAGTGTGATGTGACTATTAAGAAATGTTTCCAAAAGTGTTGTTACAAATTCATATATTACCAATTATTCGCATTTTGCGCTTTCTGCAGCGGTATGCACACACAAAAATAGAGGCGTCAAAAAGCACCTTTTTGACAGCGATTGTGACAATTTTATGAGTCGAACTCTTGCGAACCCTGGCTAATACCCTTTCACTGTAAGTCAAAACTCCTCTCTCAGAACAGGGATCCTGACTTAAAGAAGAAAAGAAAGCCATCATAAAACGGGTCCTGCGTGGTGGCTTGCGAGGTCGCTCGTCTTCGGTGGTGCCTTGTGCAGCCGTTTCTGTTAAGTGGGTCACATTATGGATAATGTTAAATCACCTAAAGTTAAATCTAAGTAAATCGAATACCCGTTTAGCGCTATGAAAGATGATTCACATTCACTGGGATGAAAAATTTATTCTACGGCTAAATCGCATAAGTTTAGGGGTGGAGTCACCATGCCAACGCGACGCTACTCCATGGTTCATTTCACCATCTGCGAAAATCTCTTCTTACCACAGCACATTCATCACCCGATACGTCACTGAAGTGAAACTGTCCGAACCTGTCACTGAGGCCAAGACACTACGTAAAATTTGCCGTCGAAGTTTGGTGCTGAGTAGTGCAGTGTTGGCGGTGTTTCTTTCCAATGTACAGACAATGCTGTATTTTCCAGGCGTTTGCGTTTGTCACGTGTTACAATGTTGAATTTTCCGGGCGTTTGTCCCGGGTAGCTCTGAGCCCTCATGGAAGTTCAGGGGGCAGCCCACCTCCCCCCATTTGACGCCTCCGATACTATTCCATTAATGTCCTTCGTTAAGAAAATCGAAGTTGTGATGTGATGTTAGGCTTGAGCTACTTTAGTCTGTCCACTTTAGTCTTTCCACTTTATTCTGTCCACTATAGTCTTTCCACTTTAGTCTTTCCACTTCATTGTGTCCACTTTAGTCTGTCCACTTTGGTCTGTCTCTTCCAGTCTGTCCACTTTGGTCTGTCTCTTTCAGTCTGTCCACTTTAGTCTGTCCACTTTAGTCTTTCCACTTTGGTCTTTCCACTTTAGTCTTTCCACTTTAGTCTTTCCAATTTAGTCTTTCCACTTCATTGTGTCCACTTTAGTCTGTCCACATTAGTCTGTCCCCTTTAGTCTGTCCACTTTAGTCTTTACACTTTAGTCTTTCCACTTTAGTCTTTCCACTCTAGTCTTTCCACTTTAGTTTGTCCACTTTAGTCTTTCCACGTTAGTCAGTCCAATCATTTGTGGCGGAAGAGAAAGTACAACGAAGACTTATACCATACCTAAAAGATTTTTCGTGATGAGCACAGACTTCGCTGGCTAGGATTCACAAGCCTTCATTTCAGACATGACAGAGCAGACATTAGGAACAAAAGCATCGATAATGTCAATGCATGCCAATTTTTTCATTTCTAACAGATCCGAAAGGATACTTTTCCACCCGTATAAATTTTACTCACCATGCCCAAAAAACAGCCGCGTTTGGAACTCAGCTCGCACCAGAAACCCTAGAATCAGACAGTATGAATACATTTAAATCTTCACTTGCATCGACGATATTTCAAAATTAGGCGTTTGTATAGACCCGTTGTAGTGCTTAGTCTCTTTTGTTTTAGTTTTCTTGGTTTAGAGCTATGTACTTATCTTTTCGTCAGTGTGACTATTAAACGTAACTTTTTGTAATAGAGACAAGGTTTTAGCTTACCGAATTTTGGAAATAATTAATAAATTCTAAACATAAGTATTATTCTTAATTACCATGATACTTACACTATTACCGGTGTTCTAACGTATAGCCAGAACAGCAGAGTTACCAGCTTTCTTACCCCGCTTCTCTTTTAGCCCGCGTCGAAAAACACCATAGTCGCCCTCTTGGACAAGACTCGCCCAAACCTGCCAGCCAAACCTCAGCCGCCACCTCAAGCCGCCGGTAGCGGCGCAACAATGGCACGCCCCAAATCTGCCGCCGCCACAAAACTTATACTCCCGGTTATTGATGATGATGATGGTCCCTCTGGTAGAACGGCTGAGAAAAAGCCTGCGACCAACCGAGCGCCGTCGAAGTCTAGAGTAAGTACGCTCTCCGGCAGTATATGTCGCGCCTTTGCTAATACATATGTATAACGTGTGTTACAGTATATTTAGAATATCCCATAAGAGGCGCTCTAGGAATGGCGAGAACCTATTACAATTACCGCGTATTCGATGTGGCTTGAAAGCAGGAGGCATTATGGATCGACGGGCTGTAGTGTTCAGTAACGCAGTAAGAAAAGCATGCAACGTCTAGCAAGGGAATCTAGGCCAAACTGTTCAAGGAGGGCAAAGTATGGGACTTCTGGTGCTTTTGAATTTACCAGCAATGCCCGAAATTGAACTCTCTCAATCACGTCTGACTGCTCCTGCCTCAGGACATAATGCCAAACGGGGGATCAGTATTCTGAGCAGGACCGTATGAAAGATGTATAAACTCGCAAAAGGTGGTCTGAAGGTATTCCGTGCCGAGACAGCAGCTTCAGAGAGCTAATACCTGCATTAGCTCTTCGAAAGATCATTTCCGTCTATTTCTCCCACTAGATCACCAGTAATATACACCCCAAGCAGTTTAAGTTCAGCTACGGGGCTGGAAGCAGGAGGGGGGGGGGACGAAACTGGGGGATACTTTTGAGGAAAGAAAAGGTCAGTACAACAGACTTCTGGACATTGATAGTCACCTTACTTGCATACAAGATATTGCTGACAAATAAGCTCATAAGAAGCAATAAGTCTTAGGTACATGTCATAACCCTGATCTACTTGTATGTGGACTAAACATTTATTTTACAAATCACCTATCATGTTTAAAAAAAAAATATGTTTACTGTAATTATAAACAGTTTTAATACGCCACTCTCAAAATCCACTTACAATTTGCCGATAACAGTCGCACGTTAGATCTTGGTTTGAGTTTTCAGGGGTTATTAAGTTATAAGGGGAATCAGCGGTTAAGCTTTCGTTTCATAAATATTCCTTCAGCACAAGCTGACTGCGAATCACATTTGATGGTGCAAAACGGATACGTCAGCTGAATTTTATTGGAGCTACATTTCGGCCCTTTTATTCAAACAATGTTTACACGGATACGTCAGCTCTGATTTTTCATCAGCGATATTTCGGCCCTTCTTGGCAAGGGTCCTCGTCAGGCTGTCAATGTTTCACAGCCCAGACATGCAGACAATTATCCAACTTGGCCGGAAGGAAAGGACAAGTGATAAACCAACTGAAGTTTTTAGTAAGATGCAGAGACAACGGACTAATCCCAACTTAAGATTGACAGCCTGACGAGGACCCTTGCCAAGAAGGGCCGAAATATCGCTGATGAAAAATCAGAGCTGACGTATCCGTGTAAACATTGTTTGAATAAATGTTTCAAAGTCAGCTTGGGCTCAAAGAATATTTATTTCGGCCCTTCTTGGCAAGGGTCCTCTTCAGGCTCAAAACTGCTCAAGTTGGACAAACGAACTTGTGGGATTCATGATACGTGATTCATACCGAATCACGCATTAACCCCGTCGAAAAGTCAACCAGCAGTCAGCACTGAAGTCGGAAGCCAGGATTGGCAAAGTTGATTAAGTTTGACAGAACAGAGTTGGCTAAGGCTCACGTAGAGGGAGAGGGATTTTAAACAGTTTTAGACATGGCTAAGCCTAAGAGGATCTGAAAATAGCCAAACAAGCCTGACTAAACGTGCACCACGAAGTAACGTCTCATTGTTTACTTTATGCTAGTGCCTCTAGCGGCAGAGGAATAACTAATCTGTAACTTCTAGCAGAAGAATAACTAATCTTACGTAGAAATACTCTTTCAAACAAATTTGGAGCTAAGATAACGTGTTGTCCCCAGATGGCCCATCTATTCCCCCCTCCCCTCCCGTCTTCCGTGCGTCGGTCCGAGAGGAATACTGGCAATCAGTTTTCCCCATATCCCGCTAATTCTTCTACCCAATTTTTACGTAGTTTCATCCCATCATTTATTTCTGGTAATTTCTTGTGTATTAGTTAATTTGTTTCTTGTGTGTCTGTGTATTTTGTAAATTTCCTTTTCTAGCTTTTAGCTATTCGGATTAAACGTGATTGATTGATTGTAAGGAATTTTATGAGGGTGCATACATAGGAAGAGGCGCAAATCCTTAACTTATGAATTATGGGAGGAGTTAGTGGCACATCTCGCATTCCTTGTGCCAAGTATTTCGTCGGGATGCTTATACTTTTTTTGCGAAAGTTTCCGATTTAACAAATCTCTCTCCTATCTATCTATCTCTCTACTTTCAAACACCGCATCCTTGTTGCTAGAAGTGCAATTTCAGAACAAATGGAGGATTGAAAATAGAGAAAAAAGAATGAAAGAAAACCTAACCAAACGTGCATCAATTATAATAAACACTGTAGGTGTGGGATGGTCTCTCAGTCGAGATTTATGTTCTTTTTCCCTTTTTTAGTTGCCTTCTGCCAACGCTAGAGGCGCTCCAGCTCGTCAGAAGAAAGAGGAGGAGCTGGATCTGTCCCCGTTACTCCTTAGCAATAATCTAAAAAACCAAAGATTCAACGATGAAGTAAAGTTAAAGGTAAGCCAGAGACATTGGTAAGACAGCTCAATTCAATTTAGTTTATTCATTAAAAATCTTGAAACGGCGGTAAGCCGACTAGTTGCTTTTACGTCAACAATGTTTACACAAAAGTTGTATACACAGCTGACTTGCCGCTGAGTCTTGTCCTCCTTGCCACTTCAGTGCAGTTTACTCTGAAGATCTTTTGGTTTTGATCTGGTCTCTTAGGATGTTATATAGATGAGGTCAGAATTGGACTAGCGCGTCTTAAGCCACGTGGGCGCACAGTCCGGTAAGATTGTGTATGCGAAACTGGCATCATTATGGTGAAACCTGCTTTCGAAGCGTCAAAATTTTCCAGCGAAGAAGGAAATTCGCATCGCATTGCGAAGATCGAGTGAACGTACCTACAAGGAAATTTAAAAGATTTTGGCGGGAATGCATCATAGCTAACCAAATTTTTATGGCACTTGCAGCTTCGCTCAAGTGCCCTATACCGATCACTTTTCGGTTGGTCGGTCTTTCAAGCCACTGTCCTCGAGCTAGGGTACTTCCACCAGTGCTAGGACGATCAGATTTGGCAGGTGTATTAGGGACCTGATCAAACTTACTTGGAAATAGTCACTTCGCCGATCCGACCACCGTGGGGGGAGTGAAGGAAGGGAGAACCCGGAAAAGTGACGTATGTGTAACTTTTGAATGGGGAATCGGATCTTAATGAAAACTTTATAGTTCGAAAGAACTCGTGTCTCAGATGTCACACTTCAGGTCCGCACTGGATCCGGTGACTTTGGAGGGAGTTCGATGGGGGAATCGGAAATCGCGTGACATGTTCAGAGTGGATGGATCGGTATGAAACTTGGTGGAAAGAACAAGTACAAGCCCTAGATACATAGTTGACAAGACCGAACCGGTTCCGGGCACTTAGGGGGGTGGGGTGGAGTGAAAGTTCCGAAATGCAGGTGATCCCGAGTTAAGATGCTTACACATATGCTAGGACGATGGAACTTGGCAGGCATATCAGAGACACGACCATTTTAACTTAAGAACAGTCGTTTCTCCGATTTGACCATCGTGGGGGAGTGGAGGAAGGGGGGATCCGGAATCGTGTGATATGTCCGACATTTGAACGGGTGATCGGATCTTAATGAAACTTGATATTCGGAAGATGTCGTATTTCAAATGCGGACAGAATCCAACCAATGTACAGGGAGTCAAGGGGGGGGGGGGGGGCCGGAAATTTTGTGAGACGCTTAGAGTATATCGATTGGCATGATACTTTGTGGGAAGAACAAGCATAAGTCCTAGAAACATCAGTGACAAAACCGGACCGGATTCGGGCACTTTGGATGGAGATGGATGGGGGGGGGGGGAATTCCAATGATCGCGATTCAAGGTACTTCCAGATGTGCTAGAACAATGAAAATTGGCTTGAACATTAGAGACTTGACAAGATTGGCTTAGAAATTATCACTTAAAGAGGTACTCATCTTAACAGCTAAGCACGATCAATGTTTTTAAGTAAAGTATACATTTTCGTGGTCCCCATGAAACCATGATATTTTTGCCTCAAGGGTTTTGCTTATAAACGAATTTCTAGCACCCTTAAAGTGCGTATCGTAACCGAAAAGTAAAAAAAAATATTTTTGACCAAACCATAGATAGTCATGATCCTAAAGGGCCCAGGAACCTTTTTCCCCAAGGGTTTTGATTACAGGTGAGTTTCTAGCGCCCTTAAAGTGCGCATCATCACAGGCAAGTGTTAAAATAAAATACTTTTTCCCGAACGATATAATGCGTGATTTCCAAGGGTCTACAATCATTCTCATCTCAAAGGTTTTGCTTAAAAATGGTTACAGCAAACCATCGAATTGGCAAATCCCTACTTTTATCCTCTTACCCAGACTTGCAAGTGCAACCTGAGCTTCTAGCTCTTGTTTTCGAGCTATAGAAAATGTGAGAGATGTGGCTTGGAGGTGAGGGTGGACTCATGGAGGAATGGATAAACGATGTATGAGAAAAGGTTGCTTTAATGAAAGGTGAAAAAAATCACTCTGAACTTCTTAAGAATGAATGTTTTTTGTTTAGTTTTTATTTTTTAAACAAAAAAAATAATTGAATTGTGTTTTCCTTTTAAATCATTGACTAACCTCAAAATTAATCATTATTTTTGTCTGTGTGTGGTTTTGAGTTTTTGTTATTCATTTTTGAAAAATCGTGTAATGCCTTTTTTTCTGTTTTTATTGCTTTTATTATTGATATCTACTTTATCTATCCGCAGCCCATAATGATAGGTAATAATTGATTAATTATCTGGAAACTGAGTGACCTTGCCGCGCGACTCTCTACCAGATGGTGGAATCGATGTGGCGACGGTCAATACGCTCTAAAGGTCCATAGACAGCCTGCATGTTCCATCTCTCTTATCTTTACGATATTGGAAAAGACCAAGTCGTAACTTTAGATTCAAGTTTGCTAGTTGCTACATGCACATTGTGTATCTTCTCGTATTTGGCTATTGCAGTCCGGTTATTCCCAGTTAGCCCAATAACATTACATTTCCAGGCAAGGTGGTAACTTCAGAATTAGTCTGAGTGGACCAGAGCACTTGATCCCTGAGCCCGACTATTAACTTGGTAATAAAATATGGATGGGCGGAACTTGGTTCATTTACAGAAACATCGGAAGCAAATTTCCCATGCCAAAATCTCTTCCCCTTTTATTCAACAGTATTTTCACACAGTGTGTTTTTTTTTGTCTTGTTTTTCAAATTGTCCGATTGTGCTTTATAATCTTACGTTGTCATCTATAGTTGCTCGCCTTTATTATTTATTTTCTTTCTTCGCTTTTTCTTCATTTATCAGCAGGAACTTGACCCAAAACAAATATATTATTTGTTTCCACAGTAGCCCAACATAATATGGCTAGCAGAGTATCGTCATGGCGTAATAACAAAGCAGTGACCTAAATATACGCAATACAGGCCAATAACAGGCCTAACACAAGGCATCAAGGGTTGTAATGGGAAATAAAATGAGGGACGAATGATGACCAATATTGCCAAAAATGGCGGGATGATTCGAAGCCGATTTATTTTTATTTTTTGTATAATTCTCTTTGCCTTTTCAGACTTTGAAATGGAATTTCACTTCTCCCCGGGACGAATTCACCGAACAACTTAAAGACCAAATGTCAACAGCTGGCTTTAACAAATCGCTTCTCCAAAACATGTTCCATGCCGATTTCAAGCTCCACATCAAGGCAATCGAAAGCCTTCTTGAAGACCTCAACGCCGGACATATCGACGCCCAGAAAGCCAATTTGGATCTTGTCCTCAAGTGGATGACCATTAGATTTTTCGATACCAACCCCGCAGTGCTTATACGAGGACTAGAATATTTGAGTCAAGCATTCTCGGCCCTGAGTGAGGATGATTACCGAATGCCGGATATAGAGGCAAATGCGTTTGTCCCCTACTTGATAACAAAGATCGGTGATCCGAAAGATGCAGTGAAAAATTGTGTTCATCAGATTGTCCGACAAATGTGCAAATTGTACCCCATGTCAAAGCTGTTCACTCATCTGATGGCTGGACTTGGTTCGAAGAGCGCGAGACAGAGAAGCGAGTGTTTAGAGGAGCTGGGGTACTTTGTCGAGACGTACGGAAATAGTGTGTACCAAGGCACGGTGTACTTGAAAGAAATCGCGAAGCAAATTTCTGATAGGGATAATTCTGTCCGTAACGCGGCGCTGAATTGCATCGTTCAGGCGTACTTCGTGGAGGGTGATAAGGTGCGGAACATGATTGGTCATATGGCAGAAAAAGATTTGGCAATGCTGGAGGAGCGGATCAAACGCGCGGGGAAAAATCGGCCGGAGCCTCCAGCGCCTAAGCAGACCTCTCCAGACAGCAAGCCCCCGCAGAGCAGAATCGCGCGACCCGGATCTGCCCCTGCGCCCCAACCAACACTTAACAACAATGTTGCGAAAGTACAGGAGGTCGAGTCGCGCCGGGGGAAGACCAAGAGCTACCACGAAGAGGTCCATGAAATGGTCCGTGATATGGTTGATAAGATGGAGGAGGAGATTGACAAATCCCTGGGCATTCAGCAGCTGAACATTGCGGACGTCTTCAGCAAGCTGAAAAAGGTTGACTTGGAAGGGATGGACACTAATCCCACCCTGATGAAACGCGAAACGAGCATTCCGCGACCCTCCCCAAATCGCCCAACTCTGGAGCCGATCACACACCGAATAGCGGCTATTGATGTCGCCATTTCTCAGATTCAGGAAGAAAATGTGCAGAAATGCATTCAGGCGTTGCTGCAAGTGGAACAGGCTCTGCAGCAAGACCCAATGATGATTACCAAAGTCGACGCGATTCTCAACGCGTGTAACGTCCAGCTAAAGCGGAATGGGGAGGAGAATGCGCGATCTGACCAAGAGACCCTGAAGGTTTTTCAGACCTGCCAGCGTACTTTGCACACTCTCTACGGCAACGAGATTTTAGGTTCGAAGGGATCGAAAGAAACCCTTCAAAACCTCATGGCGACGTTAGTTGGAATTTTGATTGACCAACAGTTCGAAAATGTGAGCGAAACTTCGAACTTATCGAAGCAAACGAATTTTTTAATTGTCCGAATGGTGGAGAAGTCGGAACGAACGGCGATCACGTCGGCCCTCCTGCGACTCCTGCTAGATTCCGTAGAATCCAAAGGCGCCGGGTCTAAGTACGTTGACCTCGTTCAGAAGTGCATCTGGAAGGTCATTCGACTCCTTCCAGAATGGATCCCAATTCTGAAAATTGAAGTTCTAATGCAGGACATTCACGATTTCATGAAGACGTATCCACACAACTCGTGGAAAACGAAGGAGTCGGACATGCCTTTAAGAACGATGAAGACGGTGCTGCACTCGCTGATCAAACACATCGGCCGCGATATTCTCAACTATCTGAATGGAATCCCCGATCTGCACAAGTCTGAGCTAGTTCCATACTTGAAGAAGATCCTAGCCCAGGGGGGTCTGAATTCGAAGGAGCCGAGAGCCACGGAGGGGAGCAGCCTCCAGTCCAGCAGCTCAGAGTGGTCTGAGGACACTAGACACTTGTCAAGAGAAGATGAAAAGATGCTGCTTGGGATTTTCCGGAAGATTGGGACTAAGGAATTCACCCGGCAGGGTTTGGAGCAGTTGTATGACTTTAAGTTGTCGCACCCCGAGGCTGATGTGACTCCATTTTTCCACAAGTCGTCAGACTTTTTCAGAGCCTATATCGAGCGGGGATTGGCGATCGTGGAGAAGGAGAGACGGGGGGCGGGATCAAGAGCTGGTGGATCGGGTAAGTCCTCGCTGTAGGGTTATTTCTCTAGGAGTAGCCCTTTAATAAAATTATCGGAGATTGAGGTTACCCCCAAACTAGAAGCTTTCTTCTTAAATATCTCGTTTGTCTTCTTTATTTGTACCCGCGTAGTAATTTTTCACACTTTTTGGGATCCCAAAACGTAAGTGGAGGGATACCTATGACATCGCAAAAGTTGTCCGTCTGTGCGTCGGTCTGTCAGCACGATAACTCTCGAAGGGAATGAGATATTTTGATGAAACTTGGTGTGAGGATTCTTTGGGTCAAGAGTAAGGTCAAGTTCGTAGATGGGCTCTGTAGCCCCACATTTAGGGGTGGGGGAAGGGGTTTAATTAAGGGACAAGCAAAATATTTTAAAACAGCTAATGTGATAGTTGATTGTGAGGTAAGAAGACCTGCTGAGCACGATGGTGAAAACCGTTTTTCCGCCGGACAAGTAGTTAGCCCGGCATCAGGCCAAAACCGGAAAGTTTGTTAAGAGAAAAAGTTTTATTTGAAGTTGATTAGATGTTTGATTTAGGGAAAGAAAGACATGGTGAACACCATTAGATAGATAGATAGATTAGTGTATTTCAAAAGCCCACGGGCCATATACACAAACAAACAAAAACAAAAATATAACTTAAACAATCAGACTCCTTCTTAGCTCTAAAGATTTATCTATGTACACGCCCACTCGAGTAATAACGGTAGGGTTGCTATTGCTCAAAATTTCAGGAAGTGATAAAATCACACCCTCTAGATAAATTTTCCTTAAATCAGAAAGTTTCGGACATCTACGGAGAAAATGGTCCAAATTTTCTTCCTCCTTCTCACAAAGTGGGCAAGCATACCTCCCATCAGGAACCAAACTACCTCTGTCAAAAACCTTCTGCCTGCTCTGAATTGGAAGGCAGTTTGCCCTTAATTGGATCCAACGACATAAAACCTTCCCGGGTAGATTGAACTTAAAATACACTTCCTCTCCAAAACAAACTTTTACCACTTGATAATGACTCAATGTTATAGAACTATTAACAATACCCTGCCAATACCGGATTTCCTGACCTTCTAAAATCACTCTAATCCGACGTTCTAGATCTTTTGGCAAATCAACACAACCAAGACCTTCATTCCATATATATGGCATACCTACTCGCTCCAGTAACCGCTTTACCTGGAATGGCCAAGAATGTTTCAAACCATTATTCAGCATCTCATCATAAGCTAACCTAGCTAGTCTATCCTTACTCATATTAATAATTTTTAACCATAATCTAATCATTAGGATAGCCCTACGTAACTTTAAAGAATATAAACCAATATCACCCTTTAAAATTTGAGAATGGGTTGTCTGATGTAGTCCAAATACCCTTTTGTAATACTGAAGTTGGAGCGACTCTAGTTGTTTTGCCGTCTCTTCGCCCCATATCTCTGCTCCATATTCTAAAATTGGCAAAACTTTTGTATTAAATATTCTTTTATGCATTTTAAGGTTTTTTATACCCATAATTGACTGATTCCGAAAAATAGCTGACATGGCTACTTTACCTCTATTAACCACCTCATCAATATGTGACTTAAAACTTCCGTTGTCAGTTAACACGAATCCAAGGTATCTTATTCTCTTAACAACCTTCAGTTCTTCATTATTGAAAGTAAACTTACAATTTTCAATACCATTGATTTTTCTTTTTTTTAAAATAATTACTTCACTCTTCTTAACGTTCAACTTTAATTTTTTCATCGCCAGATACTCCCCGATCAAATTCAAAAGCGTCTGCAAATCTTCACGCGATTTAGCAACAACCGCAAGGTCGTCCGCAAACAGCAGCACTGACAGCTTTCTACTTCCCAGACTTACCGTTGGAGCCCATCTTTTCTCTAGAAAATCCACAATATCATTAATATAAATATTGAATAGTCGAGGGGATAAAGTGCTACCTTGTTTTACACCACGCATAATCCTAAATTGTCTCGATACACTACTACCAACTTGAACTATTCCTTTTACACAAACATACATACTAACTATTAAACTTACAAATGTATTAGGTAAACCAATTCTAACTAGAGCGTCTTTCAATAATTCTCTATCTAAACTATCAAATGCCTTGTGGAGGTCTAAGAATCCCACATAAAGACTATTCTTCCCCTTACCATGAAAACCATTTTCTCGCCGGACAAGCAGTTAGTCCGGAATCCGGACAAAACAGAAAAAATTGTTAAAAGCAAAAGTTTTGTTTGAAGTTGATGAGATGTCCGATTTAGGGGTAGAAAAACATGCTGAACACGATTATTAAGACCATTTTCTCGCCGGACAAGTAGTTCGCCCGGAATCCCGCCAAACCCGGAAAATGTGTTAAAAGCAAAAGTCTTATTTGCAGTTGATTAGATTCCGATTTAGGGGTAAGAAGAGATGCTGAATCCGTATATGACAATTGTTTTTTTTTACCTTGACGCGTAGTTCACCCGGAATCCGGCTGGAACAGGAAAATTGTCGTGAGTTAAAGCTTTATTTGAAGTTGATTAGATGTTCTATAATTCGTTTTTGAGCTTTGTTATTTTGTCGGATAAGTACTTCCCGAATTCGGTATTAACCGGAAATTTGGCAGAAGTAAGCTAGGCAGGAAGTTTCGATCAGTTTCGTCAAAACAAATACGACTTATAGGGATGCTGAATCCATGCATACATACATATTTGAACTTGGTTTTCTCAGATGATTAGCTATTTGGCCTTAATCTGTTTCTGAATTTGTGTAGTAAAAATGCTTGAAGAGTCTAGAGAAGACAGGACTCCAATTGTCTGGATGTGATATTACATTTTTGGGATCCCATCGAAACCTATGATCTTGTTAAACTAGATTTGACACCAGCTTGATTCAAGCAAAAAATTCAAGCTGTCGAATGTACCGGTTTCTGGATAATTTCGTATGTACAGGATAATTATGTTTTAAAATACCCCATTGATGTTTTGAAAAAGAAACGGGTAAGCATTTTTTTTTCAAAAATGTATACACATAAATTTCGATAGTAGTATATACTTCTATAAACTTCTATAAACTACTTCAAGAAGATCTGAATTCGTTACTAGTTTTGTTTAACACAAAACTCAATGGTAATTAACAATGACAAGTGCGTAGTTTTGGCATTGCCTTCAAAAACAGTCAGTGAGTTACAGTTATTTTATTGCTGGTAATATTTTGAAGTCGAAGGAGTCAGTTAAAGACCTTGGTGTTGTTTTCGACACAGGATTGAAGTTGAATAAGCATGTTAGTATTGCTTCAAGGAACGCTAATCACCGTCTGCTGATGATTAAGCAGAGTTTCTGTAAGTTTGTATAAGACAAAGGTGCGACCATTAGTCGAGTATAACTCTTAACTTTGGAATCCCATAAACAAAACAGACCGGTCCCGAGTAGAGAGGGTACAGCGCCGGGCCACAAAAGTAATTCCATACCTACGGTACTCTACCTACGATTACAGAATGAGACATCTTAATGTACCTTCATTGGAGTTCCGTCGGGATCGTAACGACATTCTGAACACCTACAGATTTCTCGACTCTGTAGATAATTTGGACAAAAAACAGCTTTTTGAGTTTATTCGTATTGGGGGTTATACCCACCAAAAGTAAAGTGGAAAATTGTTCAACGTTCATTTTGTTTCCCAACCAAATTTACTTTCATTCAAGATGATGATGCACTTTAAGAGGAAAATAGTGCAGTACAGACAAAGAAAAGGTAAAAATACACTGAGCTTTCAATAATGTAGTAAATGCACAAGATCAAAAAATAAACACTAAAAAAACAACAAAGCAACATCTTGCAGGTCCAACATTCAGCCAGAGTGCGTATGTGAACCCTTTTTAGTTTATATTTGTTGTATGTTTATAAGTATATAGTGCAGTGTTGAAAACTGTGGTAAAAGTTTATGTGCTAGCACAAGCTTGTAGAGAGAGAAGCTTCGGCTTAACGTCGTTTTCTATTAATAAATAAAATAGATAAAGCACACTTTTTACCATGCTCGGGAGAGTAGTAAGCATGGCAACTATGCATCTCTGTTACGTGATTGTGGTTAGATTCGCCCGTTGCATGATATTATTTTGGAATAAGAAAAATTGTTCCTGCCTTGATGGTAAAAAGCCAGAATTCCTGACGTCAACTACGGTAAGTAGGGTGGAACACGCTCAAAGGGAAAATAATAAAACTGCTACTTTATCAAGCATTTAGAAATAAAACTGAGGATCCTTTTTGCACAAAAGGGTAAGGACGCAAGTCTGAAGTTCTATTTATTGAGATTTTTCTGGTTTTACTTTAATCTTCATAAAATTGAATTTGCCACCATAAAACTGACGGTGTGTCCGCGAGTTTTAACTTGTGGTTCGACTGTGGCAAACAACCTTATTTCTGACAAAAACAGGCATAAGTGTGAGGCCACAATTGTTCCGCGGGAAAACGCCTTAAATAACTAGAAACATTCCTTTTTTTTTTCAGAGATAAGATCCATTCCAGTTGCAAATACCCAACCTGACCAAATCAGCATATACAAGGAGCGGATAAAACAACTCAGAATCACAACCGGTCTCGACCAGGACTCGGAGAATAAACAGGTGAGTTACAAATCTAGTGCTGTTGAGCTGCAAAACTGGAGTTGTAACAAGGCCCAGAACGAGGGGCTGCGCGCCTCCAGGTATCAGATGTACACACGGGATCGGGCACCAACCAAAGATTAGAGGCGAACCGAGAGAGAATTGGCAGGATAGCAATCGCTGGACTTAAATTTTAACTGAAAAGCCAGTTCAGTCTTGTATCTTGCATTTGAATGCACTGAATAATTTTGACTCTGCTAAGAGACTCAGAGGCGTCATTTGGAGGGGGCAGGTTCCCCCCCCCCCCCCCCGCCCGGCCTTCCGAGGGGGCCCAGAGCTACCCAGGAAAAACAGAAAAATAGCCAGAAAAAAAAACAGTTTCTCATAAGAACTGTGACGCCTGGTCGCGCCATACCAGTTGACCAAGATCACTCATGAAAATCGAACCCATTTTAATCTGAGATAATGACCCATTGTTTCAGGACCGAATGTTTTGAGGATCGAAATCTATGTTGAACGTGCTTGCAGCAAAGGCTACTCTGTTTCAGTATTGTTTTGGATGTCATTTTGTTCGGAAAGAGTCGAATTGAAGCACCGTCGTGTACCAGATTTCAGTGAAATGTCTTAACACTTGAATATGTATCGTGAATAAATACTGTGAGCTGATCTATGATAGGTGGCCCTTACTTTCATTTGTGATCCAAAAACGCACTCTGATCATCAGGGGCGTCCCGAGGGGGGGGGGGGCACAGCGCCCCCCCCCCCCCCACGTTTTGGGCATTCGGTCACATTTTTGCCGAAGGCGAAAAATTCGGTCAAAACGGGCATTTCATTTTCATAAAATTGTTTGTCCCCGCATTTCGAAATTGGGTGGTTTGACGTGTTTGATGGTTCCCCTTTCTTTATCGAATTTGCTAATTCATCCAACTTTCGTTCACTCCGCATCGATTTCACCGCATTCGATTTGTCTCTTCGTAAATTCGGTGATTTAACCTGTTTATTTGGTCTCATTCGTTAGCGAATTCGGTAATTCACCGGACTTTTCTCGAGTCCGTATCTGTTCTGTTGCACTCGGTCAGTCCATTTCATAATTCGGTCATTAATCAAATTCATTTGGTTCTGATTCGTGACGGAATTCGATAATTCATCCAACTTTTGTTCAGTCCGCATTGACTTCGCCGCATTCGGTCCTTCCCTGCGTAAATTCGGCGATTTAAACTGTTTATTTGTCAAATTTTCTACCGAATTTGGTAATTCGGTCGCATTCGGTCAATCTATTTCATAATGAAATTCGGTGAGATTCAGTTGGTTCTGATTCGTTTCTGAATGCAGTAATTCACCGGATTTTTCTTTAGTCTGTTTCTATTACTAGACTTGCCGAATTCGGTTGTTTAGGTGGTTCTAACAAGAGTTTTATTCCATTACGAAATTCGGTTGTAATACCGCTCTCGATACTGTTCCTTATTTTTTTAGTTCGTGTTCGGTATACTACGAATTCGTTATTTGCTTCAACCCAGTTACTGAGTTCGGTAATTTAAGTGGCAGAGCTCTCGTTCTTTACCATTTACGGTAGCTTCAGCTTGTTGCTGTTCCTTTTTTTCCTTCTTAGGATTGCAGTACTTCAGGAATAAGCACGTCTCTTGACGTGAAAACTAGCCTAATCTTGTTTGCTGTAAATTCCGAAGAAATGTACTTTGCATCCACTTTACCCTGGATCGCCCCTTTCGTTTCGCCAGACAACTCTGAGTTGACTAGGTAATCTTGGTATCGCAGAAAAGCACTTTTATCATCAGTGTTTCCACAAAATTTCGCCTTCGGCGCATTTCGCAGTCTTCATTAGTTAGACAAAGGTTGCCTCATTTAGTTGGCGTTTGAGGCTTGGAATTTTGGGGGGCTTGAACTATGTTAAAAGCTAGAATTTACATGGGAAGTAAATAAATGTTGCCAGAAAAAAAGGCGGATTAAAAAAATTTCGCCTGCGGCGCCTTAATTAATCATGAGTACAGTCGTTAGCGACGTTGTCGCTATGCAGCAACACCGTTTTTTGCGATTATTAAGTCCTGTTGTCAAAACTGGAAAGGTCTTCCAAAGGTAAAAGGTGACTTTTTACGTTGTAGCTTCGTCAAGGCAACTCGCTGTGTTTTTACAGTTTTTTCTAAGAAATTCAGTAAAAATCAGGTACCGATTCGGTCAATTTTACCAGGCGCCCCCCCCCCCCCCCAATGAAGAAAGGCTCAGGACGCCCCTGCTGATCATAAAGAAATCCAAGATTTCCTCCTGGGGTACATTTTGTAGTACGCTCTGTCTACAGAAAAAAGGCGTCATATGTTTGAGGTTTGGGCTCACAGTTTTGGGGATGGGTCGTTTTATAACCTAAAATTTGTTCCGGAAGTAGTTGGTTTTGTTGCATTGCTTTGGTTTCGCTCTCCAGCAAATCCTGTTATCAATCAATCAAATGTATTACCAAATAGCTTGAAGCTGGAAGACGAATACAATATTTACGAAATACACAGAAACGAAACAAATTAACTAATACGCTTACAAGACATGACCAGAAATAAATGATGGGATGAAACTATTGCCAGGGTTTCTCTCGGATTGCCAGGGTTTCTCTCGGATTAGGCATGACCTTTACCTTTCACAAACTAGTTTCTTGAAATTCACTTAGTTCTCCGGATGTGCTGCAGTACATTTCTTGTCTGTCGTTTCTAAACTGTTCAACTCTTCAGCTGTGCCGATTTCCGACATATATATTTTGCGTTATTCACCCCCATCCTGCCCAAGCACTTCATACCGCCCCCGAAGGGTCCCGGGACGGCGCCGCTGCCCCCCCCCCCCCCATTAGCTTTCAGATAAATGACGCCTCTGAAGAGATTTTTTAATTTTTCATCTTGGACTAGACTAATGACGTTCAGAAGATACACTGGTGTTCCGAAAAGACGCAATTCATCCTGACGCAGAAAATTTAATTTCAGCAAAGTGTGCATTCCAATAAATGTTCATTTCCGGTTATTCTGAAGAAAGCCTACTTTTGCGTCGAACATAAAATAAAAATTCAGCAACCGTTCGCCGTTGATGTTCCTAAATAATTCAAACATTCTCGCCGATTATCCGAGGAACGGCGAGAATAGAGGGAGCCACTCCACACGGGATTTTGTTCAAAAAAAAAAAATATACAGTTGACGAAGTTATAGTCTGGGTCCACTTTATTTTTGGTTTTGCTTATTCTGATTCTTCTTAATTAATTTTACATTGCACCAGCACGAGCAAAAGGAGTCCCCAGGACAAACAAAAACGCGGGGACTTCTAAAGCGAGAATACGCCTATAGAGGTGCATGCACATAGAGGTACTACACATCCAAAGAAAACGTTCATTAGATGAAAATCGATTATATGAATTACGGAGCATCGAAGTATTTTATCTCCATCGTCTTAAAGCCTATTTAAGTGAATAGGTGATGGGTAACTTGACTCTCTTATCTCTACGCTTTTGTTTAACTTTAATGGACACATTTTTTCTCATTGAAATATGGCATTTTGTTATGTCTATGTTTCTTGCAGGTCTCCGGTGACCCAGCCGAGCGACTGCGCGCTATCAAGGCCAAATCCAGCTCCATGACTGAAATCGCTTCCCTTCGAGTTTCTCAAGCTGCCAACATTTCCGAAGAACCAGTGTCCGTCAGGCCCGAATCAGCCTCGTCAGCTTGCCGGAGCCCAACATCCGAGGTAAGTGGGTTGGCGTCAGAGTAGAGCGAGTAGATTAGAGTTTTATTCCTAAAAAAGGTAACTTTCACAGAGCATGCGCCGAATTTTTACCTTTACGTCAAACATAAGCCAATTATCGGGTAATAACACTTATGTCAGTACCTGGCAAACTTTTCTCAATGGTCCCACTGGATCGTTGCCGAAACATTACCCGCCGAATCTGGGACCATAACAAACCGGTTTTATGTCAGACTGATCGACTACAGAGCAAATATTCACAGTCCGTCAAGTAGTCGCGAAAACCAGAGAGTTTTGACAGAAAGCATGCATCACCTTTGTGGACTTCCTAGCTGCGTCCGATTCAATGGACCGGGATGCCCTGTGGAGCATTTTGAAATCCACGGCCTGCCAGATAAGTACTGCAGACTTCCGAAGCACTTCATCACGAGACAGAGAGCTGCGCCCAAGTCAATAGTAGACGAAGACCGTTCTTCCGAATTTCAGCAGGGTTGCGCTCGAACTGTTTAGTGTCATCATAGACCGCGTCCTCTGGGACGCCGACGAACTGGTCGAATCCATGGACCAACTGATGGAAGCACTTCGTATCCTACAGGAAGAAGCTGCAAAAGTGGGGCTACGGGTCAAATTGGACAAAACCATGTTTATGATCGTAGATCCATCCTCTGGCAACGCCAATCCTCCTGTGGCCCTGGACCAAACAACTACTGTCGACTTGGTTCAGAAGTTCACGTACATTGGCTCTGTCATTGCTGCAGACGGCCCGCTTCTCCCTGAACTACAAGCAAGAGTAGCCAAGGCTTCCGCTGCCGTGGCGAAGTTACATCGTCACCTCTGGCGGAAGCCAAGTATTAGTCGGAACATGAGGCTGTGAATCGTCAACGCCCTGGCAGACTTTGTAATTGTTTGTGGAACAGAGACCTGGCCGGCGACAACCACAGCTCTCAAGACCGTTGACGTGTTCCAGACGAAAAGCCTTAGGAGGGTAGAAGGCCTGAGATGGTTCGACGACTTGGTCGGCAACAAGAAGATACTGCAGACAACGCAGCGGACATTGTTCTCCGTCCAAATAGCGCAGCGCTCTCTACGATGGTACCGTCACCTCCTCAGAATGTCATCACGCCTACCTGCGAGCATCGTGTTGGACTTCAACCCCGCAGAAGCCCGCTTGAAATGAGCCCGCAGAAGCCCGCAATGAAATGAAAGCATCTGCGGATTTTATTCATAAAAAATATCCACTTTTAGCGCTAAGTATTTTTGGTGATGGAAATGAGTTAAATACACGTTCCCTTGCATCGTCATTAAACCTAAAAAGCCTTGTAAATTTCTTTACTACGAAGGGTGATACGTGTCTCGATGTGATTTTATCTGATTTAAAAGATTATTACCAAGCGCCTGAAGCTCTACCAGCACTGGGTGGAAGCTATCATTTTATGATGCTATGGAAGCCTCTTGATAAAATAAAAGTGACATACTCGATGACAGAAGTGGTTACTCGTCCAATTACAGATAAAGGCTTGCTTGCGTTTGGTGATTGGATTACGCGTGAGCCTTGGACTGAAGTTTTGGAGGCCCCAACTTCTGATGAAAAAGCTGAGATTTTTCACGAAAAAATAAAAACACGTTTTGATGATTGTTTCCCTGAAAAAAAGGTGAACTTTTGTTCTTCAGATAAGCCTTATGTTACAAAAGAGATTAAAAATTTGATTAAAAAGAAATTATTTTTGTTCCGAGCGGGTGACCGACAACAAGCTAATAAGCTGCGGAATAAAATAAAAAATAAATTGAAGAGAGCGGAGGAACAGTATGGTCGTGAAGTGGATGATCTATGCGAACTAAAACCTCAAAAGTACTACCAGAAAATAAAAAGCATGACTGGAAAATCACATAAAAGTATTGATTTTAATGTTAATGAGCCCCCAGAACAAACGGCAAATGCCCTTAATGCTCACCTGATAGCTATAGTACAAACTTACCCACCTTTAAGACCGACACCTGAAAGTACTCCAGAAGATGAAAGTGAAGGTTCTGGTTTGGCAGTTCCAGAGCTATCAAAGGCTGAGATTGCTTCAAAATTAAAAAAAATTAAAAAAACATCAATTACACCTTTTGACATCCCAGTTCAACTCATAAAAGCTTTCCCAGAGGAGTTCCAGAGTATTTATAATATGATTTCTAAAACTGGCCAGTATCCAAAGAAATGGAAGCTTGGTTTTGTCACCCCAATCCCAAAAAAAGGATGTCCAAATGATTTTACGGGAGTGAGACCGATTACTATGACTTCAATTTTCAGCAAGATTTA
Organism: Branchinecta lynchi; assembly: GCA_023053575.1. Taxonomy (NCBI): domain Eukaryota; kingdom Metazoa; phylum Arthropoda; class Branchiopoda; order Anostraca; family Branchinectidae; genus Branchinecta; species Branchinecta lynchi. Next base: position 27,843,635 of record JAKZAP010000002.1, read on the forward strand.
TGAATCATTTGTTGCAATATGGTTGAAAAAACACCTCCTTTCAATGATTGATAAAAAACAATTTGGGAATTTACCAAAAACTTCGACAACACATTACCTTGTTAGCTTGATTGATTTTATTTTGAAAAATTTGGATTGCCCAGGGAAGTGGTTAAATTTGATTGCAATAGATTTTAAAAAAGCTTTTGATTTAGTTGATCATAATATTTTATTGGAAAAACTGAGACAGAAAAATATTCCGGATTTCATTTTAAAAATTGTGCGTGGTTTTCTAACGGAAAGGCAGCAAGTTGTAAAATATAAAGGCCTTCATTCATCTACTAGTGCTATATACTGTGGTGTCCCACAAGGAACCGTGTTGGGACCTCTTTGTTTTTTGATTATGATAAATGATATTGCTATTGATGCTGATGAGAGATGGAAGTATGTGGACGATTTGTCACTTGTGGAAGTATTGCATCGATCTTTTAAAAGCCAAGCAATGACAATAGTCCAGGATGTAGCAACGGAAGCAAAAAATTCAAATATGGTTGTAAATGCGGAAAAAACAACGGTTTTGACCTTTTCTTTTTTATCGGATGAGCCAAGTTTCCACCCTGAGTTAGATGATGGCCTCCTCTCGGAGGAAATTAATCTCCTTGGAGTCGTCGTTTCGTCTGATCTCTCGTGGAAGAAAAACACTGATAGCATGATTAGAAAAGCTAATGCGTCTATTGTTATGTTAAAAACACTAACTAAATTTAAGGTCCCTGAAAAAAAGATGTTGCGTCTGTATTGTACGTTTGTTCGTCCTCTTGTGGAGTATGCTTGTCCGGTTTGGCACTATGGTATTACGAAGGATGAATCTGATCGTATAGAGAATATTCAGAAACGTGCCCTAAGAATTGTGAACAGGGGCCCTAAAATACCGTACTCTGGCCTTCTTTCTTTATTTGGACTGGATGCGCTGTCTAATAGGAGGCAGAAGTTGTGTCAAAATTTTGGACTAAAACTCCTTGAACACCCAACTCTCCGATCCCTTTTACCCCCGGATTTTGAGGTTGAACGCCCAAGGCCACCAAGGCAAGTATCCACCAAAGTCCCGAAGCTCATGCCGATCGCATGTAACCGGGAAAGATATTGTAATAGCTTCATTCCGAAATTTGTTGATTTTTACAATAATGTTATTTTGGCTTAGTTATTTTGTTATGAGTTTTATTTCGGTTGTTGACTTCAATGGTTTACCTTTTTTTTTTTTATTACGAATTTGATTTTAACAATTGTTGTATATATTACTTGACAAAGGTCAAACAATTTGGTTGGACAACTACGAAATTTTGTACCTGAATTATACAATAAATCAATCAACTCCGCGGCAGACTGAAACATCGATGGTCCGATAGTCTTTCCGAATCCTTGAAGTTGGCAAACATCTACGTCCACGATGCACCAGTGCTAGCTGCTGATCGCATCGGTGGGACGATGGGACCCCTGTTCAGTGCCAGGATCCATGTTCTGCGTAAGGCAGGAGTGATGTTTTGATTGACAGTGTAGGGGCAGGATCCCTGTTTTATCTTGCATAATAGTGCCAACGAAAAACAATAACAAACACAAATTCACACTTTTTTTTTGTAGGTGCCCAGTGGTAATCCAGCCCCCATAACCAGCCGACTAGAACAACTGCGGTCGCGGCTTGCCTTTGTCAAGCAAAGCTCCCAACAGTAATTTCTATATAGAATAGGTATGCCTTTCTGAAGTAAGGATGATAAGCTGCTATGTTTAAGCATTAGATTTAGAACGGACATGCATTCATCGTCTGCCTGAACCACTTCCTTATTCCAACTGTTCGATATGTACACTTTCAGAGTTTTATGACACATAACACAAGGATGCCCGGTTTTAACAGATAACACTTAGGATGTTAGCTGTTATGCCGCCGAAAAAACCATCTGATCACTTTTTCGGTTGTCATGATTACATCGCAAAAGTCAGCATATGCTTCTTGGCGGTTTCTCGACTCTTCCTGGCAATCCTTGTTATGCGTAACGTTTTAAAGACATAAAAGCTGACGTCCTAAGTCTTATCTGTTGAAATCGTGCAACCTTTGTGTTATCTGTTATAAAACTTCAGACAGTATGTGGATACATATCTACCAAAAGCAACTACTTTCGTGTTTCCGGGTAGTTGAATCAGTGCGTGACGTCTCGATAGCACTTAAGACATGATTGGCTATCATCTTGTGATCAGACCTTGAGATAGGCCTGAAGGTAACCTTTCTCTAGATCGAAACATAGCCGATTCAGTAACAGCCGAATAAAAAATTGAAAATGTAATGACAACAAAATACTATGTATCCGGTTAAATTCTGTTAAAGTTATTACAGAATAATGACATTTCTTTTCATAAACGTGATTGTTCGTTCTTGTGTTAAATGTTATGTTGGATGTCGAGTAGATTTCTGTTATGACCCTTCTGAGTAAATATTTCGCCAAGAGATGTCAGAAAATGCCAGAAATATCCTCGGCATCCATAATGTTTAGCACGAGGATGAGCAAATGTTACCAGACGTCTAGCAGTTTCAAGGCCAGCGCCCGTGAGAATCGAATGCGCAGTTGCTACCCGCACATTGCTGTGTACACCTTGTCTTCGAAAGGAAGAGTAGAGGTTGAACAAGTTGGGAGGCAGCAAGAGGTGGTAGCGAGTCAGCCAAACGCTGATATGAGGTATTCAAGCTATGTGCCAAACCTAGTAAATGGAACACACGAAAATAATTCCTTCAATAATGTGTATATGAGGTGGTTCAGACCTTGACTATTTCAGAAACTCACTCGTTTAGGCCGTGTTCCAGCCGCCTATTTAAAGCTTCAATTGTAATTTCAGCCTGCTTAATAGTTGCGCCTCGGGTGTTTAGAAAATCTTGACTGTTGTCCCCTGTGGTAATTTGTGTACCTACCTGAACTTTCAAGACTATGGCAAGTACAGTAGAGGTATGATTCTTTGAACAGTTCTCAAATACGTGACTACTTCTGTTTTTCGTCTCTAAAACAGTGAAATGGGAATGATACATAAGAGACAAGTGTTTCAGCTTTCATTTGACAGATCAGATGGTTTTAATGTCGTCTGATATTTATTTTTTTCTTCTTTTGCTTGTGTAATTTCTTCTGTTGTTGGCCGTAGAAAGAGCATAACGTTGCGAAAACATAGCGCATGGCTTTATTTGAGTTTATTTACTTAAATCACTGCTCGCACCCGTTACCGTGCATAAAAATTTGCTGTGTTTGAACTTCACTATATTCTTCGGCAGGCGAAATTGCATCCTCTACTGAGCATACCTCTACTGTAAGGTTTGAAAATCCAGATAAATTTAAATTTCCGCCACAGAGTTAACTTTGTTCCTGCAACCTTGCCCAGATTTGTGCCGCTAACCAGAGGCACACCTCTATTTGCTCTTGTGCACCAATGGTGCTTCTGTTCACATGGGGAGCTGCTGTACATGGACATATTATAGGAGCTGGCAGGGATCTGTAAATGGTCAAAAATGCGGCAAGGCAAAAGAAGTTATTTCTTCTACAGATTTTACAGTTTTTGTAATAACGGGTGGGGAAAGAACATGACCCGGCTGAACCAGTTGTACAAGTTAGTAGGGGATAACAACCACCCACGATATGTATACTTCGTTGAGAATTCGGAGTCAGATTTTGGGTTTTATTTTAATGATTCCCGATGAAAAATGTATCTCAAAATAGTACTATGAAGTAGTACGAAAAAGTTGCATGCAATACTAACGATGCTACTACATGCTTCTACTTCAAGGCTACCGTGTTACTGCATGCTACTATATGCTACTATTAGCAAGACTGGATGCTACTATGGCAAGACGGGATGCTACTGGATACTACTACATAAGATTGGACCAGTCTTGAGGCACATTAAATGATAGTATTCTTGGATATTACACATGCAGCGTTTTCGTACTACTACCATACTACTACGCAGGCAACAAATTTTTCATCGGGTTGGATTCGAGACAACTGGCTCTGTCTAGTAGTTAAGTTACTAAACGCGTGAAGTTTCTTGTTATTTTCGTACTACTGTCTTATAAGTCGGTGGCACTTCATTATTCCTTAATTTTAGTATAAGTTCCATGTGTAGGTGCAGCGCTTCATGAAATTTGTGATATACTATGATCGAACGGAAATTTTAAAATGTAAGAAAAAAAACACCAATTGTATATTGCACGATTATTCTTTCAGTGAGGCGTCTAATACTCGTCAGTTTTATTTCGTACCCTTTGTAGAGATTTTGTATTACTTTTGCTTGGTTCTGTTATAATAACGAGTTTTCTGAGAAGCGAAAATAAAAGAATTATGCAAAGAATAATGAAAAGGTGTTAGAATCACACCCATCCCGTGCCGTCTTTACGCTTAGGCCCGTTTATGGGAAGCCAGAGGAAACGAGAGGCCACATGGCCGGTGCAAATTGCTGGGAAATCACCCGACAAAACTGAGCGGAGCTAGAGGGACTTTCTGTGAGGTTTGCGTTGATGCCCATCTACACGGTAAAGTCTCTCCTACACGGGAGGATAACCTTAATTTGCAGTATTTTGCATTCTAGCGTTTCAATCCTGTATCGGATTTTAACAGTCAGAATTCTGTTTAAAAAGCGAATTCGGTGATGCGCAACCACTAAAGTCTGATGTAGAGGACTTTTTACAGTGTAATTTCCTCTTAGCCGTTGCGCATACCAGATGAAAGACTGTAGGACGCAGGCGTGGAGAACCCGGTCTGCAGCCAGCCAAGACGTGATCGTTGAGCGATATAGAACCAACCAGCTGTAAAGGACACTATGCCTAGAGGAACAGATAAACTGATACCTTGAAACAGTAACTCTTACCTACTCCAATACAAAGGAATTTTTATTGGGGACTTCTGAGCTTCACTAAGATCATCAATAATATATTGGGTTAAAGTCCTTGGTTAAAGTGTCTAGCACTTGGCAGTGTATCCAGCGTTGGGCACAGGGTACACCGAACGCTAGTTACACAGCGTTTGGCAGAAGTTATCCACGAATCAAGGGCGTTTGGTATATTGGGAAATACTATGAAAACGAAAACACTCTTTTAGCTAACTTCAAAAGCCTGCGCAAGTGAATTATTTGAGCATTATTTTATTCTTTTTGATCAACTAAGGCTAGCCAGATTTTAAAAGATATCCGACACTCAGGAAGCGAATTTGGTCGTGAAATTTAATATGGCTAGTGTAGCCGGAAAGTTTCTGCTTTTCAGTCATTTGTGAAAGAAGAGAGAATCCACCTGTGCCAAGCAAATTCTCAAAAATACCGTGATTCAAGTGACGAACGACAACCATTACTTTACCATACCGATCAGAGAGCACAGTGAAGTTTTGCCGAAGAAATGTGCAAAACGAATACAAAAAAAAAAAACTCAGCTTCCATACTGAACGCTGAGCTGTTTTAGAAACTCAATCTCAAATTCTTTAGAGGTTGGTATTTGGCGATGTAGAGGGGGTGATCATTTATGAACAATCCACTTTCCTTGCCACCATAACCGGCTTTAGGTTTACGTTTTTCACCGTCTTTTTTATGAGTCCATAATTTGTGATCAAGTTATCAAGTTTGGTATACACATTGGGGTCAATATAATCTTACAGATGTCCCAGCCTACACACATGGGATTAGGGGCCAGCGGCGCCCAGAGACGAGTGTCAATGTCACAACAAGGAAACGACAAAAAACAACCAGGAAACCTCAGCCGGAAGGGGAAATTTCATCGTCGATAAGGCTTACAGTTTATTGTACGATCGAATCAAGAAAAAAAAAACAGAAAATAAATACGCACGTACGTTCGCTTACCGAAAATCGAATAAACACACCAGCGGAGATCAATGGTATTTACATATCTTAAAGTACATGTTTCGGCTGCAGGCTAATCTATTAGCGAGCGGGAAGACCAAGGTAGGATTCCTTCTACGCCCTGAACAGGGACGGAAACAACTATCGTCAGACACGCTTTTCGTTTTGTCGACTGCCTTCGAGCCAATAAAGACACGCCTTCACATTTGCCCTGGTTCACACAACGCGCCGACTACATCCGGTTGAAAAGACGCTTCGTCGCTAACGCCGCTAAAACTTGTCAACGCGAAATTCGCGGCGGCGAGACACCCGACACGAATCCCCGAAGCAAAAAGAAAACGCTGGCTAGTGTCAGTACCGGATCATTAAACAGACAAATCAGGCACTTGCCGTAGGCCCCCACCCCTCTAGCGGCCGCATGATTAAGGATGGAAACAGAGTTGCCACATGGAAAAAATTTCGAGTGACTTTTGATCGAAAACACAGAGTGAATCGGGAGTAACATTTTATTTTCATGGTGAAATGCGAAATGGTCACTCTTGGTCAGAATCCCTGCTGCAAAAAAGGAACTTCTTAATTTTATTTTTGGGAATAGTGAACTAGTCACTTTCGGTCGGAATCACTGCTGCAAACATGACATCTGTACGTTTTCCGAAACAGAGTGAATTTTATGTCCTACGTAGGAAAAGAGTGACAACCCTGGATGGAAACAATTTTTAGTTCGGTATTGAAGCTTTCTGTAAGTTGGAGTATCGCGAATTCCCGCTGGTCCTACAAGTTCATTTGCGGGTACACTGTTGTAACTTTGATAACATCATCAGAATAATATTTCATTTTACCTACCAACTGTTCTTAATTCAACTAGTCCAATTACACAAATCCAAACAGTTATGAATAAACTTAAAAAAAATTGAACTTATTTTTGTCGCGACAAATTGTATGCATAACAAGCATTGCCAGAAACAGCAAAAAAAAAATCCGCCAAAACACCATCTGCTAATTTTCCGATACCAATGACGACAAACAAAAATCAGCAGATACTTTTTTTTCTTGGGTTTTCGGCTCTTCCTGGCAATGACTGTTATGCATAACATTTCATGCGTAACGTTTGTCTCGACAAAATATTACTACACCTCAAGTGGTGTCTGTTCAAACCGCGCATCCTTATATTATCTGTTATGAAACTTCTGACAGTGTTGGAATTTTATCTGTATAGCTTCTACATTGTCAGAAGTTTGATAACAGGCAGCACATGCTTGTGCATTCCTTGCGCTAACGTTATGAGAATATACCTTTATGGCCTTACAAATGTCATCGTCTCGTGAAACATAGCACTCAAACAGGTCATACAAGAAATATTCTCATAAAGTTAACACAAGGAATCAAAAACATGTGTTGGCTCTTTGACAATACTCTATATGACTAGGTCCAAAACACGCCAGCGTCCTCAGGAAGAAGGAGTAAGCGTGTCCTTACGATTCAAACTCAACGACTCAAATCCTGTGTCAATCAATCACCGCGATCTTTGGCAGCAGCTCGCTACACTGGAATGAAACTATCCTACGTCCAAATGGGCTCCGACTGAAACTATCCTACCTCCAAATGCGCTCCGATTGAAACTATCCTACCTCCAAATGTGCTCCGATTGAAACTATCCTATGTCCAAAACAGCTACTTTTCAGGAGAGCTATTTGAAGTTTTTAACATTATTTTATTATACTTTAGAATGGCAATATCTTAAGCCCAAACAAACTATCCTATGTCCTTCAGCTCATCAAAATCTACTGCTTGAAACAATCCCAAGTCCAAATAAGGACATAGAATAGTTTCACGGCGTGATAAAAGCAACTTTGCAACATAGGAAAAGAAAGAAAAAGACGATTTGGAAGACATCTAGCGGCGTGGTGCCAATTCTGACTGCAAATTCGGATTCAGCACACAATTTCGCACAAGATAGACTACTAAACCATTTTTTCCATTTTTGGACATAGGATAATTTCAATCGGAGCACATTTGGAGGTAGGATAGTTTCAATCGGAGCGCATTTGGAGGTAGGATAGTTTCAATCGTAGCCCATTTGGACGTAGGATAGTTTCATTCCAGTGTAGCGAGCTGTGACACCACTTCTGCCTTTCTTCCGCTAGATACCCGGAGAGGCCGTAGATTTTGCGTCGGCAGAGAGAGATAGTCATCAAAAGTATTCAGAAGGTTTGCGAACATCGAGAATACCTTCTCAAGGTAGAATTCTAAGTAGGAACAAAACAAATTAAATTTAATCACATTTATAACTGTTAATATTTTTTTTTGTGTAATAAAACTAATTTATGAGAACTGCTGAAGCCCTGTGCGCCACTGACGGCTCAGGAGGATCTAAGGTCTAAGGTAATTGGAACTGCTGATAGGTAAACTTGATAACGAATTAGGAGGTAATATGCGAGGGGAGCCTAACATATCGACTGCCTCGGAGCCTCAAGGGGGTTTAATCCGTCGCTGCGCTGAACGTGTGAACCAGGGGTGTTGATACAAAAACGCACATTTATGGCGTGTGGAGCTTTCAGAAATTACCATCCCTCTGAACTCCCACAAAAACCGCAGAGAAAAAAAGAAACAAGAAATGTTCTGTTACAGAATATCAGACTCATACATATCACCTTGGAATCACTACACATTCACTAACCACAGCTTTGTGACGCAGATTTCTAAGGTTCACTTTCAGAGTCGGAAGGAGAAAAGGAATCTGAAGTTAGAGAAAAAAAAACTAAGCACCAAACGGTAATTGCATTCACATGGCTGTCGTGTGAAGGAGGTCGCTCTGAGGGCAAATCAGTCAGGACGATCCAGGGGAATCTTAGGCAAGTACCGCAACACAAGAACCTAAAATTAAGAAAAGATTGGAATCTAGCCTAGTCCTGAATCAAGTAAAAGTAAGTAACTTTCCTGAGAACGCCTTAGTGGGTATTTCTAGCCAGAAGGGGTACTGTCCGAAGTAAGGCTGTACCACACACAGGGGCGTCCCGAGGCTTTCTTCATTGGGGGGGGGGGGGGGGCAAACCTGGTAAAAATTGACCGAACCGGTACCTGATTTTGACCGAATTTATAAAAAAAAAAAAAAATCTAAAAACCAGCGAGTTGCCTTCAAAAATCCACGATGTAAAAAGTTGCATAGTATGTACAAAATCAACTCTAAAGAGAGAAAATTTGGCGGGTTTTCACGGTCATCTACTCCTGTTTTTCAGAGATATACCGTCACTTACCTTTTACCTTTGGGTGACGTCTAGATTGACCAGGACTGGAAAATATGAATGAAAATATATAACCTGCCTCAAACGCTAACTATATAACACGCCCTTCTGCTAAATAGCGAATACTGCGAAATACGCAGCATACGAAATTTTTTGGAAACACTGATGAACAAAGTGCCTTTTTGCAATCCTAAGACTACCTATTAAGCCCAGAGTTGTCTGGCAAAAAAAGGGCCATCCAGAGTGAAGTAGATGCAAAGTAAATTTATTCTGAATTTATAGCAAAAAGACGTGCTTCTTCCTGAAGTACTGCAGTCATTGGAAGTAAAAGTTAAGTAATGAATGGCACATTCAGGTCTTGAAAGACGTGACCTGGAAAACTAGCTACAGGGTCCAGTGTCAAGCTCCAAACCTTAAGTACCGGCGACGTGAACAGGCTACACAATCTTGTCGCTAGCAAGTGCGATTTAAGGTAATTGACGTAGAGAACAAGACCTAAGGTTTCGATGGGATCCGAAAAATCTAATATTTGATCCAGACAACTGGGTCTTGTCTTCGCCAGGCTAATCATTAGAGAAAACCAAGTTCAGATATACCTCTATAAGCCATATCTATTTTGACGATACTGAGCGAAACTTCCTGCTTTACTTCTGCCAAATTTCCGGTTTCGACCGAATTCCGAGCGAACTACTTGTCAAGCAATAAAAGAAAATTGAGAATCGTATTCAGCGTACGGTATCTCCTCATTAGTAAAGCACATCTTAATCAATTTCAAATAAAACTTTAGCTTCTAAACAATAACGGTTACAATCGGATTCTCGATGAATTGTATATATGTCCGGTTGAGAAATGATTCTCATATGCAGACTCAGCGTCTCGTCTTACCCCAAAATCTGTAATCTAATCAACTTCAAATAAAACTTATTACTTTAAAAAAATTCCGGTTCTGGCCGGATTCCGGGCAAATTAGTTTTCCGGGAAGGAAATGCTTTTCACATAAGTGTTCAGCCTGTCTGCTTACACCTAAATCGAACACTTAATCAACTTCAAATCAAATTTTTACTTTTAACCAACTTTCCGGTTTTAGCCGGATTCCGGAAAACCTACTCGTCCGGCGAGAAAATCGTTTTCACCATCGTGTTCAGAGTGTCTTCTTACCCCTAAATTGAACATCTAATCAACTTCAAATGAACTTTTTACTTTTAACCAACTTTCCGTTTTTTGCCGGATTCCAGGCGAACTACTTGTCGGACGAGAAAATAGTTTGCATATTCGTGGTCAGCATGTCTTCTTACCCCATAATCGACTATCACATTAGCTGTTTAAAAATATTTTGTGTGCCCCTTAATTTGAACCCCCACCCCTATGTGTAGGGCTACAGAATCCATCTATGAACTTGACCTTATCCTTGACCCAAAGAGTCCTCACACCGAGTTTCATCAAAATATCTCATTCCGTTCGAGAGTTATCGTGCTAACAGACGGACAGACGGACGGACGGACAGACGGACAACATTTACGATGTCATAGGTATCCCTCCACTTATGTTTTGGGATCCCAAAAAGCTAACATATTATATGCTGGTAACAAGAAGCAAAGATAAGCTTACATATTCCGCCAGGGCAGATCCACCACCTCTGTGTCTCGATAAACTCCAATGAAGTCCCAGCTTTCTGTATAGTCTTTCATTTTCCCAGTCTAACGCCTTCTCAACATTTTGCCTTGTCTATAAATAAATACAAGACTTTTACAAATATCAGTTTCACAGTTGCCTAAACATGCCTAAACAAATTTGCTAGACACTACTAATTCCACTAATCAGCGGAACTGAAGTATATGATACATGCCTTCTAAGACTTCCCAAGGCTCTACAAACCTGGTCAACTTACAGCCAGATCTAGAAATTCTCGTAATGATTGTCAGTAGTATTGTGCACAGTCTAACAATGCAACAATGTCTAACAACAATGTCTAGCAATGCAACCAGCACAGTCTAAAATCCGTACTTCGTGTATTTTGAAAGGGTTGGATTTGTCCTTGTTAACGTATGCAGATGATCTACTTAACCTGTGCAGACTCGTCCCTACACTTACTGAAAATTATGATATCCTCGAAAAGGAGTACAAAAAAGTTGGATTAAAGTTTAACCCCTCGAAATCAAATATTTTGTTCTTTAATGATCGTTTATCTATTAGCCAACCTGTTAAACTGGGGAGCACCCTTCTTGAACTGTCTGATCCGGTCATTTACCTTGGTGTCCCAATCGGAAGGAGTCTCCGCGAAACCCGTTGTTTGCTTATTGAGTATTTGGGGAAAAAACTCCGAACGGCGTACGCATCCATAGTGGTAAATAAGCGTCGATTCTGTCGAAAATATCTTGCTATTTTGTACAATACTGTAGCCCTTCCTCATGTCCTCTACCTCACCCCTTTCTGGAAAAATTTTCCCCGTTTTGAAATAAAAAATATCCATTCACTATTCTTTCGTTACCTTAAATTTTTGCTAAAATTGCCACTATGGACGCGGAACACCTATTTAATCAACAGATTTAAAGTTAATGAACCTGTTACCGCAGTGGAAGATCTCCGTGCTCGAATCCCTTCGTTCTTGCAACCACCCCTGGATCACGCGTCTGTATGGCCAGGAATGATCGAGTAAGATTAGTTACCGTCCTTTAAGTGTTATTGTTATTGTTCATGTACTTTGTGTTTTTGTTTTTTCCTTTTCCAGTTTCTTTTATTATACTCCACTAGTCCTCATTGTAGTGCAGTGGGTCAATAAAATTCGTTCATTCATTCATTCATTGTGCAGTCCTATCAATCTGCTAATCACAGTACTCCCAAATACAAAGTATCCCTTTCTGTCCTGAAGATAACACTTGGTTAGTACAAACAATGGTTTCAGAATGACTTTAGCCACAGACCTTATGGCCACCATCACTACCCACAAAGGGAACGACCCAGTCACACAAATCCTCAAATTCGAGCAAGGTGCTCCAGCATCAGGACTGACCCCAAAATATGAGCATCGGAGCTCAGACGTCGGAGCACCATGATCTGCAGCAAGGGAATGGTACCCTCATTAAAATCTGCTGAAATGGATATTGAATTTGAAATGGAAATTTGCTTCTAGAACAGATTTTATGGGGTTACCACGACAATGCTGTAGGTCATGGTGCCCCAACAAACGAGAACCACGCTAAAATTGAGGATTTGTGTATGACTGCGACGACCCTCATTAGCTACAGGGCATACTATGAACACGCTATCCAAACAAGCTAATTAACAAGAAAATACAAACCCTCCTACTAAGGCAGATGACAGGCCATAGGGAGCATCCAAGGGTACAGCAGCAACACAGGCACCCGCATATAAACCACTTCATATTAATTGGCATACTTTTCTTAAGTACTGAATTAATCCGGCCAATGGTCTCATGAAATTCCTCAGGTGCAACACGTCCAGTAAGTGCTGATGGGAACTCATCATGAAACCTGTTGTTCAATCCAAATCTATGAAACAACATAATCATGAATACATTTCTCAGTTGGAGTAAAGGTAGGAGGGATTCATGCTAGCTTATCCATATAGGTAACTAGAAAGTGAAAGCCCAAACAGTCTGAAGATGGACACGAAAGATGAAAGAAACTATGATGTCACAGGTAGCATAAGGTTTGCTGGTCCCTACGACTGTTTACAAATGTGAAAAAATCCTGCACCTTGCTGGCCACTCTGCTCAATCTCTACTCATTCAAATTCATAGTGAACAACAGTTACAAGTTACAGTTTTTAAGTGAGGTACTAATAAAGAAATGACAGAAGAACTGTGCATGTGTAAGAGATCCGAAAACAGTTTTGCATAATTCAAATTTAATAGGGGGGTTTGCACAGCTAATGTGCCCCCGACCCCCTGCCCCCGACCTACCCCTCTCTCAATGCTAACAACTGACTATTCTGCATTTGTTCCCACCACACACAGAGGCAGTTAACCACAAATCCCTCATGATTTTTTACCCTATGCCAAAGAAACTATCTAGCATTTGACATAACCAATGCTTAATTCTGGATGCACTCTGACAGCAGGGGCATCACATATAGGAGGGGGTGGAGAGGAAGTCCCCCCCCCCATGTTGTTGGCCAGTCAGTAATAAATAACCAACAGTTGTTTTTTCATAAAAATAGTCGATTTTTTCACAACAGTTGTTTTTCTGAAAAAAAAAGTCAGCAAAAATGACCAGCCAGTTGGTGACTACTTTGCCCCCCCCCCCCCCCCGAAAAAAACATTTTGGCTAGTAAAGCATCTGTATGACAGTAGCCAGATTCAGTAACCCCTTGATTTTTAGATACACTACACCAGATGCTGAGTATAGGTATATAGCGTTTAGCATACCCTATGCCTAATGCTGGATACTCTACGCCAAATGCTGGTTACCTTTTGGTACCCCACTATCGGTATATTCTGATTGATTGACTTCTGAGCTTCACTCAAATCATCAATTTCTAATTGGGTTCGAGTATCCAGCATTCAGTATAATTTATCCTGCATTAGGCATAGAGTTCGTCAAACGGTAAAGGCGTATTCTTGCAGTTCCCAGACTAGTCCACTTGAGGAGTCCTCGCATTTTTGTTTGTCCCGGAGACTCACTCCCTGTATTCTCGCAAGTCCCCATGGATGGGGAATGCTCTGACTATCATCCTATCATCAAAAAGGACTCCCTATCAGATTCTGAGGGAAATAAATTTTTGCTGGTGTTGGTGTAGATGTAAAATTAATTAAAAACAATCAGAATAAACAAAACCAAAATAAAGAGGATCCCAGTCAACCATAAACCAGTCTAGTACACTAGCCCCTTTTCAGGTACGGTGCTCAAACGTCTAGCACCATGCCTGGGTGCTAGACGTTCAAGCACTGTACCTTGGATTTCATGTATGGTGCATGGATTTCAGTATACAGTGCATACATCAAAAACACAGTTTCTGTCATAACAACTGAGCACCAGCTCGGACAGGGCTGAAATTACTACCATGAATTAGAGAAATCAAAGACAATCCTTTATATATTTTTCACAACAAAAACAAAAGGGCTCGGCTGATGACAGATGTGAAAAACCTCATTTCCTTTTCTACATAGTCAAGGGTTTTGCATGCAAAGTGTCCTGTGCCTCAGCTTTTTCTACCTAGCAGCCAACCAGAATATTGGCTCTTGGGGAATAGATAGGGTATATACATGGTAAATAGATAGGGTGCTGTTAGGTTTTTCATTTCCATCATCATTAGAGCCCTTTTGTTTTTGTTGTGAAAAACATATAAAGGATTGTCTTTGATTTCTCTAATTCATAGTAGTAATTTCATCCCTGTCCGAGCTGGTGCTCAGTTGTGATGACAGAAACTGTGTTTTTTCTGTATGCACTGTATACTGAAATCCATGCACCATACATGAAATCCAAGGTACAGTGCTTGAACGTCTAGCACCCAGGCATGGTGCTAGACATTTGAGTACCGTGCCTGAAATGGGGCTAGTGTACTAGACTGCCACAAACCCCTGCTTTTTGCATACCCTATGCCAAACGCCGGATATGTCTAGCATTTGGCATACCCTATGCCTTACGCTGGATACACTGTGCCAGGTGCTGGATACTGTAACCCAGTAAAATACTGATGATTAGAGTGAAGCTAAAAAATCAACCAATGAGAACTCCTTTCTATTGAGGTAGGTCAGGTTAGGTTACCAACAGGTATCCAGGGTTTGGCATAGGGTATCCAGCATTAGGCATTGTTAGGCATAGGCTATGCTAAATGCTAGATATACCCAGAGTTTGGCATAGGGTATCCAAAAATCAGGGATTTATTGGGGATTTGTGGTAGACTGGAGGATCCAGGCTAATTTTGTCAACTGCATATTTTGTTCGAACAAAATCCATTTTGGACGCATTACCCATGTACTCTTTGAGCGTGTTCCACCCTTGTAACAATAGTTACTATTAGTTACTATTTCCGTTCCATCCTCACGAAAAGTTACTACGCTGACCGTTCCAACCTTGTCGGAATAGTAACTAATAGTTACTATTTGCTTACCATGCTCGGGAGCGTGGTAAGCGTAGTAACCACGCATCTCTGGAACGTGATTGGTCGGATTCGCCCCTGGCGTGAGATCCTGCTGGAAAATAGAAAAATCGTTCCAGCCTTGACGGCAAAAATCTGGAATTCGTGACGTCATGCGTAGTAACTACGGTAAGTAGGATGGAACACGCTCTTTGTTTTCCATACTGGAAGTCCATGTGAAGTGACTCCCTCTATTATTGCTGTTCTCTTTCATAGAGAGGGAATGGCGAGAATAGGCCCACTGTTTGGCATAGATATGGTATCCAGAAATCAGGGGTTTGTGGCAGGCTGGGGTAGGTTTAATTTACCAATAGGTATCCAGCATTTGACACAATTTGGCATAGGATATCCAGTGTTTGGCATAGGGTCTGCATAGGGTATCCAAAAATCAGGGACTCATCAGACTGCAGAGAGTCAGAGCTCAACACTACAGAGGCAGATCTGCAGATCTGAGGATAATCTGATGATAGCTAGCTGTAGCTAGCCCTGAGCTAGCCAACCATAAGAAAGGAGGACTCCTCCTTTATAAGAGCATAACTCATAATAAATTCCTGGAACACAGCCTATGCTTAAGATTTACTTACATAGATGATGATGAACCAGAGCCTCTGATAATGACAGGGTCTGGAACTGTCATACCAAACAATGGGTCATACTCTGGTGACTCTGCAGGGTAAGCATAAATTGCAGAAATATTATCTTCATCCATTGGTTAAAATTTGGCTGACATTTTCAGCTTAGCTAGAGAAATCCGCGTTCAAGTGCACTCTTCTTTGTATATGACTTGGGACTCAAATTCTATTTATTTTTATTTATTGCTGATCATGATGGATTATTAGCAGCGTTTTGTAGATAGTTGCGTTTTTAAATACCATAGTATCTGATGCCACGGTCAAAAGGCGTTTTTGCAGTTATCGTGGTATCTGTTCAGTTATCGCGGTAACAGATATCCAGATACCACAGTCCGACCGTGGTAACTGGTCGTGGTATCTGGCCAGTTATCGTGGTATTTGATATTCAGATACTAAGGTCCGACCGTGGTAACTGGTCTTGCTATCTGAAAAGTCATCTCACTTTCGTCAATCTTTGTCAGATTGATGAGAAAGAAATTTAGCACTTAAGGCGTATTCTCGCCGTTCCCCGAGGACTCCACTTGAGGAGTCCCCGCGTTTTCCTTTGTCCCGGGGAAACACTCCCCGTATTCTCGAGAGTCCCCACGGACAGGGAATGCTCCGGTTATCATGACCACCATAAAAAGCACTCCCTTTCAGATTTGTCGGGGAATCAATTTTTGCTGGTGTTGGTGCAATGTAAAATTAAATAAAAACGATCAGAATAAACAAAAACAAAAATAAAGTGGATCCAGACTAATTTCGTCAACTGCATATTTTTTTTTCGAACAAAATATATTTTGGAAGCATTTCCCGTGTTCTCGCTGTTTCTGTACGCAGAGTCCGCGTGGAGTGACTCCCTCTATTCTCGCCTTCCCTTCGATTCCCCGAGGAGTGCTCGGGGAACGGTGAGAATACGCCTTTAGTGATGTAACTCGATATCAGTTTTTATGGCACTTGCCCTTCGGCCAAGTGCCATAGAGCGATTGTAATTTCTGTCCGTCAGTCGGTCTATCGGTCCCGGTTTTGCTGGTTCGGGCACTTCCAGATAAGCTAGGACGATGAAACTTGGCAGGCATATCAGGGACCGGACAAGATCAACTTACAATTAATCACTTCCCCAATCCGACTTTCGCCTACTCCAATCCAGAAAACCGGTTCGGGTTGACACGAGTGAGTCATCAGGTCACGTTGCTTCCTGCGATTTATTTATATCGGGAGTTCGTACCGTGTTAGATTAAGGCGAGGAGGCTATTAGAAACTGCGGAGGCGATTTGTTGTACATGTTGATACGATACGCGGATAGTAAATAGGCTACTTCAAGAATTGAGCTTGTAATTTTATGGCTTTTCCTTCTTGTTTTGTTGATAGTATGTTACACAGTAGCTTTGTAGGGATTCTCAGCAGAAACTTGTGCATATAAATGAAGGAACCTAGCTTCAGTGCCATTTATAATGGCAGATATGACTTAGCCTACACCTATTCAGTGTTGACATTATTCTTGCATCCTTCCGTCCTCTCTAGGCTAACATGAACTACAATCTTTAATACATGAAAGAAGTATGACAGTCTTAGAATAGCGGAGTGCTATCAAAATCACATAGTAGCAGTTTTGATTTTAGCCAGTTACTTGATTTTATCCATGCCACTTGATTTTAACCATACCGGCAGAAATCACCTTTTAGCCGGTATTAACCGGCTGGTATTTTAGCCACCCGGGAACCCTGGGGGTGGGGGTACTGAAAATTTGCAGATAAGCTATGCTCCGATTTCAGTAATACGTGATGGAGGGGAAGAGGGGATTCAGAGGTCCAACGGTGTTTGGGGGGGGGGGTACCGGAATTTTCCAAAAATGATCAGATTTGAGTGAAACTTGATAGATGGTATAAAAGCAGATGCTTTAGATGATCTATTTTTGAGTCCGAACCAGATTCGACCACGGTAGGGAAGATGGAGGGAGTACCGGAAATGGTGTAACAGGTCTAGGGATCGAACGAGTGGATTTATTGGGCTGAAACTTGGAAGTTTGAACAGTCGTGCGCATATGCTGCAGATAATACGAGATTATGTCGGAACTGCTCAGAAGTGAGTGAAACTCCTGTTTCTCTTTCCGAACCGCATTTTTGGATGGCGGGTGTACTTCGAGACGTTCTCATCTACTTTCGCGTAACACTTACTCGTAACAAGTGCCATATGAGCTCGTAGCTCTTGTTCTTTTGGGACGACTTCGAAAGGTGCAATTTCGGCAATAGTTACACTGTGCCTGGGTGAAATGAGTTTGTGAAGTCAATGTATGATTCTGTCCGTTTTTGGTTTCTTGTATGTGTTAACGAGGGACTTGACATGAATGGGTTTCTTGACCGAACGAGACGTCTGTGGAAAACTCGATTTTAACTAGCTCTCCGGTGGGTTCGCTCTCAGGAAAAGGAAATTAGAGCTAACCAGATGGCTTTGGCTCTCCGTTCCAAATCTCTCACTGCATTTTGGTTAGTCTGTATCTTCTTCTACAAAAAGTAGATCTGCTCCCCCTATTGTTGTTGAGGGTTTAGACGATGAAACTAAAATCTGTGAGTTTTGGAAGACTAATTTTTCGAAAATTTTTAATTCTGTTCCCCATACATCTCATAGTACATTTTTCGGTTCAGAAGTAGATATTAAATATGGGGATTTGTCTGCTGAAGAAGTTCGTGTAGCTATATGGGGCTTAAAGAATGATTCGGCTGGAGGTAAAGATAAAATTTCGTCTAACCCTTTAAAAAATTTGCTCTGATTTAGTTGCTCCCTACCACGCTATCATTATGTCTTTGATGCTGAGACACGGTTTTCTGCCTGATTCGCTCATGGAAGTGGTCCTGCTGCCCATACCTAAGAATCGTTTGAACGACAAAACAAAGGCTGATAATTACAGACCAATTGCTCTTGCATCTTGGATGTCAAAAATTCTAGAGCGAATCCTGCTGGTAAGGCTCCAGTGTTATTTTGTTACAAGCATTTGTCCGTTGAATTTGCAATTTTTGCCCTTCGAGCTATCATTGAATACTATTGGCTTTTCTCTATATGGGTTTATGTACGTTTTCTAGACGTGAAAAAGCCTTTGGCCGAGTGAGCCAGGAGAAGTTGCTGTCTTTTCTAATTGAAAGAGGGGTCCCGATGACCTACGTCAGATTGCTGGCTATTGGTTTGATAATCAGAAGTTTTATGTTCGATGGGGGTTGACTCTAAGCCCGGCTTTTCAGAGTAAGGAATGGCGTTCGCAAGGGCAGTATCGCTTGTGCATTACTTTACATTGTGTACTGTTATGAGCTTAACCGACGTTTAAGTAAATGAGGGCTTGGTTGCCATATTGGGTCGCAGTGTGCTAATAATTTAAGTTATGCTGACTACCTTGTTTACTAGTGTTGGTAGTCTGAACAAACTGTTAAAAGTATGTGGAGGTTTTGCTTCTGAATTTTACATTATTTTTAATACATCCAAAACTGTGTGCATGTGCTTTCGGTCGAATAAAGCAAAACCCCCGTTGTTACCACGAGTATTTCTTTCTGGGCCTGATCTCGTTTTAGTGCAATCTTTTCGGTACCTTGGTTACATATTTGCTGAAAACCTTCATGATGATGCTCATATACGCCACTCTCTTCGATCATTGTACATACGTGGTAATATGCTAGTTATGAACATTTCTTATTGCTCTGCTGATGTTAAGATATTTCTATTTCGATCTTACTGTTCGTACATCTTCGGGTTGTCACTTATCAATAATTGCACCAAACAAAGTCTGAGCGAGATACGCATTGCCTACAATCATAGCTTTCTATTTCTTGACCGTCTCCCGCGTTTTTGCAGTGCTACAGAGATGTTCGACGATTACCGCGTTATGAACTTCTCCCAGTTGGCATACGCGCATCGTACATCTCTAAGAAATCGGTTGCTACTATCGCAAAACTGCATAGTACTTGCATTATGTAACCCGTGGCTTCGTCCGTCTTTGCCCGTTTGGACTAGTCTGTATAATAAAGACGAGTGTGGCTAATTTCTGTGGTATTGTAGCCTAATATGTTCTTCATTTTTGTTTGTGTGTTTGTTGTAATGTTTGTTTATGGTCTCTGGCCGGAATAAGAGTCTTTAATTGAATAGTCGTTTTTGCACAGCAACCGTGTATCAGATTTCACGGTAACTACAAAAACGACTAATTGCAGACTCAGTTACCGTGGTGGTATCTGCCAAAATGCAACTCGATTGCAACTCAACTGACTAGATATCACGATAACTGCAAACACGCTTTTTGACTGTGGAATCAGATACCACGATAACTGCAAAAACGACTTTAGACCGTGGTATCAGATACCATGGTCAGGTGCGTCACTAGCCTTTTACCTTTGGGGGGGGGGAGACGTCCGTTTTGTGCCGACGGACTAAAAAATGTGCCGACAAAAAACGCCGTTGCCGCATCTCGGCAACGGCGTACATTTCCCGCCAACTACAGAATAAAACCGGGGTAAAACTAACTGTAATGCATAGTGGAGATTATTCCTTTGATACAGTTTCGTACATTAAAGTTCACCTATTTGGCCTTTCATTTTAACTTTCGTTAAAAAGCGAAGCTTCCAACGAGTGTAGCAAGAACAAGTTAAACTAAGCGCCTACCTACCATACAAGTTCTAGCTTTTAAGGTGTTTCAGACCCCCACGAATTTCAATCCTAAAACGCCAAACTAAATGAAACACCGTTCTTCCAAATAGAGACTACTACAAAATGCGCCGCAGGCGAAATTTTGTTTAAACTAACTGTTATGTATCAGTTGAGATTATTCCTTTGGTACAATTTCGTATATTAAAGTTCACATATTCCGATTTTCATTTTAGCTTTCGCTAAAAGCGAAGCTTCAAACGATTGTACCGAGACAAGTTAAACCAAGCGCCGCAGGCGAAATTTTTGAAATCTATTTTTTTCCGGAGAAATTTAGCTATAGTACCATATCCTAAAACGAAAACTAAATGATACACCGTTCTTCCAAATAGAGAATACTGCAAAATGCGCCGCGGGTGAAATGTTTGTAAAACTAACTGTAATGCATCAGTTGAGATTGTTCCTTTGATGCAAATTCATATACTTGTACTCACATATTTGGATTTTCGTTTCAACTTTCGCTAAAAAGTGAAGCTTCCCACGACCTACCCAGAAGAAGTTGAATTAAGCAACGCCGGCGAAATTTTTTTAAATCTGTATTTTTTCTGAAAAAATTTGCACCCGACAAATGTTTCGAGAATTTGATTTATTACGTATAAAAAGACCCTATATAGGGTCTTTTTATACGTAATAAATCAAATTCTCGAAACATTTGTCGGGTGCAAATTTTTCCAGAAAAAATACAGATTTAAAAAAATACCGACGCCCGACAAAAGCATTCAGAATTCAATTTCTTTTGTGTTTTGCCCGACAAGACTATTAAGTACGTGTAAATAGAAGCCGATTTACCGACGAGCCTTGAACTTTGGACATGCGCCCGATACACATTTTCAGAATCTGATATTTTTTGTTCGTGTAAAAAGAACCCGATATTGCCTACAAGAAAACCGACACCTGACAAAACCATTGAGCTTTCGATTTTTTCTGTGTTTTGCTTGACTAGACTGTACAGAACTTGATTTCTTACGTGTAAAAATAACCCCTTGTGCCGATGAAACTTGAATTTTCCGGGTGCGACCGACAAAGTTTGCAAAATTTGATTTCTTACCTATAAGTACCCGATGTGCCGACGAGTCGACCGACGCGACAAAAACATAACAAATTTATTTCTTCTGGATCCCTTATGTCTAAAAAAAAACCGATGTGCCGACGAGAATACAGAGGCACGATAAAAGCATGCAGAATTCAATTTCTTCAGTGTTTTGCCGGACAAATATTGCAGGATTTCATTTCTTGCGTATGTAAAGAACCTGATGTGCCGACGAGTCGATCGACGCCTGACAAAAGCATACAAAATTTTAATTTTTCTGTGTTTGCCAGCGCTTCGCGCCGACAAACAAATGACCTTTTGCCGGGCTTCGCCCAACTAAAGTGCTTTCTCGAGACCTTTTGGGGGGGGGTAGTCCCCCCCTCCCCACCCAAAACACAACTATGGTATCTGTTACCACGGTAAACTGGACAAAACAAAACCAAAAAAAATGGATCCAGACTAATTTTGTCAACCTTTAGTGTTATTTTGCTCGGGAAGGACGGCAACACTGTCGCTGTTGCAACTTCGATGAAACAAAAAAAAATAATAGCCAGGAGAAAATGAAGGGATTGTGAAGTAACATTTGAAATTTTACATCATATATACAACTTTAGTTTTTCTTTAGGTTTTCATTAAAATCTCATTAAGACGGAATTATTTCTCAAACAAAAGGGATTTTGTACGATTACTATTTCTGTCAAAATGCGCGTAACTTTCGAAAACAAGGCAGAACGAGAGGTAATTTCTGATTATTCTAGGGTTCTTAACCTCTAGTATGTTTTGGAATCTGTTTCTTCTGGGTTTTTCTGTGTGTGAATAAATTTGTTTTTCGGACCTTGTACCCTCTGGCTTTGTAGCTTATTGGTGTCATGTGGGTGATTGGAAATTAAAGCTTAGCATCCTTTTGGCCTGTTTTGATTTTAAGAGCATGCATTCTAATGCAGTCAGCCACAAACTCCTGATTTTTTATACCCTATGCCAAATGCTTGGTAGCCTATAGGATACAATGACCATAGGCATAGCCGGCTAGTCCAAATGCTGGATAGCTGTCGGCACTATAGATGAGTTCTGATTGGTTGATTTCTGCGCTTCAATCGAATCATCAATATTTATTGGGTTCAAGTATCCAGGCAAGGGTCATCATGATGGGGGGGGGGGGCAATGTTGTCGGCCAGTCGGTAAAAGATAACTGAATCAGCGCGAAGCGCCGAGATTTTTGTCAAAACAGTTGGTTTTTTTCTTGAAAACAGTCATTTTTTCTGCAAGAACAGTCGTTATTTTCTGCAAGAACAGTCGGTAAAACTTACCAGCCAGTCGGTAAATGACAGGCACCATGCATGGCAGGCATCAGCATTTGGCATGGTGTTTCCAGCTTGTTTCCAGCGTTAGGCATAGGATATACCAAATGCTAGATATACCCAATGTTTGGCATAGGCTTTCCCAAAATCAGGGGTTTGTGGTAGACTGTTCTACCCACTTTTCACAATAGGAAACCCAGTTTCCTATTGTGAAAAGCCAATTTTTTTTATGTAAGTGTTATGCAGGGGCACTGCTATGGGGGGGGGGGGGGTACCAACCCATCGAAGAAAGAAACGAAAAACTAAACTGGGTGCTCATGCTAGCGCCCAACCACAAAAACTTAGCTAAACTGGGACGCTAAGCGCCCAACCACAAAAATTCAGCTAAACTGGGCGCTAGCAGAGCTCCTGACCACAGAAGGTCAGCTAAACTGGGTGCTCACCCAGGGAAGCTAAAGCTGCCACCCCCCCAGGCTGACAGTGCACCCCAAAAAGTCAGTAAGGCTAGTTCAGGGTTATCAAGAAACTGGGTTGACATTCAGCTTGGACATCAGCGGTTCTGGGTTCTCGAGCGTTTGAGATTTAAGGAGTTGTATTCTCAGTTGCATGTTCAAGCTTGCCAGATTGGTATAAAGGGAATTTTATTTGTCTGGGTACAGGGATATTTCGTACCATTTTTTTGTCAGAATGACAAGTATGATTGTCTTATTAGAGCTTCCAAGATTGACAAAAAGATAGTTGTCAGAAATGAATTTCACCCGGCAGCGCACAGTTTTAACCCAAGTTTTGACACAATCTGTTGTGTACCAGTATCTCTCGATTCAAGTAAAAATTAGGCTGATTTTGCTCTTGGCATGTATTTTCAGCAATTGTTAGTTTCATGCAAAGATTCTTTATATTTTAATAGAAAAAAATTTTATGGTACAAATTTTCCTCCAGTGCAAAGTTTGAAAATAAATCGACTTTGTGAGCAATGAGAGAAGAAGTAATGACGGGCCTGATTATTGCAACACATTTTGATTCTTATTTTGTTTTTTAACTGTAAATTCAGAACCATCTCCTCTGTTTCAAGTTTTTTTTCTGGGTGATCAGTCAGATCAGTACTTTTTCTTCGGAAAGGTCGAATTAGAGCACATTACCAACTTCCAGCTAAATGTCTCACATTTTTCTGGGTTTGTCGTGAACAAAGACAGACAGGCATATCCGTGCTAAGTAGCCCTTTCTTTCATTTGGGATCCGAAAAGACGTTCTGATCATACCGGATTCCACATGATTTGCCTGCGGGGCCTTTCGTAGTAGGCTCTGTTTACGGGAAGGTCGCGTCATTTCATTCGGGTTTTGTGCTTGGAATTTTGGTGCTTGGACCATATTAAAATCTAAATTTTCCTGGGCGGAAGTAGTGTTTTTTCCGAAAATACTTAGTGAACTGCAGAAGTGAATTCCTCCTATTATGAATCATTCTGACAAAATATGATACGAAATTTCCCTGTACCCGGACAAATAAAAATCCCTTTATGCCAATCTGGCAAGCTTGAACATGCGACTGAGAATGCAACTTCTTAAATCTCAAACGCTCAAGAACCCAGAACCGCCGATGTCCAAGCTGGATGTCAACCCAGTTTCTTGATAACCCTGAACAAGCCTTACTGACTTTTCGGGGTACGTGAAATGAACAGAGTGCGCCGGCTGGCACACACACCCCCCCCCTCGAGTTTTGGCTAGCGACGCCCCTGGCAGTCCATCTTTGAGACTTTGTAGATTTGTAGAATGACAGAAGTTCC
This sequence comes from Branchinecta lynchi, assembly GCA_023053575.1. Taxonomy (NCBI): domain Eukaryota; kingdom Metazoa; phylum Arthropoda; class Branchiopoda; order Anostraca; family Branchinectidae; genus Branchinecta; species Branchinecta lynchi. Next base: position 27,868,229 of record JAKZAP010000002.1, read on the forward strand.
TCCTTTTTATGGCACTTGCCCTTCGGCCAAGTGCCTATATAGCGATCGCAGTTTCTGTCGGTCTGTCGGTCCCGGTTTTGCTAGTTCGGGCACTTCCACATTAGCTTGGACGATCAAACTTGGGGGCATATCAGGGGCCCCAAAATAATTGTATTCAAAGCCAAAGGCCATATACAAGAAAATACATATACAACAACAAAACAAAATAACTTTACATGAACTAAACTTTGCCATCGCTCTCTCGAAATTTCACCACACCATCAACAAATCTGCAAATTTTACATATAACGCTTGGCGTCGTGCTCTTTACGATGTCAGGAAGTAGCAGCATAACCTCACTTCCCAATAATTTCCCCTTCTTAACCCAGAAAGCTGTGGACACCGGCACAGAGCATGGACTGAATCGTCAACTCGATTACCAGATAGAGGGCAAGAACACCCGGATGGATGGTCTTCGTCTTTTCTCTTCAAAAAATAACTATGTCTATGCACTGATAGACAGTTGGCCCGCAACTGGATCCAGTACCGCAAATATAACTGGGACAAATTTAACTTCAAATATACCTCTTCACCAAATACTTCTTTTACTTTTCTATAATATTTCAATGTCCCTGACCTACTTACCATCACCTCCCATTTTTGGATTTCTTGGTCTTTTAGTGACTTCCCCGATCCGAGCATCGTTGGGGGAGTGGAGGGAGGGGAATCCTGAATCTTGAGGTATTTATAACTTTTGAACGGGTGATTGGATAGCAATGAAATCTGGTACTAGAGAGATCTCGTGCCTCAGACGACCCACCTAAAATCCGGACCGGATCCGGTGACTTTGGGGGGAGCTGGAGGGGGAAACCGGAAATCTTGGAAAACACTTATAGTGGAGGGATTGGGACGAAACTTGGTGGAAGAACAAGCACAAGTCCTTCCTTTCAAATCCGGACCGGGTACGACAACTGGAGGGGGGGGGGGCTAGAAGGGGGCACTGGAAATCTTCTGGAAGGCTCAAATTCAAGGGTCGGGATGGAACTTGGTGGGAAGAACAAGCTTAATCCCTAGATACATTCCTGACAAAACAGGACTGTATCGTGTCACAGTGGGGGGAGTTGGAGGGAGTTTACCGCAATTCCGGTGATCTCGAGTTAGGGTACTTCCAGATGTGCTAGGACCATGAAGCTTGGCAGGCATTTTAGGGGTTCTACCATATTGACTTGGAAATAGTCCCTTCCCCGATCCGATCATCGTAGATGGAGTTAGAGGGGTAGGGAATCCGGAATCTAGTGACATGCACAACTTCAGAACGGTGATCGGACTTGCATGAAGACCAAGTGTTTCGCATGTTCAGTTTCTGATCACCGGAGGCGGGGGGGAGGGGGCACCAGAAATCTCGTGAATAGCTTAAAGTCGAGGGATCGGTGTTGGACTTAGTTGGCAGAACAAGCGTAAACCCCAGATGCATTCCTGACAAAAGAGGACGAGATCGTATCACGGTGGGGAAAGTTGGGGAGAGTAGAGGGATAGGGAATCCGGAATCTGGTGACATTCATAACTTAGGAACGTTTGATCGTACGTGCATGAAACTTGACAAGTTTCAAGAAAGATTGATTTAAATGTTCAAGTTTTCAAGTCATGCTAATTGTTCCGACAAGTGCCATATGAGCTTTCAGCTCTTCTTTTTTTTTTAACTTCTGCTTACTTGGCTCAAGTATCTCTAGTCTTGGAAAATTTTGTTAACCCTGAAGCTGCCCTGAAGAAATTGTGAATTATATGTGATAGAACCTTCAGAAGGTTGGCCTGAAGGGTGGGCTAGCAATAGTTGTATTCTTGATCTGAATTCTCAGTTGTGCATTATCAGTTTTCGAACAAGTCAAGTTCAAGTTCAATGGGTTTATTAACAAATAAGAAAATAGATCACACGTAATCAAAACACTGAGTCCATTCCTGGACGCAGAGAACCACAAATGCCAAAATGGCGGACAAAATTTGATTCCCAGTCGGATGTTGTTACAAGACCCCATAGAAGTACTTTGAATTGTGAGTTTTGACTTTTATTGCAGGAAGTCGGTAGAAGTGTCACCTTCATAGTGAATTAGGATCCGAAGAAGCATAGCTCCATAATAGGAGTGTCTAGGCTGCTGTTAGCCTTGGCTTTACAAAGGTCAAGCTCCTTCATGACCAGTGAACATTGCCTGGGTTTCCTTTTAAACAAAGCTAAATCCTACTAGTTAACTCGTCTAGACATCCAGCATTCTGATATCATCTCTTTAGAAATCTGTTAACTCCAAGATGAGCTAATTTCTAGCCAGATTGTATCAGAAATGTGAGGTATCAGGCTTCAAGCTAGAATGGCACTGAGTGGACCGAAGAAAACGGCATCTGGGTTTAAGCCAGTTTACATATGTCAGGTCCTCTCCAGTCTTTGTCTTGCCACACATGGAATCTAGACCTGAGTACATGTGAACTGAGAGAAGTAGGCTACTGCACTTATCCAGACTTGTATCATAATCGCCTGACTGCTTCTTTGGAGATCTGTCTTATTATTCTTTTGTTTTTTCTAGAGGCTCTTGACTCTTGAGCAGCCGCACGTCGTGTATGCCTGCTGCAGTGAAGATGAAACTCAGATTGTTGGGAGCTTGTCTGCCAGTTCAGTCTTGTCTGAGAACGTTTCACCAGAAGACAGTTTACCTGCCGGTCTCCAACCAGTTGGATTCTATCTCGGTGTTGCAACACCTGATGAAATTGATGTCGATGAGCTATTGCAGGTAAGAAGCTGCTTAGTTCCTACTTCTTCCTCCCTGCATAATTAGCTTCTATTAAGGGTTCAGTAAACAATACACGCTCACATTTTGAACCTCTCTCCTAGGGGATCCCTAATTAACTCGTACTTCTTCAGGCTCCTTGCCTGAGGACGGGAAAGCCTTCCCCTCTTATCTCGCTAAGACATTTCTCTTTTTTAGCTTGTTTGTTTTTAAAGTTTTACTGAAAATCAAACTTAATTTTGTATCATTTAGTTGAGTACACTGAGTTATTTGGATTCTGCTAAGAGATTTCTTATTTTCCACTGTCTCCTCTAGTACTGAGGTTCAGTTTATCTACGGCTGTCGCCACAGCGCAAATTCTACTATGATGCGGAACATTTGAATCTGAAAACAAACGCGGCTCTTAAGTGAGTGGTGACAAGCTGGGTGAAGATTGCTTAGTGCCGGAACAAAAATATTTCATAAATCTTTTTCGTCAAGCATACGACGCAAGTAGTACCACAAATCTGACAGGGAAATTCCACTATTTGAAAACGGATTATTCGTGAATAGCGGAGTGACGAAGTAACGCATTTTCATCGGGTCTTCAAGCTTCTTTAAGTGAATAAGTGAGGGGTAAAAAGACTGTCCCATCTCTGCCCTTTTCAGTTAAACTTCAAGAAAGCTGTATTTCGTGGTAGAGGTTAGCTCAATTCATAGACATTTCTGCGGTGTCCCTTCAGATTCCACACGTCAGTTCACACAGACGTCAATTCGCCTGAAAAATCCGTCACTACGCCCAAATTTTTCCGGCAGTTCGCGTTACGCGTCAATTGATCTACGAAAGTCTGTAAGGTCGCTCACACGTCACTTGAAACCCATCTCAGTTGCTTCACCCGTCAATTCGACCACACTTCAGTTGACCCGCATGTCATTTGTCCCACCGTCTGTTCGTCCACACGTCAGTACCTCCGCGCGTTAGTTCACCCAGCCCTAAAATCTGACAGTTTTCCACACTTCGTCGACACCAGTTTGCCGTCAGTTGAACCACCGCCAGTTCGCCCACTTCAGATATCCGTCGGTTCGTTCACACTTCAGTCATCCACACGTCAGTTGGTCAACACATCAGTTCACACAAATGTCAGTTGACATAAACATCAGTTCGCTGACAAAAACCGTTACTAAGCCCACAGATTGTTTTTCGGGCCGACTGACACATGGGCGGACTGACGTGTTGGGGAAGTCTGACGGATTTTCGTGGGTCAACTGACGTGTAGACGAACTGTCGGAAAATTTTGGGCGGATAGACAGGTTCTTTGTGCGAACTGATGTTTGTGTGAAGTGACATGTAGATGAACTGATAGGACTCCTTTTCGAGCCAGACCCTCTTTGTGGGATTATGTGGAAAATGCCTTGTGTTAATCCTGTTAATCTTTCAGAAACATTCCCAGATTGACATTTCAACCAATGTCATCGTTATCATCAAACAAGAAGGCAATCTGACTTGCTTTGTTCACAGTGACGATAATCTTGAAGAAGTTGAGATTACCATCTCCACTACCAAGTTAAAGCTAATCCGAGTCCAGGGAAAAGTCGGAGTTCATTTTGCTCTCGACTCTAATGATATCGACAAAGCATTCACTTACTTGGTACAGAAGGTGGAGTCGACCTTTGCTGCCTTTAACATGAGGGACTCCTCTTTGATTGTTATTAATAGTGAGACAAAGAGTGTTCTTGGTGCTAGCGATGATATTCTGGTTGATGAGATGGGAAAGCTGGTAGCCTCAGACGAGGAGGATGGAGGAAGGAGAAAATTCAGTAAAGAGGTAAGATAAAAATATGTTACATAAGGACGGACAAACCCAAATCCGAATTCGAATCTGCGATTCCTTTTTCGCCGGATTAGGATTTGTCAATAAAATTGTACCTTACCAAAGATTCCAAACCCTTAATATCCCTATTAGGGTCCTCAGACGAGAAACATGGAAGAAGCAACAAGTTCAGTAAAGAGGAAAGATAAGAATGGTACAGAAATCGGAACCTAATATCTATTTACAGTTTTCCGGATATCGGGTCGAAACTTACGGAGCTTGCTGGGAAATTACCCCAGTCAACTTATAAGAATTTGCCCGCCCACAGTGGCCTGTCTCGTTTGCTCTAGTTTCTAGTGCTTTTTGTTTTGTGAAGTGCTTGTTTTGTTTCTTTTATTGATACTCCGCTTTGATCTTTTTGTAGCGGGTCAAAAATAAATTATTATTATTATTATAGAGATGGGCAAATCCAAATCCGGATTCGATTCTAGGATTCGTTTTTTAGCCGGATTCGGATTCGAAACCCTCAGTATTCCCACTGTAGCCTCTGATGAGGAGGATGGAAGAAGGAGAACGTTCAGTAAAGAGTGAATATAAAAAATATTACACATGGAGATGGGTGAATACAAATCCAGGATTCGTTTTTGGCCGGCTTCGGGTTCTAAAGCCTCAGATGAGGAGGATGGATTAAGGAGAAAATTTTATAAAAGAAGAATTTAAAAACATGTTACCTAGAAATGGGCAAACCAGATCCGGATTCGCTTCCAGGATTCTTTTTTTTTTGCCGGATTTAATTCCAAACCCTCTGTATCACGAATCCGCTCGTATTTATAAGCTTCATCCTTCCAGTATCGGTTTCCCAGTTTTACAGAGTGCTTAGGCAATCCGACCCCCACTATAGTGGAAGCTCCTCAATCCTAAAGAGAGATTGTTCATTGGCAAGCCAGTATCTCATTTGCCGTAGACATCAACTTTTTCTTGTCACCTTTGGTTATTAAACTACCATCCATAGATATGATTTGTTATTTTTAAGGTCGGATTTGAATGGTGAGAAAAAAAATTAATAATAATTGCAATAATAAGGCTTTCGCCTCTTTAAATTTCTCGGGACACTTTACAGACTAAATTGAATTTCAGCCAGGTGGTAGTCGACACCTGCTTTCAATTAGTTGATATTTTCGGCATTTACAAAGTTTCGATCAAATCACCTCGAAGAAATCTGTAAGATAAACTGGGTAATCGTAGTTTTTGAAGCCGTTTTTGGGACCCCAAAACGTAAGTGGAGGGATACCTATGACATGGCAAAAGTTGTCCGTCTGTCCGTCTGTCTGTGCGCGCTATAACTCTCGAAGGGAATGAGATATTTTGATGAAACTTGGACTCTTTGGGTCAAGAGTAAGGTCGAGTTCGTAGATGGGCTCTGTAGCCCTAGATTTAGGGGTGGGGGAGGAGGTTTAAATTAAGGGGCAAATGAAATATTTTCAAACAGATGATGTGATAGTCGATTACGGGGTAAGAAGACATGCTGGACACGATGGTGAAACCATTTTGTCATCGGACAAGTAGTTCGCTAGGAATCCGGCCCAAACCGGAAAGTTTGTTAAAAGTAAAAGTTTTATTTAAACCTGATTAGATGTTCGATATAGGGGTAAGAAGATATGTTGAGCCCGATGGTGAAAACCATTTTTTCGCTGGATAAGTATTTAGCCCAGAATCCGGCCAAAACCGGTGAGTCTTTTAAAAGTAAAAGTTTTATTTGAAGTTGATTAGATGTTTGATATAGGGGTAAGAAGACATGCTGAACACGATGGTGAAAACCATTTTTTCGCCGGACAAGAAGTTAGCCTGGAATCCGGCCAAAACCGGAAAGTCTTTCAAAAGTAAAAGTTGTATTTGAAGTTGATTAGATGTTCGATTTAGGGGTAGAACGACATGGTGAACACGATGGTTAAAACCATTTTCTCGCAGGTCAAGAAGTTAGCCCGGAATTCGGCCAAAACCGGAAAGTTTGTTAAAAGTAAAACATTTATCTAAAGTTGATTAGATATTCGATTTAGGGGTAAGAAGACATGTTGAACACTTATTTGAAAAGTATTTTCTATCCGGACAACTTATTCGCCCGGAATCAGGCCGAAACCGGAAAATTTGTTAAAATCAAAAGTTGTATTTGAAGTTAATTAGATGACAGATTTAGGAGTAAGAAGACACGCTGAATCAGTATATGACAATTTTTTTTTTTTTTACCGGGACATATAGTTCGTTCGGTATCCGGTTGAAACTGGATTTTGTTTTTTATAAGAAGTCTTACTTGAAGTTGATTAGATGTTCTTTATACGGATAAGGAGATACGCTGAATTCGCTTCTGAACTTTTTTTTTTTCTGGACAAGTATGGTAGTTCGTTCGCAGTTGTCTGGATCAAATTTTTGGGATCCCATCGAAGCCTTTGGTCTTGTTCATAAGGCAGATGGCGAATGGCTGGCACTGTTTTTGTTGCTCTTCTTTGGACTTGCTCAGTGGCGATAACATTCTTGAAATATTTCAATTTCAGTTTTCTTTATTTAACGGTTTTTGAAAACCATAAAAAAACACAAAAATAAGACACTCAAAACAAACAGTACAATAAAACAATTAATACGAACGGGCTCCAGGTGGAACCCCGCAGAGACCGCTCCCATTCGAGCCACACAGGCAGAGACAACCTCAAAAGCGGGGCAGATGCAGCCCGCACAAGTAGATTATCTCAAAATAGTACTATGAAGTAGTACGAAAAAGTAGCATGCAGTACTAACGATGCTACTAAATGCTTTTAGTTCAAGGCTACCGTGTTACTGCATACTACTATATGCTACTATTAGCAAGACTGGATGCCACCATGGCAAGACAGGATGCTTCTGGATACTACTACATAAGATTGGACCAGTCTGAGGCACATTAAATGATAGTATTCTTTGCTATTACATATTATTACATGCAACGTTTTCGTACTACTACCATACTACTACGCAGGTTGCCCACTGGGAAATGTGAGCTACAGCATCCACTCCATCTAACACGAAACTTCTGCACAGTAAACCACGATCCAGAAACCCGAATGATTCTCGGGTCAACCCCTTTCAGTCGCAGCTTGACAAGAAGTTTCGCGTGATTAACACGATCAAAAGCAGCCTTAGCATCGAAATTAACAGTAAAACTGGATCACACACTTCAGTAAATAAATACACAGGTCAGTACCCAGGCCAGCTTTGAATCCAAACTGGGAATGTGAAGATCTTATCGTAGGTTAAATCGACTCATAAAGGCAGTTTTCAAAAACTTTCCAAACTACCGCAGCTAGAGCAAATATAGAAGGGCTTTGTTGTTGCGTGGCCATACTCAATTAATGGGCGAGCTAGTGCCTTAAATAAAATAGGAAACAGGGAATTGTCCTTAAATGTAATTTCCTTCTCATAAGATTTACAATTCTTGTAGTTTTCTTGATGACAGTTGCGTAATGCGTTGAAAATTTTAGATCTGTGTCCAATACTACCCCAAAGTCACGCTCAGAGGTGGTTCTCGAAATGGTGAATTCGAATTCATACCTAGCACTCGATTAGGATCATCCCTCCATGATTTATTTAGAGGCCAGTGACATCTTTTTTGCATTACAATATTATTATTATCTTGATCGGATTCGTTCATCTCTGGCAACAGGTCCTTCCCTCTACTTTAGACATTGCTGGGTGGGAAGGGAGCAGACCTGACCGAAGCATTACAACCCTACGGAGGATGTGGTCCACCCTTTTGTCAGTACTGTAGGGGACATTCCGGGGACATTCCAGAGGATTGTTAAAGTACAATGCTAAGTATGCTTTATTTTTCATTAAATGCTTCAGAAATAAAAGTATGAGGCTTCGAAAATAAGCCGTTTTCTTGTTATCGCTTGTCATTACCTCTTCGGCTCCACCGTGGAGATGGTTACAGAGTTTGTACTTGCAAGGCGCGAAAAATTCCAAAACTCTTGGTCACGCACGCAAATTAACCATTTTAGAAAGCTGAGTTGATAAAGAAAAAAAAATGTCTATGTAGCTGACAGAATTGCTAAAATGCCATCTGATGAAACTTCTGTTGTCAGTAGTACCAAATAAGCAATTTTGATTTCTGGATGTGAAGTTCTTCTAGGGCCAAAAATGTAAAAATATAACAGGCTTACTTGCAGTTTTGTCCAGAATTTACACGGAATTCTCAGTTAATACTATCAGCATAATTATTTGTCAATAATACAGATAATCTAGAGTGTATAAAAACAACGGATAGATCAGAAAATGAAACTCTGCCTATATTGGTCAAAGCCAGTAAACTGGAGGATGCCAGGCAGCAAAAATCGCCGTAACGATCCACTAAAATAAATTGCCTATGACTCGGCTGATATCTGATGTAATATTATGTTCCGGGGTGTGGTAATATGACAGCATGATAAGTTTGATCCGTCCACTGTACTTTACAAAAAAAATGATTTATTTGGTAGAAGTGGTCAGTCAAATTTTATAATTGAACCCATGTTAACAGTAACCCAGAACAGCTGCAACTTTTAATGAAAAATCCGATATATTTGTTGTTTTGTCTAATGATTTCTGTTGATTACGTATGTGTCTGTTACGGTCGACACTTTTCGATACCGTAGTTTCGAAGCCATGCGCTGGGAAGATCGTTTTGTAAGCTACGTGGGTTTTCCCACTGAAGCGACGAAATCTGAAAGATGAAAATACGGTTAAAGTGGTTTATTCTAAAGCTGGAGAAAGGATTAAAAAAAAAATATTCTGGGAAACATTATCTAGTGCTGCTCTTTTTCAAACTAACCTGCGTTTCTCTCAGCACTATGACCTTACCTTGAAAATAGAATCCTGTTCTATGAAGAGAGCCTTCGCATTCAAGCAGGAAGGCTTGTTCCCACTACATGTAAGTCACTGGTTCGTCCGATCGTTGAATGTGGCCGTACGATAGTGAGGCTTTACTACAATTGTGATAGCCTACTGAGAATCCAAAGGTCTGTTCGAACAATGTTTACAACGGATACGTCAGCTACGATACTTCATGAGCGATATTTCGGCCCTTCTTGTCAAGGGTCTTGGTCAGGCTGTCAATCCTCTGGGTCAACGTCGGGGAAGGAAACAAACCTGTAATAAAAAACTGCAGCTTCTACCGACTGTAAATATCTTATTAAAGTAAATTACCGTCAAATACCACTGTAGTGAAAAAACTAGTCCTGAGATTTAATTTTTACACGGACGCTGTTTTTGCTGCAGGATTGGGGCGATGACAGGAAAGGTTTTTTTCTGCATTTTGATCAGCTTCGGTTTTGTTATTAAGGGGCTGAAAACTTAAATATTATTTCATTAATAATCTCGTTCTACGTTTCTATTATGGAGTACTCGCCTGTATCTATTACTTTGAATAATCACTGCACGGAAAAACTAGTGCTGAGATTAAATTTTTGACATGACTGCTGTTTTTGCTGCACAATTGTGGCGACGGCAGGAAACATTTTTTTCTGCATTTTGATCGACTTCGGTTTTGTTGTTAATAAGGGATGAGGCTTAAATTTCCTTCCCTAAATAACCCCGTTCCACGTTTCCGGTAGGGAGTACTCGCCTGTATCTCGGTTAATGCCTGCTCGGTTTTTCTTTATCTCAACGGCTTCTCGAATGGTTTGATGGAGTTCGATGCACGTTGCAAGAATTTGGGCTTTTTCAAAATATACTGAATGGGATGGGTTTTCGAAAATATGTTCAGCAAGTGCAGACTTGAAAGTATAGTTATGACGGTGTCCGTTGGAGAGGGCTTGGTCAGTTTCTTGCTCATGCTCTGCAAGTCGTTTTCCAAAAGTTCTCTCTGTCCGTCCTACGTGACGCTTTCCGCAATCACAAGGTATTGAATAAATTCCTCTTTGGTACTGATTTGGGACTTTATCTTTTCCGGAGTTTAGGTAAGACAGCAAAGTATTTTGGGTTCTGTGAAAGACTTGGATGTTGTATTTTCTCAGACTTTTTGACAATTTTTCTGTTACTCTGCGGACGTACGGAAGGTAAACGCTGGTATTTTTTTCTTCTGACTCACCAATACTAGTGGAACTTACAGGATCTTTGGGGGCTGAATGCAGCTTCAGTCGTCTTCTGATGATCTGTTCAACCAGTTGAACGGGGTATTTGTTTCCAAACAGGACGTCCCGAATGTGGCAAAGTTCGCTCCTTATTAATAACAAAACCGAAGTTGATCAAAATGCAGAAAAAAACCTTTCCTGTCATCGCCCCAATCGTGCAGCAAAAACAGCGTCCGTGTGAAAATTGAATCTCGGGACTAGTTTTTTCATTACAGTGGTATCTGAAGGTAATTTACTTTAATAAGATATTTATAGTCAGTAGAAGCTTCAGTTATTTATTACAGGTTTGTTTCCTTCCCCGACGTTGACCCAGAGGATTGACAGCCTGACGAGGACCCTTGCCAAGAATGGCCGAAATATCGCTCATGAAGAATCGTAGCTGACGTATCCGTTGTAAACATTGTTTGAATAAACGTTTCAAAGTCAGCTTGGGCTCAAAGAATATTTATCCAAAGGTCATCTATCAAATTCCTAGCAAATCGGTGCGATCTACCTTACCCTGAGAGACTTGACTAAGTTGTGTCTTCCCTTCATCGCGTGCAGATTTTTAAGAGGGGACTTTACTGGAATATTTGAATTAAACAACAGAAAGAGCTTGAATCATATTGAATTTGTCCTTCTCATGTGGTCTTTTCTTGTAGATTTTTGCGAACTTCGACCTTCTCTGGTTGAGCTCAGGGCCGGTTTGCACTTCACGCACCATGACCTACTCTCCCTCGATTTACTACAAGAGTCGTAAGTGTTCACTTAAATATTCTTCAATTATACTGATCCACAGGTTGGCCCTTCCTAGCTGAATAGTTAGCACGCCGAAGTCATATGTGAAGGGTCGTTTTTTCGTGCCTCGGTGGTGCCTATCGCGTATTAGTGGGAACCCATACAATGCCCTAGGAAGACTTCCGTTCCTGGATCTGATCCTTTTTCGGAGAGTTCAGGGAAGGGGAATCCGAAAAATACTGACTTCCGTAGGTTGTTAACCGATCCGATTCGAGTGAAACCTTATGGGTGATAAGAATTGATGACTAGATATGCAACACATGTTTCAGTTTCAGTTTCACTGGACTTTATTTCAAGACAGAAAATACACAACCAGCATAAGATTCCTGCCAGGAAGGCACTAGGGCAGGGAACTAACAGATATTAGTTAAAACAAAGCTACGAGCTCGTATGGCACCTGTGACCGAGTAGGTGATGCAAGAAAGTAGATGAGAAAGTACGATCCTAGGGGGGTTGAAACGGGTATTTTGCGACGTTCTCATCTACTTTCTCGCACCACCTACTCATAACAAGTGCCATATGAGCTCTGAGCTCTTGGGTTTATGATAAGGTTAGTTAGGAAGAAAGGGTTGCTTATTAGATGATATTATTGGAAATCTGTAAGTTATTTATCGGATTTATTGTGAATTTTTGTATAGGAAGTTTGTAATCTGTGTGTATCTTTGATTTAGCCATGGCCCAGTAGGGCTATCAGCGTTCATAAATACCTATCAGTCTATTTCCATATTAAAGGTGAACTTCCGACATCGAGGTTGATATCGAAAAATAACATCGATACGCCAAAAATCACCTATCCGAGCCGAAGGGTACGTAGGCTATATATATATATATCGTTTATTGACCCAAATTAGCCAACTTTCCACAAAATATTTGCCACAGCTATTTCTCTTTTACTTCTAGGAAGCGCCAACGTCACTGGAGGGATGTTAAACCTCGATTGCTTGGTTCTGACCCACCCGAAGAATCCAGTGTCCGAACTCTTCTACACTCTTAGTGAAGCAGTAGTTAAACAGCTAAACCAGACTAAGAGATGTATCTTGGAGAAGTTGAATAGAGAGGGGTCTGTGAAGGCTTTGCCTAGGAGATTTCATTTCAAGCCAAGAGCTTTGAAACATCTTGTTAGTCTTGTGGCTTTAGAAGGGGAAGCAGAGGCAGGGAGGGGTGAGTCTTTTACTCTTCTTTCTGTTGTAAGTAAGTAAGGTCTATCGAGACAATAACGAGCTAATTGATTAACTCACAGATTAATGTATCATCAAAGGATATCGAGAAGAAGATAAATAACCTAAAAAGGACAAGTATATGCCCATCGGATATTCCGATCGAGCTTGTCAAAGCCTTCGCCGACAAGCTGTCGTACCACTGGCCGATTAGAAGAAGGGCGCTGAGGGGGGTTTCAATGGAGTTTGTCCAATCACGCTTACCTCAGTTTTCTCTAAATTGTATGAAGGTTTTCTGACTGATTGGATTGTCAAAGATTGAAGAACTTATTGATCCAAAACAATTTGGTAATCAACGTGGCCTATCTACTACCCACTATCTTGTAAGCTTACTGGATACAATCTAAAAAATTTTGGAAAACCCTGATATTTGGCTAAATCTACTTCTAATCGACCTCCAAAAAGCCTTTGATCTGATTAACCACAATGTTTTAGTTGAAAAACTCCTAAAAGAATTTCATGTTAACCCTAACCTTGTTAGAATAATAGCTTCCTTCATTTCCAGTAGAACTCAATGTGTAAAGTATAAAAATGTCTATTCAGATCTCCTTCCAGTTTACTGTGGCGTACCCCAAGGTACCCTCCTTGGCCCGCTTCTGTTCCTAATTATAATAAACGGACTTGCGACTGAACACCCCGACCGCTGGAAATTTGTTGACGACATGTCCTTACTGGAAAAATGCCGGAAAAACTTGAAGAGCTCAGCCATGGAAATCATGGAGGATATTACCAGCGACGCTGCACAGGCCGACATGACTGTCAATGCCAAAAAGTCAAATATCATGACTATCAGTTTCTTGAAGAGCACACCTTCGTTCAAGCAACCAATCCCTCCGGAGATGTCTGTCCAGCAATGCAAGCTCCTCGGTATCACTATCTCGAACGATCTGAAGTGGGAGGCCCACGTCGCTAACATCACAAAGCAAGCTGATTTGGCGCTTTCTACGCTTAAATTTTTCTCCAAATTTTCTTGCCCTAAAATCCAGCTTTTAAGAATTTATACAAGTTTTATCCGCCCTATTCTTGAATACTGTTGTCCGGCTTGGCATTTTGGCCTAACTGTTTCTCAATCTAATTCAATAGAGTCAGTCCAGAAGCGAGCATTAAGAATTATTCATGGTCAAGGTAAACTCCCATATCACTTCCTTCTGAAGCATTTCCAGCTCACAACTTTATCGGAGAGAAGAACCCTCCTGTGTACCCGGTTTGGCAATAAAGCTATGACAAATCCGCGTTTCCAAGATTTATTCCCCCCCGCCTTTTCAACCTTTAAGATCCCGACCTCAAGACCCAACTCCTAGAAAGTCCCCACCCTTCAACCTCTCCCACCAATCCACGAGAGATACAGGAAGAGTTTCATACCTGCGTTTGTAAACCTTATTAACCAGTGATTTATGTATTATTTTGTTGTGTTGGCTCAGCCTTTCGTTGACGATCGGTTTTTGTCTGACAAGTGTATAAATTACCTGACGTGAAGCGCTAATTCGGCGCCACGCGCTGTGAAAGTCGTTTTTAAAATAAAGTCTCTCTCTCTCTCTCTCTCTCTCTAACAGATAGCGGCACAAATATTTGCTTTCATTATTGCACTGATGACGCTCTTGCGGTGTTGAGGCTGCATGGCATGCTATCCTAGTTTTTAGCTTTAAAATGTATGAAAACAACGGCTGTTGAAATGAACTTGCCAGCAGTTCTGCTGTTAGTACTCTTCTTTCTTTGGATTTCGAAGCTCTTTATCAAAGCAATGGGATAGAAAAACCGAGAAATTGTTCGATAGCAACGTTAAACTAATGACATCTGTTGTGCAGAGTCGACGTTGAAAGTACTGAACGCTAAAGGCGTAATCTAGCTATTTCACGAGGACTCCGTGGGAAATTGAGGGGAATGGCGAGGAAAGATGGAGCCACTCCGCACAGACATCGCGGACGGAAGTAGCGCGAGAACACGGGGAAAGCCTTCCAATGGATTTTGTTCGAAGAAAAAGACAACATTCAGGTGATGGAATTAATCTGTAAAGGTTCTTACCCACTTGATTTAAATTTTTATTTATCTAATTGTTTTTGCTTAATTTTACAGTTCTGTCATTTACAAATAACAAATCATTACTACAGTGACATAGTTTCCTTTTTTTACGAAATCAATTACATCCCTTAATTAAATGTAACTTAAATACTTAACATGTAGGGATCAAATGAGTGGTCGAACCGATTGTAATCGAATCGTTAATATAATGAAACTTTTGAGTTTTCTTCCTTAAAAGATGCTAAAGTACGCTAGTCATTACAATTATAAAATAAATATATTACGCTAATTAAACTAGGTGTGCATGAACATGCAAGGCATGCGCAACGCCATTCAAGTGGAGCGGTTCGTATGAGCGGTACAAAGGTGGTATGCCCTAAATGGGACGTTTTGGGGTCCCGAACGGACTGACCTCGGTAGGGGGGGAGGGGGGGTAGAGGGAGTATCGGATATTTTTCGGAAATGCTTAAGAGTAGAAAGAAACTTGATGAGCGGCAAGAAAATTCGCACCATTTGTGTGTCCCAATCTCATCCGACCACGGTGGGGGGAGTTTGAGAAATTTGTGTGATGTGTAACGTCTTCTTCCCGTAAAAAGTGCCATATGAGCTCGTAGTTCTTGATTAATACCGTCATGTGCATATTTAGAGGATGTATCGACTAACTGGAATGAACGATATGGGCGCTGTCAACAGGGCACTGGAGGTTCGATTGATATTATTGACTTATGTTTATCTTTCAGATGCATTTCGGAAGGAGCTTCACCTAGCTTTTGGATTGCCGTTGATTGAACCAGTGTTTCGGTTGTCATGTCAGCATCGATTCACGGACCCAAAAGCCCGGCCCCAGTATCTGCTGAACGTTCACGAGTTTGGTGCACAAAACCTTAGTAAGTTTTTAGATCTGTGGACGGTTACAAAAAAATCGCAGATTATTTACAGTAACACGATCGAAAACAGATGGGTGGACTGTTGGAACGCCCTTCCATTAGTTCTTCAGCGCTTTAAAAAATCCCATTGACAGTCTGTACTCTGGAAAAGGTTGTGACGAAAAGAGGTTTAGACGAGCTTTATGAGGACAATGTCCTTTTTAGCGATCGCAATTTCTGTCCGTCAGTCTGTCTGTCGGTCCCGGTTTTGCTAGTTCGGGCACTTCCACATAAGCTAGGACGATGAAACTTGGCAGGCATACCAGGGACTCAACCAGATTAAATATGAAATAGTCACTTCCCCGATCAACCATCTGGGGGGAGTGGAGGGAGGGGGAAGCTGAAAAATTTAGTTTTTTTTTTAACTTGCGAACGGATAAACGGAGCTTGATGAAACTTGATATTTACGATGACCTCGTTTCTCAGACGTCCCACTTTGAATCCGGACCGGATCCGATGACAGTGGGGGGAGTTGGATCAGGGAACCGGAAATCGCGAGAAACGCTTTTAGTATCGGAATGAAACTTGGTGGGAAGAAAAAGCACAAGTCCGAGACACGTCATTGACATAAACGGACCGGAGTCGGGCACTGTGGGGAGTTGGGGGGGGGGGGGTCCAGATTTCTAGCGATCTAGCGAGTTCAGTATACTTCCTGAAGTGCTAGAACGATGAAATTTGTCAGGTATGTCAGGGATCCGAACAGATTCACTTGAGAATAGTCGTTTTCCCGATCCGGCCATCGTGGGGGAGTGGATCGACGGGGAATCTTGGAAGCCTATAACTTTGACCGGGTGGTTGGATTTAAATGAAACTTGTCAGGTGGAAAGACCCATCGCCTCAGATGTTCTGTGTCAAGTTCGGGTCGGATCCGATACCTGTGGGGGGATGGGGGGGGGGGGGGGGGCAAAAAACTCATGAAATGTTTAAACCAGAGGGATTGGGACGGAACTTAGTGGATAGAACAAGCATTAGGGCTAGATACGAAATTGACGGAGCCAGATGCTTCGGGGCTCTGTGGGGAGAGTTCGAGGGGGTTTCACGGAATTCCGGTAGTCGCTAGTTAGAATAGTTACAGATGTACTAAGACTACGAAACTTTGCAGGCATATTAGGGGCCCGACTTGATTGACTTAAGAACCCGGCACAACATGCCCCGGAAACTTCCATTCCTAGATCCGAGCATTTTTGGGGAAGCGAGGGAAGGGAAATATGGAAATCGACTTCTGCAAATTGCGAACGAGTGGTCTGATTCGAGTGGAACTCAATGGGTGATAAGAATCGATGATCTAAACATGCAAAACATGCGTTCGAACTACAGGCGACCACGGTTGGGCAATTGGGGGTGGGGGGGGGGGGCTTTTGACACGAACAAAAACCTAACGGATGGACCGAATGGGATGCAAGTTGGACAATGCCGAGCTTATGCGGCCTAGATTTGTAAGATTTGTGTATTTTATAATGCTCAGGTTAGAGACAAACTTGATAGGCGGTTCGAGAAGATGCTTAAGACGGTCCATTAACGTGTCCGAGCCAGATTCGGCCGTGGTGGGGGAGTTGGAGGGGTTTCGTGTGCCGTGACGTCATGCGTAGAAACTGCGGTGAGTAGAGTGTAACACGCTTTACCCTAATGTGCGAAATAGGACTGGATGGGACAAACAACAGCCAAGGAAGGAAGACAGTTGGTAACCGCACTTCCCCGCTCAAGGGGGTTGCGCGCCTCTAAGCTTCTGCTTGCCGGAAGCATAAATTTCCCATTGCCCAGTGCCCTGTCACCTTCAGGACTCTGGCCTCACCGTCCCGACTGCCCCACCGTCAGGACTGGCCCAATCCCGTTGGAGCCGCGTCAGAAAATTCATCCTTCCGGAGAAACCAGAGACCACTTGCATGGCAAGGTAACAGTGGTATAAGATCAGGTTGTATGCCTTACCAACTTTTTCTTACCAGCTGACCCTCTTTAAAAAATCCTCCCAAGAAACCCAAAGTCACTTGCATGGCAACATAACAGCGGTATAACATTAGGTTGTCATGGCGTAACAACTTTCTTACAGTTTTCGGCGAAGTGTCTGCTGTTCAAGGAACTTACGCATATCATCACTACATGCAAGACAAGGTCGAGGACAACGGATGGGGCTGCGCTTATCGATCTCTGCAAACGATATGCTCATGGTACAGGTACGTTATTAGAGTTTTCTTCTCACATCATTTTGTTATAACTTTTCTCGAACAGGTATGTAATGGACTATGTAATGGACTAGTGAATATGGTTAGGTTTTGGGAAAGGATTGTTAGGATGCCACGTGTTAGATTATTAAAATCTGCATATTTAGAAGCGTTGAAAGAAGAATCGCCTACTTCATGGCCGTATCTAGTAAAAAAGATACTGGATGATTGCGGAGTTGGATAATTATGGAATGATGGATTAGGAAAGCAGGAAGGAGTGACAAAGGTTGTGAAAGAAATACGTAAGAGCCAGGAAGTACAGGTTTGGCATGCCTAGAAGGACCAGTCGGAATCTTTGGGGTGTTATGCTGCGGTAAGAGAGACATGGGGTGAGAATATAATAGCTGCGTTCGTTGCACTCCGGGCTGTCTCTGGTGTTTAGTCACCAGTGTCCGGTTCTTCCCTTAAAACGCGTTTTTTTTGTTCACCTGTGAGTTGATGAAAACCGGCTAACTCCTCGCTGCAGCAGGGCTCACGAGCAGGTTCTGGTTAGTCCGCACCGGTGAGATAAAACCGGACACTGGTTAGTTCAAAAACGGGTTATAAGACTGGTGAGAAGTCACCGGTGGATGCAAAAACGGCTTATAAGAAAAACCGGAGACCACCGGTGAGAACTCCCGTGACAAAGAACGCAGCTAATGTTTAAAGCGGGTCTTAGACGGGATGAGTTAAAAATAATTATTGCATTGTTGACAGATTGTCTGCCAATTGGGGGTAGAAGATGTTATATTGGTCAGTGTAAGCAGAAGTTCGGTCCTTACTTTTGTCCGATGTGTGGGTGCGTGGATGAGAGTGTGATTCACATGCTTTGCGAGTGTATGGAGCTGAGAGAAAAGAAGAGTATGGTGTGCGTGTATTTGACGAAGAGTGGGTAAAACGAATTTTTAAGGATGAGTGTTTTGCTGGTATAAAGAAAATGGGGCGATTTTTGAGGCTAGCGATGGAACGCAGAAGTAGGTTTTTTGAATAAGTAAAACAAATTAAAAGGAAAAGAGTGTCATTATATATTAGTGTTTTTTGTTTTTTTCGTATGTCAAATTTTTGCCATGGCCCTCGGGCTGCTTATAGCAATAAACTAACTAACTAACTATGTAATGTATATCATCCCCTGGCGCAAGGCCAGTTATTAATGGTTAACGTCAGACATCGAGGTTGATATCGGAAAGTAACACCAAGACAGTCATTGAAAATAACCTATCCGAGCCGAAGGCGAGCTAGGTCATGAAAAATATCTGCCGAGCCGAAGTTGCTATTTTTAAATGGCCATCGAGGTTGATATTCTGATATGGACCGAGATGGAGGTATGTTAACTATTATAACTTTTTCGAACAGAATATTTTTAGGTAGGACTTATTCTTCTTTTGTTGTACAATTTTGCTACTGGGATAGGGAATTTTATTTTAGTAAAGCAGCTACCCAAGCCTACTGTAGACCTACTAAAATAGTCTTGATGACTAACTCTCCTTGCCGATGAAAAATCGTCGGGTACCTAGCAGAAGAGCGAGAAGCGGTATCCCGAAGCTGTTCCAGAAGGTCGCAGTGATTGTTTGAGACAGGATTTGAGTTGTAGAGTTTGAGTCGTTAGTGAGATGTTTTCTCATTCTTCCGTAGGATTAGTGGCGTTTTGTTTCTACCTTCAGTTTCTACCAATACAGTCTTTTACTTATAGATGATTCAGATGCTATCTAGCGGTCACGAAAGCCTACTGTAGAGCTACTAAAATGACTACTCTAGGGGTCGTGGAAGTAAAAAGTAAGCAATAACAAAACGGCGTGTTGGCTCTCGAGAAATAAGAAAAATTCGAGAGTAAAGACAGTCAACGATGCTGAATAACCAGCATTCGGAAAGCAAAGGATAGCAGGGTGTTGTTTCAATTGACAAGCTGTATTTTCAGTGGAAATCTTCAGTGGAAATCTGATTGTGACAATGTATGAACTAGGGCATAGGCTGGTTGTCTAAGAGAGTAAGATGGTAATTTTTTAAACATTTATTTTATGTTGATTTTTCTATAATTTGTATAGTGTTTCTTGTGGGTTATTTTCTGAAAGTATTGTTTTTACTTTATTTCTGGATGTCAGCTTCTACTTTTCAGTATTTGAAGAAAAGTGCTCGATGAAAATCTACGGAGGCTGATCGGCTTTGTATCAGCCTCTCTGAAGGATGATATACAGGTCGTATCGTATCAGTCTCCACATATGTAGTTGTCATAATATAATATGGGACGTTGGAAGTTATGCATTGCATAGGTGTTCGAGAAAAAGTATTAAAGGTTAACTTCCAACATCGAGGTGGATATCAGATTATAACAATGAGGCTGCCCTTGAAAATAACCTGTTCGAGCCAAAGGCGAGGCAGGTCTTGAAAAATATCGGCCGAGCGCAGCGAGAATGGTATTTCTAAATGTCGAGCTTGTTATTCGGATATCAGCTGAGATGGAGGTATTTTAAAGTTTAACTGAAAAGATAACTAATTTTTATACTTTTGATTTGAATACACTGAATTATTTAGACTCATAAGGGATTATTGTTTTTTACGTCGCGTAGTTGAGTAGTGACGTTTGGGCTGGCTGCCGACAAAGAACTTTACGGCGAGTCGCGGAAAATTTGAATGTCTGCAAAAGTGTGTGTTTCAATGGCTAACAAAGCGAAGATTTTGAAATCTTCGATTCCAGATTGCAGAATCACATCCGAAGCCCTCTGTTCCATGCTACCGTCAATAGGTTTCCTTTGTGAAAGGACACGGTCAACACAGAATTTGGCCAGCATTCCACCAAGTTGTAGCAAAGTTCGAGTTTTCACTGGTCAAGTTCTTCCTTCATTGGGAATGCCAAGTTCGTCCTGGTCACTTTCACTTCCCATGTTACTTTCATGTTCCTGTCTTGAAGAATGTAAATCCGCCGTGACTTGTTGTTACGGCAATTGACTGCCGCTGTAGAGGTACAACAGTTGCGGAAGAGAAATTACGTCAGCTAAAATTCCAGAATCGTGGATAACAAAGTAACGAAGTAACGCGTTTTTGTCGGTTCCTCTAGCCTAATTATGTAAAAATATGATGGGTAATCAGACTGTCGTATCTTAGCCCTGTTCTGTTAACTATTATAACTTTTTCGAGGATAATTTTTTTCTTCTTTGATATGGTATCTTCTTTGGTAGTACTTATTTGCTACTTTTGTAGGGAATTTATTTGATAGCCGAGCTATCACATCGTAGCTGATTGTCGTCGACGCTTCAGTTATTTGATCTGGACTTTCTCTTTGCAGGCACCAGGGGTACAGGGACCGTCCTATTCCCACCCATAAGGAGATCCAGACTTGCCTCTATGACATTGGCGACAAGAGTGCAAGCTTTGTCGGTTCACGTCAGTGGATTGGATCCCTTGAAGTTAGCTTTGTGTTGAAAAGTCTCTTTGATGTTGATTCCATCATTTTGAGCGTCAGCTCTGGACCGGAAATGAGTTCCATCGTTCCGAAGTTGGTGGAGCATTTTCGAAAAGTTGGATCGCCAGTGATGATAGGTAATCAATCAATTCTTTTAACCCTTTTGGATGTTTCTTCGTCGCTATCAAAAATCATTGATAACAGAACCCAACCACCGCACGACCCTCTACACTGCTTCCTGGCCGACGATTGAAATTAAGTGTCTTTTTGTGTATGTTTATGTGTTTTATTTATTTTCTTCATTTACTCCGCTTTCTGAAAACGGCGGATTATAAATAAATGACTTACATACTTACTTAATCTAGTCTCAAGACCATACACACTGATAGTGCAAAACGGATACGTCAGCTGAATTTTATTAGAGTTGTATTTCGCCCCTTCTCACAGTCCCTCTCGCTCTCGCAGAACACGAACAGGAGATCAGCCACGCCCTTTCCAATGGGCACCGTCCAAATTGCAACTTCAACTGGCAGAACACGTTTTTGAAAACCCATCCCATGATATAGGCTACATTTTGAAAAAGCCGAGATTCTTGCAACATGCACCGGACTTCATCAACTGGTGTTCTAGGATCAACAGAGACACAGGCGAACACTCACTACCAGAAACATGGAATGGCATCATCGGCAAAAGGAAATTCAAACCCCAAGCTCTTCTTTACAACAATACCAAAGTCAACCCAAATGCAGAAAAATCTCTACCAGATCAACGACCCAATCGAGCAGCAAAAACAGCAGCCGTGTTCAAAATGAAATCACAGCAACCTTTTTAACTCCAAGCAACTCTTACTAAGGAATTCACAAAGGAAAGTCAAAGATTCTAGAAGATTTAGCACTAAGCTAGAATCTTTAGTATGTTTTGCCACAAGTTCGGTTTTCACAGAGCAAAATAACACTAAAGAGTAGTGCCAAGACCTATGCTCTCCATGCTTTGCGAACAGGCCATATTCGTAGTGCCCCCCACTACGCTTGCGGTACTTAAAACGAGACAAGTTTGTGGGTTTAGAAATTTCTAGTAAAGCTAAGGTGTGGTCTGCAAAAAAAACAAGGCAACAATGAAGGCTGTATCATTTTTTTGCTTTGTCCAGAATATGAAGTTATAGCAGCCAGCGCTGCGATAACTCATTCAGCCGTTCGGCTGAATGAGTTTCCGTAGGGACGTTCTCTATCGCTAGTGGTGCTAGTATCACACTAGGGTGTGTGTCAATTTTGTCAAGTGTTGGCGCCACTCTCTAGTGTTATTTTGCTCTGGTTTATCCAACTTGAGCGGCTTTGAGCCTGAACAGGACCCTTGCCAAGAAGGGCCGAAATATGTCTCTAAAAAAAATGAGCTGACGCATCCGTTTTGCACTATCAAAAAGGGTCCTCTTCAGACTCGAAGCCGCTTAAGTTGGAAAAAGGAACTTGCGGGATTTTTTTTTTCCCACAATTCCACAATTTTTCCAACTTGAGCGGCTTTTAGTCTGAAGAGGACCGAAATGTAGATGTAATAAAATTCAGCTGACTAATCCGTTTTGCACTATCAAATATATGATTCGCAGTCAGCTTGGACTGAAGGAATATTTACCATACAAACTAAAGAAAATATAACACTAAAAAAACACAGGCAAATCATATTTTTAGGTTTTCATGTGTGCTTGTTATAGTATGGGTTTCCTATCGGCCGCCACGAAGGAATTTGCGGCTAGTTAAGCACAATACCTGAAGCAGAGTGTGTAAAAACTGGGAAAAGATTAGAAACTGGAGCGGATTCGTAAGATCCAGGGTTTTGGAATCCAAGTCCGAATCCGAATCCAGCCTGACAAGCAGAAGATTCCAATCCGGACTCGAATCCGGCCAAAA
This sequence comes from Branchinecta lynchi, assembly GCA_023053575.1. NCBI lineage: Eukaryota > Metazoa > Arthropoda > Branchiopoda > Anostraca > Branchinectidae > Branchinecta > Branchinecta lynchi. The sequence goes on from JAKZAP010000002.1 coordinate 27,891,344, forward strand.
GGACGAATCTTGGGTTCGTCCATCTCTGTCTTGAACCTGAATAGGACCCTTGCCAAGAAAGGCTGAAATATCGCTGGAAATAATCTCAGCTGATTCATCCTTGAAGCGCCATCATAGAGAGGATTATTGTTCCTATTTTCTTTTCATAATGAAAACTCTGATTTACCTTCCGGCCTATTCACAACAAGTTTTGGCTAATACTCGTTACCAGCCAGTTCCGGAAATCGTTCTGAGACCCAAAATTAGCTGGGTTTCTGCCGTTCTCAATTGAAATTGGTGCCAGTTTCAGATACTAGCTAGTCTCGCACCCAAGTTGAAATCAGCTTTACTTTTCAGGGTTCCAGCCAATCAGATTATTTTGGGGAATGTTTAGAAATATCCTGATTGGCTAGTTTCGAATCAATCCCAATAGATAAAAATGATATCCACTCCTTGCTGTCTGGAAAACCGAAAGTGGATTTAGGCCATTTTTATTCGGTTTGACGTGGTTCACCATAAGCCAATCAGTACATTCCTGATTACTCCCCTAAGTAATGTGATTGGCTAGTAACCTGAAAAGATGAACTGATTTCAACTTGGGTGCGAGACTAGCTGGTACCCGAAACTGGCACCAATGTCAATTGCGAACGGCAGAAACCTAACTAATTCTCGGTCTCAGTGCGATTTCTGGAACTGTCTGGTACCGAGTATTAGCTAAAACCCGTTGTGCCTTTGGAGAATCAAGTCAAAGTGCAAGGAGTAAATTTCCTCACGTCCCGCTCCGTGCAGACTCCTTCCCGAGGCTTTGAAAGCACGGAGCACACACGAAACGTTAGATAGAGTGTTCCAATTAAAAGCGCTGTCTCGATAGCCTAACTAGTGCTCGGCCAACGGTTTATTGCGCTTCCCCTAACTAGGGTTCGCTGAAATGTACCAACAAGGTTGCCACATGTCGCACGATAGTGTGAATCGTCACTCTATTTTGTCTTTGTCACTGTTGTCCTACGTAGGACATAAAAATCACTCTATTTGAAATTACGTCCCAAATGCTGTCCAAATGTGTCCCTTTTGCAGCAGGGATTACTAAAGAAGTGACTATTTCATGTGTGTTCTTGAAAATAAAATTAAGATGCTTCATTTTTGCAGAGGCAATTCTGACCAAAAGTTACCATTTCACGTTTTTTCACGAACAAAAAAAATTCACTCCCAATTCACTCTGTTTTGGGCCAAAAGTCACTCTCTAAATGTTTTTGATGTGGCAACCCTGTGTACCAACTGGTCACCGCACCAGAGGTTGGGCAGAGAAGCCCGAGCGGACATTTGCTCAGCAGTTTCAACTGGTTCTCACTAGGTCTAAATTCTTTTTGGGCTAAAGTATTTGGTGGTGGGAATCGGTATTGGCATATGGTATATAGCAACAGCTTTACATTGTCCAGCGCCCCAATCCCTGATGGTCCCGTGTTAGAAAACTCTTCCGTCCATGAAGACCATAACCCACTTGTATATCAGCGTAACACTAACGACATTTACCAACTTCCGTCTTGGTCACTCCACTTGTTCTTCATTTTGTGTGTGAAACGTCTTGGTTCTAACGCTGTTTGTATAAAAGATGTGATAAACATTTTACTGTAACACTCCACGTTTGAACGCTTGCGCACTTGTTTGACAGAATATCCTAAGATGGCAGCAACCCGTTAAAGACAAAGGGACTAGTGTGTGCAGCATAGACCTAGCTATGAAACAAAAACACAACGGAAGTCCGGAGTCGATAAACAAGATTTCCCGGCGGTGTAAGCCCAGCATACTGAATGTTATCTGACTAAACTGGCCACTAGATTGTGCTCATTCAGTCCTGTATTCAGAAAATCCTGTCACCTGGATGCGAGAAAGTAAACGTGTCCCATACCTCCCAGTGCCCAAAACCTTCGCCCGCCCCCAACTCATGTTCTTCCTTTTTTTTCTTTTTTCTTTTTTTACCTTTACTTAAATACTCCATATTTGTGTTTTTGCAGATACAATGGTATATGTTACCACCGTAACTGGGTATCTGACTATCAGATACCACGATAACTGCAAAAACGCCTTTTGACCGTGGTAGCAGATACCACGATAACTGCAAAAACGACTTTAGACCGTGGCATCATATACCATGGTATCTGCAAAAACGCAACTCATGTTTCTGTACCGACGTGTATTATGATGGGAAATAAATCAGTAATAATAATAGTAATAAAATCAATCATGTGCAAATTACTAACGAAGCTGCATTTCAGCCAGAGGTTCCAAGCGCCATAAAAAGCGATATTACTTTAAGATACGCTTCCATTTTAGGCGGAGGTGTCCTTGCTCACACAATCCTTGGAGTGGAATACGAGCCATCTACTGGCCAGTGTGCATTCCTGATCCTAGATCCCCATTACACCGGTAAGCGCCTCTCTTAGTCTGTCCACACTTTCATTACGCGCCTTATTCCGGTATACCCACGTCATTCCGGGCTACAATCCTCTGACGACCGTGCGATAGAATGGTGACCCCTCCCTCCCCCTGCTTTCGCAGCATAACCATGTAACCATTCGACGTTTGATGTCAGCGTGAAAATGTGGGGCAGTACCCCTGCTCTGTTTTCATTCTTCACTTTCTTTAAAGCACGCCTCGCACAATTTTCAGTCTTTTATTCAAACAATGTTTACAACGGATACGTCAGCTATGATTTTTCATCAGCGATATTTCGGCCCTTCTTGGCAAGGGTCCTCGTCAGGCTGTCAATCTTCTTGTTCAACTTCGGGGAAGGAAACAAACCTGTAATAATCGCTGATGAAAAATCATAGCTGACGTATCCGTTGTAAACATTGTTTGAATAAAAATTACAGGTTTGTTTCCTTCCCCGAAGTTGAACAAGAAGATTGACAGCCTGACGAGGACCCTTGCCAAGAAGGGCCGAAATATCGCTGATGAAAAATCATAGCTGACGTATCCGTTGTAAACATTGTTTGATAAATGTTTCAAAGTCAGCTTGGGCTCAAAGAATATTTAATTTTCAGTCTATATTCCAGTATTCAAAACCATTTGTATACTGTAAAGCCAGACTCTGCTTTTATCAAATTATCCATGGCTTTGGCTGTTTTAAGCCTTTTCCTAGACCCATTGACAGAATTCTCGGCAAAATTGAGATAACCGATTTTACGCGTCAGTAGCATGATACGCGAACACTCATCGGGAGCATAATGCGAAGGGAAAATCGCGAGTAGTGACAAGTGAAAAGCTTAGTGTGGTGTCGTAAGCAGGTTTAGAATGCAACATATGAATTTTGGTCTCCGGGTCTAAGAATTAACTAGACCTACGTTGCCTGGGCAACGTAAAGTGTTGCAAGAGCAACACTTTGGTTTTCTTTCTTCGCTAACGGTTAAATGCTGAATTTGTCAATCCATCGACATAATGGCATGTTCCAGTCCATGAAGAATATCTTTCTTCACATGGTTATCCTCAGCGTTGAAGAAAAAAAAAGAACTGAATATCGGAAGTAGGGCCTAAATTGACTTTGCAGCCAGTTGAACTTTATCCTTTTCAATCGTTGACTTGTGGAAACTTGGAACATTATCTTATATAACCTAGTTGGTATTATAAAGCTATCCATAGCTTTTTACTTCAAGATACCGTAGATGTTACTACTATTTATTGCGAAACAGATCGTTGTTTTACATTGTCATTTGTATCCGTTGCGTTAATACTTAATTCTAGGTTACAGTGAAAGACCACCACCATAGACAATCCTAGCATCTCATGAAAATGACAATGCTTTAGCAACCGATTTTCGGGATAGACCATGGAGACTAATTTTCTTACCCTCAGATTTATAGAGATCAAATAAAATGTGTACCAATTCTAGTCCCTTGTGAACCCCTTCTAGCAACTGATTACTACTTACAAGTCCATCTCCCCGTGATAGACATAGTACTAAATTGTTTTCAGTTCAAATACACCAGAAACAATTATTAATAGGTACACCAACTAGCAAAAGTTCGAAGCCCCTCGTCGCCGAAAATGAATATGGTCTAACAGTTGATTTTTGCTTACAAGTAAAACAAAACAACAGAAAATCCGAAGTAGGGACTAAATTGACTTTGCATCCAGTTGAACTTTATCCTTTTCAGTCGTAGACATCGTGACTCGTGAAAACTTGGAACATGATCTTATATAATCTAGTTCGTATTATAACTTTTCAGTAACTTTTCAGGACTAAAGACCATAGATGCCACTCTGCTAATTATTTCGAAACTAAGTCGTTGATCAAACATTATCATTTCTATCCGTTGCGTTAACACGGTCGGCGGAAACCTCTCACCGCCGAAGATGATTATGGTATAACAGCCGATTTTTACTTACAAGTCCCCGACATGTCTCACAATTGGTTCCGCCTATTCTTTGTACCCTACCACCAAAGTTAACAACCCCTCAAAGACTTAATTCCATGTTACAGTTACATGTTACAGACTAGTTTTCTTACCCTCTGATTTGTAGAGATTAAAAAAAATGTGTACCAATTTCCACAAGTTTGTAGCCCCTCATGAACCCCTTCTAGCAACCGATTCTTACTTACAAGTCCATCTCCCCGTGATAGATATGGTACTAAACTTCTCTCACGATCAAGTACACAGAAAAGAAATAATAGGATTAATAGGTACACCAACTACCAGCTTTGCTAACCCCTCATCATCGAAGATGATTATGGTCTAACAGCCGATCGTTGCTTACAAGTACCCTATATGTCTCACGATTGGGATCGGCCTGTTTTTGGTTTCAGTGTGGACCTCACTACTGAAGTTGTCAACCTATCCAAACTTTCGAACTGTTGAAGGAATTTTTGTCCCCAAAAAAAGATGACATATACTTTGATCAAAAAAACTATCTGTATTAGTTCAAAAGTTGACTTTTTTGCCGTAGGCCAACTTTCTAATATCACCACTTAGAAAAGACCGAAGGATAAGCTCTAATTTCTTCAGCAGTGAGAGAACTTGTAAAGTTTAAGAGGCCCATCAGATATCATTTCTCTTCCTCACTCCCAAGTGTAAGAAATGGAATGATAAACTCAGCTGAAATCACGAACAGAAATGGGTAGAAACAGTAGATGGCAGCACTTTCGGACCTGTGGGAAAATGACACTTTTTTATTCTGTAAATTTTTCTATTTATCACTCAAAGAAGATATATTAGTTGTGGGGCCAGGGAACTGTGGCACATATTTCGCACTTGTAGATTTTAGTCCGTCTTCAATTTGAAACTGGTGCCTGTCTGCTTGCCTGCTAGAACGGAGCTTTCCACTCGAAAGCAGAAACATTGTTTGATGAAACGAAAGCTTGGCTGCATAACTTCAGACAGTCCTCTCTGGCATAGGCTATACAACTCCACTTCACTTCCCCCTCAGTAGGCTCTTGCTGAATTACAAGCAAAACCATCCTTTTTGTCCCAAAGCAAGAGTTCTACGGAGCTTTCCGAAATGTAATGTCATATTCATCAATCCGGCCTAAGCTCCACACTTTCCGTAAAAACCGCATACGTTAGACCCTTACCGTCTTCTAGTAATAAGACGAAATCGAGCGACTAGGAAAAAAAACACGACAAAACCAGTGTTGCTCTCGCAACACAACGAATGTTCAAGTTCAAGTTCTGTTTATTGCAAACTAAATACAACATAAAGAGCCAATTTGGCAGAGAGAGGGCTCGTTGCATTGACATTATAGGTACGACGGGTCCTTTAAAGTGCAATGGGCACATCAAACTACCCCAATCCAACTCTGCAACAACCTAGGACCAATGCTTACCCCCTAGATCAGCAGCTTTTTCAACAGTTTCCTCTCTGTCATATTTCAAAGCGTAATTTTTCGGGCCAGCACATGCTCAGTTTACTAGCTTGGACAAAGATAAAAGTGATGTTTCTTATAATAATTAGTAGATCTTTATTTGATGCATATATCAGCTTGTATAATTCAGATTTGAATAGGTTATTTGTTTTTGAATGATTTTTGTAGCTATGTTATTTTTGTATAAGCTTATTGTATATTCTGGTACATTTTATAAAGCAAGCTAATCAAGCTTAACAACACTATTCCATAAAGAAAAACTTATAATAGGCACTTTAAGCCATGGTACTTCTGATGAAACACTAGAACAATCAGGTAATCTGCATCTGCGGCTTGACTTTGGTGACGTCTCAAATATATCCTTTTCTATCAAGCATTGCTCAAAACGTAAGTGGAGGGATACCTATGACATCACAAAAGTTGTCCGTCTGTCCGTCCGTCTGTCCGTCTGTAAGCACTATAACTCTCAAAGGGAATGAGATATTTTGATGAAACTTGGTGTGAGGATTGTTTGGGTCAAGAGTAAGGTCAAGTTAATAGATGGGCTCTGTAGCCCTACATTTAGGGGTGGGGGAGGGGGTTTAATTTAAGGGGCAAATGAAATATTTTTAAACATATAATATGATAGTCGATTATGGGGTAAAAAGACATGCTGAACACGATGGTGAAACCATTTTGTCATCGGACAAGTAGTTCGCCCGGAATTCGGCCAAAACCGGAAAGTTTGTTTAAAGTAAAAGTTTTATTTGAAGTTGATTAGATGTTCAATTAAGGGGTAAGAAGACATGCTGGACCCTTGTGGGAACAGTATTTTCTACCAGGACAGCTTGTTCGGCCGGAATCAGGCCAAACCGGAAAATTTGTTAAAATGAAAAGTTTTATTCGAAGTTGATTAGATGACAGATTTAGGGGTAAGAAAACACGCTGAATCCGTATATGACAATCTTTTTTTTTACCTGGACATATAGTTCCTTTGGAATCCGGTTAAAACCGGATTTTTGTTTGTATAAGTTGAACTTTTACTTGAAGTTGATTAGATGTTCTTTATACGGATAAGGTGATACGCTGAATTCGTTTCTGACCTTTTTTTTCTGGACAAGTATGGTAGTTCGTTCGCAATTGTCTGGATCAAATATTAGATTTTTGGGATCCCATCGAAACCTTTGGTCTTGTTGAATTTCCTGCCACGATATCCCAGCTCCTAAGATTTGTATCGCTGAGATGCCAGAGAGGTAAAGACAAGGGATAACAAGAAAACGGCCCATTTTCGTAGCGCCTTCCTAAAGGAAGTCGGAAATGTTTGTTTGTGAAGCATTTAATACAAAGTAAAGCATTAGAAGTGTCCATTGTACATTTGAGAGACAGGAGCCTTGTTCTGGTGTAATTATTCTCCTTCTTTCTTGACAGATTTCGACGTTCGGAGCCTCATTTCAGTAATGTTAGTCTCATTGATGAACACTGCGATCGGCTTGTCCATAATATTAACTTAGTGACAAAATGAAATGTCTGACTCCTCTAAGCGTCAGTACTATACACAGACTCCTGCTCATTTTTGGGATCCCAAAACATAAGTGTAGGGATACCTATGACATCGCAAAAATGTCCGTCTGTCTGTAAGCACGATAACTCCCGAAGGGAATGAGATATTTTGATGAAACTTGGTGTGACGATTCATTGGGTCAAGGGTAAGATCAGTTTCGTAGATGGGCTCTATAGTCCTATATTTAGGGGTGGGGGAGGGGGTTGAAATTAAGGGACAAACAAAATATTTTTAAATAGCTAATGAGTTAGTTGATTATGGGGTAAGAAGGCATGTTGAGCACGATAGTGAAAACCATTTTCTTGCCGGACAAGTAGTTCGTCCGGAATCCGGCAAAAACCGGAAAGGTGGTTAAAAGTAAAAGTTTTATTTGAAGTTGATTAAATGCTCGATTTAGGGGTAAGAAGACATGCTGAACAAGATGATGAAAATCCCTTTCTCGTCAAACAAGTAGCTCGTCCGGAATCCGGCGAAAACCGGAAAGTTGGTTAAAAGTAAAAGTTTCATTTGAAGTTGGTTAAATGTTAGATTTAGGGGTAAAAAGACGTGCTGAACACGATGGGGAAAACCATTTTCTATCCGGACAGCTAGTTCGCCTGGAATCCAGCCAAAACCTGAAACTTCGTTAAAAGCAAAAGTTTGATTATATGACAGATTCGGGGGTAAGAAGAGAGGCTGTGTCTGTGTATGACAACCATTTTTTACCCGGAATCCGGTTGTAACCGGAATTTTTTGTTAAGTCAAAGTTTTATTTAAAGTTGATTAGATGTTCTTTATAGGGAGGGATAAGGAGATACGCTGGATTCGTTTGTGAATTTGAGCGAAAACGGAAACTGGGCAGAAGTAAAGCAGGAAGTCTCGGTCAGTACCGTCAAAATAGATATGGCTTATAGAGGCATATCTGGACTTGGTTTCTCTGATGATTAGCATGGCGAAGACTAGATATGGCGAAGACAAGACCCAATTGTCTGAATCAAATATTAGACTTTTGGGATCCCATCTACACCTTTGGTCTTGTTTCTTTTGAAAGTTTCTTCATTCGAACACTAATGATGGGAACTGAAAGTAACAAGAGCTGGAAGCTCATATGGCACTTGCAAGGCTGGGTCGGATGGAAGTGATGGTTAAAAGTTTCATCCTGATCGCTCCATTCTATCCGTGTCACAAGATGTCCGGTTCTCCCCTCTGACCCCCCCCCCCTCCCAGTTCGTCGGATCCGGTCGGATCGGATCTGCCGTCTCCCCGCCCCCCCCCCCACGATAGTCAGATCGGGAAAGTGACTGTTTCCAAGTTAATCTGGTCGGGTCCCTGATATGCCTGCCAAGTTTTATCGTCCTAGCCAACCTGGAAGTATATTAACTACGGATCACCGGAATTCCGGAACCCCCCTCTACCTCCCCCCACAGTGTCCGAATCCGGTCCAGTCCTGCCAGTGATGTATCTAGAGCGTGTGCTTGTTCTTCGCACCAAGTTTCATCCCGGTCGCCCCACTTCACACGATTTCTGGTTCTCCCCTTCGACTCCCCCCCAGATTCGTTGGATCCTGCCCAGACTTGAAATGAGACATTTAAGACACGAGATCTTTCCAGATATCAAGTTTCATTAAGATCCAATCACCCGTTCGAAAGTTATGCATGTCCCTATTGTCCGGATTCCGCCACCTCCCCCTCCTCCCACGGTGTTCGGATCGAGCAAGTGACTATTTCTAAGTTAGTTTAATCGGGTCCCTGATACGCCTGCCAAGTTTTATCGTCCTAGCCCACCTGGAAGTACATTAACTACAGATCGCCAGAATTCCGGACCCCTCCCCTCCAACTTCCCCCACAGTGTCCGAATCCGGTCCAGTTCTGTCAGTCATGTATCTAGAGCTTGTGCTTGTTCTTACCACCAAGTCTCATCCCGATCGCTCCACTTTGAGAATTTCACACGATTTCCGGTTCCCCCCTCCTACTCCCCCCCCCCAAATTCATCGGATCCGGTCCGGACTCGCGAGATATCTGAGACACGAGATCTTTCCAGATATTAAGTTTCATTATAATCCGATCAACCGTTCGAAAGTTATGAATGTCCCTATTTTCCGGATTCCACCACCTCCCCCTCCCCCCTCGATGGTCGGATCAGGCAAGTGATATTTCCAAGTTAGTTTGGTCGGGTCCCTCATATGCCTGCCAAGTTTCATCGTCCTAGCGTATCTGGAAGTACCCTAACTCGCAAACACCGGACTGACCGACCGACGGAAATGTGATCGGTATATGGCACTTGGCCGGAAGGCAAATGCCATAAAAATAAACAAAAATATTCCTTGAGGAGGATTTAAACCTGCTTCGTCTGATTGAGAGATTACTGGCTGGTAGAGAGACATAGAGCCAGAGGTGGTGGGTCTTTCTCGATCTCGACCAGTTAGTATTTTTTCCGCTTTCTGTTTCTCTGTCTTTCCAAGAGGATCTCGGTTTGCGTTGCGACAAACGCCTTGAATTTCCCCATGTCATTTGTTCAGGGATCATCAAGTCCCTTGTATTATCAACTCCCTTTGAGTATGTGGCAAGCGACATATCGTAGCTTCATGAGAGAAAGATCTTTCGACTATTTTCTGCAGGAGATTGGGGTAGTCGTTAAATCAGGGCAATATGATGCTTTACGTCATCATCATCATGGTCCCTTGATCGGGAAAGTGTCAAAATAAGCAAAGCTGTATTGTTTTTTTCTTGGGGGGGGGGGGGCCTTAGCACCCGATGAAAAAATTGTCGTAGGTGTATGATATTTGTACGAAAAATTTACATGTAGTGATATGTCATGCACAACTTCCGTCTTGTAACTAACTAATAACTTACCAACAATGTTACCGGTGTTCTGACGCCTTGCGTTACAGAAAGAAAAGAATAATAAAAAATTTGTATAAAATAAAAAATTTAGATTAATTGAAACATGACAGTATTTTTCCTGTCCCTCCTGCCTTTAGAAACAACCTTGGTTGTCACAGTTTCATAACTATGTCCTGTTTCAGTGAAAATAATTTAATAACTCCCAACTTCTGTACGCCCACTTTGATATCTCGACAAGATTTAAAGAATACGATACGCGCGGAAAAATATGCCAAAAAAGTAAACAAAAGAACGCAATAAAACTTGCAGTGGCGGCAATTACTGATAATACTTTTTGTAGGATTAAACCGGAGGAATTTTTCGGCTTATTAAGCACTGAATCATGTGACGGTATAAGGAACAGCAACATGTCGTGCAACGTCTTGTGTCGTACCGTACCGCGCCTAGGTGCGGCAGCAGTAATCGTCCAATGCGACCGACCTTGTGCCATCCCCTAGTGCCCCTCAAGCGTTAAACTTACGGCCGCTTCCCCTTGTTCGAGTGACCTCAAAGTGTTACGCGTTGTCTTCCTCTTTTGCGTAGACCTGGGAGGGCCCAACGCGATAGATCAAACTGGAACCTACCTTCTTCCATGAGAGCTATGTGACCCCGTTATTGTCATGTTTGGAATCACACTACCTTTGCGTCGAGACATTCCATCTCTACGAGAGTTGGTGACACCAATGAAAGTAGTGAACTGAAAGATAAATAATATTCCTTGGGCGGGATTTGAACCCTTGAACTGCCGCTGTGGTAACCAACTGAGCCACCGAGAGGCTTGGTGAACATAATCAGTGATCTCCGCTCTAGGCAAGTTTATCTAAACAGTTCAAATTGTTTGAACTCAATTTATTCAGGGTCCTTTGTAAGAAAGGTAGGTATTACGTCGGCCAATACGGCCACGCACATGACAGGAATACTTTCAACAAACAGTTTATTTATTTGTATTTATTGTTATTATCTTTTTAAGGTTCTGAAGATATTCATACCATCATCTCACGTGGATGGTGTGGTTGGAAAAGTCTCGACTTTTGGGATAAGTCTGCTTTCTATAACCTTTGCTTGCCTCAAAGGCCTGTCCTCTTTTAAACTATTTGTTTTTATTGTTTCGGTTTTTGCGGTGTCTAATTAAAAAAGGCTATCTTTATTTCTTTCGGTTTCTCCTCTGGGTGTTTATTTGCTATTGTGGCAGACGTGGCAGTTCAAGCAGAGCAACTCCCGTATTTCAGTTCTTTCACACACCCAGTGGAGACGTACGTCGTAGGTGGTCCCTCTTTTCGCTTTTCAGATCTAGCCGAGATTTTGAGGGTTTACCAGTCAATAACTTGTACTCATTAGAGCGCCGTTGTTTTCAGGCGTGGCAAAACATGATTTTCTCCCATTTCAATACATTTAACACACAAACTTAAATTTGTTGCGTAACAAATCCAACATTTTCTAACGAAGCCTGGCCAGAGTCGACAAGCGCTAACAAGAGAATCCCGAATTTCGAAAGGAAAGTATGAGTATTTAAAAAAAAAACTATTTCTAGGCCATTTAATCATGAAAAAGCCATTTCTAGTAAGAGCTGTGCTTTAAAGTTAGTAATTTGGTTATCGAAATTAAAGCGAGTGAACATTTCAAATTCAGTACGACGGGCGTGAACACCATCCATGTTTGGACCAAACTTGCCATAATGATATAATCTACTTTTATTCATTGAAACATTGAACATTGACACACAAGTTCAAGTCAAATTTGCCCTAGTCAAATACGAGTCATTTTAGTGCACTAAAACGTCAAGGCAGAAGCCGGACTTGATGCTCCGAAACGGAAAAGAAAGAGGACGAAGCTGCTTTGCGAAAAAAGCCAGCTTTTGTCTACGAATTTGACGATGACCATAAGAAAGCGCACTTGGAAAAGTACCATCCGGTCTCTCTTCCCAATGGTCTTAAGGTCACAGTTAGGCCGAAAATCGTCCATAAAACAACTTTATTTTCCCTTGGGGTGCACAATGTTTCATCCGAAAATGAGCCGTCGAATAAAAGTGAACTGTCAAAAGAAGTGAGTGAGCCAAGCTTCTCTGGCTCAGTTCCGGTGGCTAGCGTAATAGCCCTATTCTAGTACGTACGGTTACTGCAAAATTCGTTGTTTTAAGTGTACGTGGGGACTTTACTCCGTTAGTTGCTGCAATTCCCTGGGATCTATGACTATGGAGCGGACCCAAAAGGGGGGTCTGGGGAGCATAGCCCCCCAGGCGCCACACTTTACGATACGCTAGTGTTGGCACAACGCCGCTTCTCACCGCCTCAACAGAGAAGAGCTAGCTACGCCCCGGGACGTGCTGAATCCAATTTCGAACTTTATTTCCTTGACGGATAAGCTGGCAGAGTGTGCAAAAACCAAAAAATCTGGATTGAAAGGTTCGGCTCTCAGTGTCACTAGATCTTTTGCTCTGCACGCAGTAAAAACAAATTCTAAAAGACCTTTTTGAAGTGGATTAGAGATGAGATGTTGGAGTAAACGTGCTTGTTGAACCCATATCTGAATTTGGTTTCTCATTTGATTAGTTGTTTGCCCGTAAGCAAAAAAATTCAAAACCGAAAAATTTGTTGTGTACATATTTAAGTGGTTGATTGTGGATAAATAGCAAAATAGGGGTCTGGCGAAGACTGGGAAATGTACAAGATTCGGTTGTCTGGATCAAGTTGTCTAGTAAATATTAAATTTTTAGGATCCCACCGAAACTTTGGTCTTGTCAGATATGTTTCGCTTTTCATATAAAATCTGCAAATAGTTTTGTCCTCTCCGAGATGCGATCTTTACCCCTTCCTCCAGATTGTTAGCACGAAAATTTGAGATACTTTGTTCAAGCTTGGTGTGAGAGCCAGGGGCGTCACTAGCCTTTTACCTTTGGGGGGGGACGTCCAGTTAGTGCCGACGGACTCAAAAATGTGCCGACAAAACACCGGGAAGCGGCAACGCCGTACATTTCCCGCCAGCACAGAATAGAACCCGGGTATAACTAACTGTAAAACATCATTTGAGATTATTTCTTTGATGTAATTTCGTATATTAAAGTTCACACATTTGGCTTTTCATTTTATCTTTTGCTAAAAAGCGGAAGTTCCAACGACAGTACCAAGAACAACTTGTACTAAGCGCCGCAGGCGAAATTTTTTAAATCTGCCTTTTTTCCGTAAAAATTTAGCTAAGCATACCATACGAGTTCTAGCTTTTAAGGTGTTTCAGACCCCCACGAATTTCAATACTAAAACGCCAAACTAAACGAAACACCGCTCTTCCAAATAAAGAATACTATAAAATGCGCTGCAGGCGAAATTTTTTGTAAACTAACTGTAATGATTATTAATAATCAGTTGAGATTATTCCTTTGGTATATTTCCGTATATTAAAGTTCACATATTTGGCTTTTCATTCTAGCTTTCGCTAAAAAGCGAAGCTTCCAACGAGTGTACCAAGACAAAGTAAAGCAAGCGCCGCAGGCAAAAATTTTTAAATCTGCTTTTTTCAGGAAAAATGTAGCTATAGTACCATACAATTCCAGCTTTTAACGTGTTTCAAACCCCAAGGATTTCTACCGTAAAACGAAAACTAAGTGATACACCGTTCCAAATATCTCTTTGATGTAAATTCATATGTTTAAATTCACATGTTGGGCTTTTCGTTTCAGCTTTCGCTAAAAAGCGAAGCTTCCAACGACTGTACCCAGAACAAGTTGAACTAAGCAACGCTTGCTAAATTTTTGGGGATCTGGTTTTTTTCCGGAAAAATTTGCGCCTCACAAATGTTTGCAGAATTGAATTTCTTACGTATAAAAAGACCCGATATACCGACAAGAATACCAACTCCCGACAAAAGCATTCAGAATTCGATTTCTTCTGTGTTTTGCCCGACAAGACTGTAAAGAACTTTATTGTTTACGTGTAAATAGAAGCCGATGTACCGACGAGACTTGAACTTGGCGCATGCGCCTGATAGAAATTTACAGAATCTCATTTATTTTTTTTCGTGCAAAGAGAACCTGATGTGCCGACGAGAATACCGACGCCCGACAAAACGATCGAGCATTTGATTTTTTCTGTGTTTTGCTCGACTAGACTGTACAGAATTTGATTTCTTACGCACAAGGGGTTATATACCCCTTGTGCCGATGAGACTTGAACTTCCCGGGTGCACCCGACAAAGTTTGCAAAATTTAATTTCTTATGTATAAAAAGAAGCCGATGTGCCAACGAGAATGCCGAGGCACGGCAAAAGCATGCAGACTTCGATTTCTTCAATATTTTGCCAGACAAACGTTTGCAGGATTTATCTCTTGCGTAAAAAAAAGAACACAATGTACCGACGAGTCGACCGACGCCCGACAAAAACATAAAAATGTATTTCTTCTGGAGTCCTTATGTACAAAAAGAACCCGATGTGCCGACGAGAATACCGAGGAACGACAAAAGTATGCAGAATTGGATTTCTTCAGTGTTTAGCCCAACAGATGCTTGCAGGATTTCATTTCTTGCGCTTAAAAAGAACCCAATGTGCCGACGAGTCGACCGACGCCTGACAAACGCATACAAAATTTTATTTCTTGTGTGTTTGCCGGCACTCCCCATAGTGACGCCCCTGGTGAGAGTCCTTTGGGTCAAAGTACTGTATCCCTTTTTGGTGAAGTGTTGCTTGGAACAATCCACTATCGTGAGCGCTTGTAGCAGCTGTCGGTTTCCGGTTTTCACTGTATTTTGTGGTGCTCATAACTCGTTGAACCAGCCCGATGAAAAATTTGTAGCCTGCGTAGTAGTGTGATAGTAGTGCGAAAACGTTGCATGTAATACTATGTAATAGCAAAGAATACTATCATTTAATGTGCCTCAGACTGATCCAATCTTATGTAGTAGTATCCAGTAGCATTCTGTCTTGCCATAGTAGTATCCAGTCTTGCTAATAGTAACATATAGCAGTATGCAGTATCACGGTAGCCTTGAAGTAGAAGCATGTAGTAGCATCGTTAATACTGCATGCAACTTCTTCGTACTACTTCATAGTACTATTTTGTGATAAATTTTTCATCGGGAGTGCAAGTATCAAGTTCAAACTTAGTACACTAGTGGGTATTGGGGGTCTAATTGTGCCTTTTGAGGATCCGACTCCCCACCCCAACCCGGTTCAGGGGCAAATGGGCCCAGATTGCCCAGTGAATAATGTTCATAACTTGACCAGAACTGGACATAAGACGATGAAATTCCTTGTATGTTGTTGTTGATCCTATGTTGATCCTAGGGTTCAGATATTGCTTTTAAAGTTGCACCTTCCCCACTTACACCGTTCAATGCCAACTGGGTCCAGATTGCCCAGGAGTAAAGTTCGTTACCCGTGACGGGAATCAACAGGCATCAAGTTGAAACTTGGGAGGTTTGTGAGCATCTTGGGGTCTATCTTTACTTTTTCGGGTCCCAAGCACCACCCCCTACTTGGCAATAACTGGAGATAAGGCGATGAAATTTCTTTGTGCTTTGATCATAGGGGTTGGGATATATATGTGGAGTTGAAGCACCCTCCCCGTTCATGGGCAAGTGGGCCCAAATTACCCATGAAAAAGTTTTTGACCCGTGACTGGAATGAAAATCTAAGCTGGTATACTTGAGGAAAAAGAGGTGTAAATACGGATTTTTGAGGGTCCTGCCCCCCCCCCCCCCCCCTCTCATTGGCAACTGGGCCCAGATTGGCCAGGAGTAAAGTTCGTTACCCCTGACAGGAATCAACAGGTATAAAGTTGAAACTTGGTAAGTTTGTGAGCATTGGGGTCTCTTTTTCCTTTTTGTCGGTCCCAAATCCCACCCCCACTTGGTTAAGAGGCAATTGGGCCCAGATTGCCCATTTTTTAATGTTTTTAGCTTGACAATAACTGGAGAGAAGGCGATTAAATATCTTTGTGCTGTTGGATCGTAGGGGTTGGGGATATATATTTGGAGTTGAACTAAGCCCTCTCTTCCCGTTCATGGGCAAGTGGGTCCAATTTGCCCATGAGTTAAGTTTTTGACCCGTGACCGGAGTCAAACTCTAAGCTGCTATAGCCGACGATATTTAGGTCCATGGATAACTGGGTCCAGATTTCCCATTAGTTACTTTAGTCTATGACATGCCTGAGTTCAACCCTTGTATACTTGTGGATATGTATGTATCGATGCGGATTTTGGACAACAACAAATAAGATCACGCGGCATACCTCATTCCTTAATGATCGGTTGGAAACTGGACGGTTTTGTCATATGATCGATTATATGCCTTTCTTCTTGAAATTGTGACAAAGGGGGTATTGGGCTACTACGATTTGGTTTATAGAACTTGTTATTACCTTGATAATGGAAAAGAGGTTTAAAGGCTTGGACTGGTTAGCCAGACATTCAGTATGGAAACGAAAAACGTTCTGGCAAGATCTTGAAGATCTTCTTTGGATTTCTAAATGCAGTTTGTTTATATTAAAAGCTCTTAAATTGGGATGATTTCAAAATGTGTTTGCGGCTCCCAGACATCTTGGATTGTACATCGGCGCAGATAATATGTAAAGTGTGTAGATTTATCGATGAAGGAGTGAAATTTCGAGAGAATAGAAGTTCAATTTTTGTTATATTTTGTTTAATTTAGTTGGTTAATTAGTGTATAACCTGTTCATGTATATGGCCTCTGGCTTTAAATACAGATTATTATTAGTATTATTATTATTAATATTTTTTTGTTTATTGGGGATGTGAAATGTCTTGGTTCTAAAGCTGTTTGTTTTTAAGATGTGCTAATGACTTTACTTTCACACTCCACGTCTGAGCGCTTGCGCACTTGTTAACTTCACTTTCGGGCCAGACGAGCCAAAACCGGACATTTGGCAATACATTTGCTATCGATTAGAGATGTCGATACAGGGGTAACAATACATGCTGAATCTGTATCTGAACTTTTTTTTTTACGGACAATGAATTGGTCTGGAATCGAACAAAACCGGAAATCCATCAAAGTGAAGGTTAATATGTTCTTAGTTTTCTTAGTTGATCAGCTTTGAACCTTCTGTCCCGTCAGAAAGCCAAATGTACATATGATCTAAACAACAAATTAACAAATGAATAAAACTGTGGAAAATACTACTGATAAAACACCTTTGTTTAGCTGTTAAGGTTCATTTTTCAAAATGATTGATAGCAAATCGTAAATTCATTGTGATCTAGTTTTTTTTTTGCTTTTTGTACTTTACTGTTTTTAAGGGAAAATAAAGAGTAATAATAATAACATCAGCGTTTCTGTTACGCCACCAGAAAATAATCGACTGCTCATGTGTAAGTCCAAAAAATATAAATTTTTAAAATTTATATATATTTATATTTTTGAAATCTAGACGAAGTATTTAGGGTCTGAACAGGCCCGTATCCAGGAATTTATTTCGGGGGGGGGGGGGGTTGCCTGCGGTTTGGACAAAAAAGACAGAGATCATAGGGAAAAGCCTATACAAA
Source organism: Branchinecta lynchi (assembly GCA_023053575.1). Lineage (NCBI taxonomy): Eukaryota > Metazoa > Arthropoda > Branchiopoda > Anostraca > Branchinectidae > Branchinecta > Branchinecta lynchi. The sequence continues at coordinate 27,909,074 of JAKZAP010000002.1, forward strand.
TTATCATTTTTGCATGTTTCGGGGAGGGGGGGTTTCAACCCACTACCCCCCCCCCCCCCCCCCCCCCTGGATACGGCCTTGGGTCTGAATATATAATTATGACCAATTTAACAGCAAAAATGGCGCTTGAACGATTGGTGGGCAAAATTGACGCTGAACTGGGGCCACTCATCACGAGAAGTGGTGAACATACAAAAAAAGAAATCCTTTTTTAACCACAAGATGATATTTTTTGGCTGTCAGACCGGTTTGTGCGCTTTCATGTTTGCGCAAAAACAATTTGCAACAATTTCTGTTTCGTCAAATAATTAGCCCAATAAGGAAATGAAATCGGTCCATAAAACTTCGTTTAGATTGCAGGACCATTGCCGTCGTAACTTGAAATTTTGGCTTTGAAGTTCGGGTATACGTGAGCGGTCATAGGTTGTACATCTGATTTTCCAGATTATTTTCTGGTGGCGTAATAGAAATGCGGGTGCTATTATTATTATTATTGTTTATTCACCCGTATAATACGCTAAGTATATAAAGTAAACATAATGGATGACAAAAAAAAGAAAACACCACAACGAATTCACGGGTAGCATATAGTTTGAAAAATGCAGCTAAATGATTAAGGAAAAGTTTTGGTATTATTTTCATAGTTTTGTTTGGTGCCCTGTAGGTTAGTAATCAGTTGTGCATTTGGCTTATCAGTACTGCTTAAAGGACAGAAGGTTCAAAGCAGGTTGTTCGGCAATGGATGTTGTCCTCACACAGGATTTTGTCACGCTCGTGACAAGTGACAGATGTCAACTCGGTAGTCGGTAGCAAATCTCAAGTAGGCCTACACCCATTCATCAGGTAGTGCGCTACCCATTTGATCGAAGAAGGGGCCGAATTCACATGCGTCTCTGTGGTGGCCTTTTGGGGCCAAAAATTGATGTCTTGGTACAGTTGACTGATCTTTCGCTGTATTTTTTAACAAGCATTTGACATTTCCCAGGTATCGTTAAAGATCCGACAGTGGAAGTTCAGAATTACTAACTTTTCGTTGGAAACATTTAAACCTTCATGACACTGTTTGAAAGTTCGAAATGAAACCTTGAAACTTTACTAAATTTCGTGCTGGATTGAAGCTGATGTTCAGATTGTATGAAACTTCGATGAAATAAGAGAACAGTTCGCATCGAAATTACCAAAATTTCTGGAGAAAGTCTGAATTCTCCAAGTTTTCATTTGCAGCCAGACAAACTTTGTCAAGACAGTTTAAGAAATCTTTCAGATTAACCGAATTTCCATTCCACAAAATTTAGACAAACTGATGAACTTTGAACCATACGTCTCAGTCTGAGCTGTGCTTGCTAATGGGCCTTAATGGGGTATGAGCTTCTTTGAACCCGGACACTCTTGCAGTGGGCTCTATTGTGTGTTGGAACATTCATAAAGGCTATAGTTTGTTGTAGAGCTTATAACCCATGAACTATGTGTTAGGTTTACGACTCTTGGTTGGCCAAGAGCGGTTGCAAAATCATTCAAAATTTATTAACAAGACGATAAAAAAGAAAAAATGACTATAGGGGTGGTAATCATTGTTCCTGTAAAAGAAATGCCATTTTAATTTTGGTATGGCGGAAATGTGAAAGAAAACTCATTCATAAAAAAAGTGTGTCACTTTCAGGGAAAAACTGTCGCACTTGGCAACACTGGAAGAAACTTTCACAGTCAGAGCCGATCAGTTCTCTGGACGCGCCACAGAGCGGGTCGGCGTGCCTCCTGCACTTATTGCTCTGCGATGAGCAACGGCGAGGACGGAAGTAGACGGGCGGGTATCAACTCGGAGCTAGAGCATGTAGCCTACCTCCAGCTCCGCTCAGATTTGTCGGGGTATCCATAGTCGCCGCATGGGACCAAAAACGGAGGTTCTCTCTGATGATTTGTTCTTGGTTTGACAGGAGATATTGAGCTTTAGTGGACGCGGCCTTTTTTCTTGAAAATGTGGCAGGTTTTGAGCTGAAATTATGTAAAAAACCTCCAAACAGATTATTGAAAGGAATTTACACTGTCAAATATTTAACGTGTACTTTTATTTATTTTTTATGCTGTCAGCATAAAATATTAAAATAGCCTAGCCGTGTACTTACGCATCGCGCCACTATATACCGCGGTTGTGCTAATTCTCTTCTAGACATTGCAAGTGAGACAATGCTTCCGAATTATTGATCCCTTTAGGGAGTTTAACAAGCCATTTTGTGAAGTGGGGTATCTCATAGACTCATTCTGCTTCGGAAATCCCTCCCCCCCCCCCCCCCCGCAAAAGTTCTTACTAGCCCAGCAACCCATGGGGTTAAGGACTCAAGGTAAACTCTTACACCTGGTTGGCTGTCGGGTCAGTTCTCCCATCAGTTGTGGGTGCCACGGATTGACAAACCCCTTGCATCATTGTCCAGTCGGTCAAGGTTGAAACCCAGTTCACAAGCATGCCCAGCCAAGCACAGATGCCTAGACACGTGCCTAGCATCACCGTTTAAATCCATGCCTAGGCATGGATTTTGAGCCACGCACGGTGTTCTAGGCTCTAAAACTAGGTACCTGGCTACAGGGGTGACCCGAAGCACTCAGGCCAGGGGGGTGAGACCCCTCATTTCAACAACTCCTGAATCGTAATATACGACTAGCTCGTACCGACAAAAATGGACTGTTGCCACTATGCGGCAATGGCGCATATTCTCCACCAACAAATAACAGAGCCGGTGTCAAGGCCGTATCCAGGGGGGGGGGGGTTAGGGGGTTGACCCCCCCCCCCCCCCCGAAACATACATAAGTAATCATTTTCATAGGCTTTTCCCTCTGATTTATGTCGATTTTGCACTTTTTTGTCCGACCCGCAGGCAAATCCCCCCCCCCCCCACCGAAATAAATTCCTGGATACGGGCCTGGCCGGTGTAAAACTAGCTATAATACATCAGCTGAAATTATTCTTGTAATCTAAATTTTTGCGTACATACCTTCGTAGCCTCATCTTTACATTTCAGCTTTCGCTAAAGAGGAAAGCTTTCAACGCCTGTACCCGGGACAACCTGAAGGCAGGCGAAATTTTTTAATCTGCCTTTGTCTAGAAACATTCTAGTTTCAAATCTAAAAAATTCCAAGCCTAGTCGCCAAGTAAATGACACACCGTTCCTCTAAATAGAGAATACTACGAAATTCGCCACAGGTGAAATTTTGTGAAGCGCCGAGGAGCAGAGTGCCCTTTTGCGATCCCACTGATAAGGAAAAAATAGCCATGAAATCACAGATCTGTCCGTCGGAAAAAAGTGGGTAAATAGTGGCCTTAGAAAACAAAAAGATTTGTTCCGAATTAATAGCAAAAAAAGTGATTTTCACGTTACAAACACGCTTATTCAGACACAAAACGAGGAAAACAGGTTTGCCCGTGCATAAAAAAAAAACAAAAACGGATTTACGGACGTAACGCCGTCTCTTTGCGATCCAATGAAAAGTAAGGAATAGCTATGAAATCAGGACTCTGTTCATTGAAAAAAGTTACAAAATAGCGCCCATCGAAACCAAAGTAGATTTGGTCCGACTAATAGCAAAAAAAGTAATTTTCACGTTGAAATTACACTTCCCCAGAATCGAAACGAGGAAAAGTTGCCAGTGCATTTAAACAAAAATCTGTATTTACGGACGTAACAAACTTTTGGTCTTCGCCAGACAGGCTTTTACGGATAGAGAAAGACGCCGGTTCGCCGATGAGACTTGAGTTGCGTTTTTTTCCGGGTTGAGTTTCACCGTAGTTTTGATATTCTTTTGTTTCATTATCAACGTACCGTGTACCGTTTTATTTGTCATTCGAAACACTGTACTTTCATGACGAAAACTAAAGCAGGTAAAGCTACAGTGAGACATCTGAAAATCTGCAACTTAAGACTGGTTTGCAGAATTTGATTCTTTCTGTGTAAAAACAAACCGCGATTCATTGACGAAACAAACTTTCGTCTTCGCCCGATAGAAACATTATGTCTTTCCCCAATGCAGCATATTCAAGCACACCTGAAAGGTGTATATATGCCTCGATCTTCATCTGCGACCTTACCACGAAATTAGGTCCGAGTCTCAGTACGCGAAAGAAGATGGTATACACAGCAAATGAAGAACACGAAGTTCGCTTTTAGAATGACTTTAAGATCATAACTTGACCATTTTCAAGTTGTATGAATTCTCTGAATTTTACGAAGGCTTTTCTGATGTGCTTTAAGACTAGCACGTATGCCCCCTCCCCCCCCCCCAACGTTGTTGGCCAGTCGGTAAAAAATGGCTGAAGCGCCGCGACTTTTCGTAAAAACAGTCAATTTTTCTTTTTGGAAACAGTCAATTTTTTTTCAAAACAGTCGGTTTTTCGTAAATCGACTTTTCTTAAAAACAGTCGGTTTTTCTTAAAATCATTCGATTTTTCGTCAAAATAGTTGTTTTTTTTGCATAAAAAAAAGTCGATAAAAACGACCACCTACTCCGTAAATACCTAGTCCCCCCCCCCCAACATTTTGGATAGTAACACCTCTCTTAGCATAGAGGCCAAAGAGGTACCTCTCGACTAGAATGGGCCATTCCATCACCCCTCCTGTCCTGGGACACGACTTTCAGGTGTATATTAAAATTTTCCTTGTCCTTTTCAAGCGTTGTTTCCACCTCAGCTTTGTAATCAACATTTTTCCATCAGTTCTGGTCACGCGGGTCTCCTGTCATTTGATGGCTTTCCCATTGTGTTCAAAAATTCTGTTCCTTCTTTTTTCACTTATAATCAAAGTTTGACCAACAATCCATGCACATAACCTTGCAACTCACTTTTGGTCTATAAGGTATATCAATGTTATCCAGTCAGACTTCACTTTAACAACTAACCAATTGTAATTTTAACAGGCTAAAATCTGAAAGACCTAAATGAGGCAGATACAAACCACATGGGAGTAGAACAGGTGGCCGTATTGCTGCCCCCATGAATCATGTCTCCGAGCTATCGGGGTTACGTACGAAACTTAATTTAAACGACTCGACTCGTCTTTAGAGACGGGTCTATGACTGAAGCTGTGCAGAGCCAAAATTAAAAGAAAAAATTAAACGACTCGGATTATTTTTATTAAAATGAATGTCTGGGACCTCGGCGTGGCCGAAATAAACGACTGATGTCAGTCCAAGCTGACTGCGAATCAGATTTGACGATGCAAAACGGATAAGTCAGCTACATTTTATTCGAGCTATATTTCGGCCCTTTTTGGCAAGGGTCCTCTTCAGGCTCAAGCCGCTCAAGCTGGAAAATGAACTTGTGGAAAAACAATTAAAGATTCTTCCTCCTTCCTGATGAACTTCTTCTCTGAGAATTGGTTGGAGTTAAAGCTGGTGCTGTGATTAACTTCTGGACACGGCTGCTGTTTTTCCTGTTCGATTGGGTCGTCGAAATGGTAGAGATTCTTCTGCATTTTAATTTTGGAGCCACCTGTTTCTTCTTCTTCTTTCCAGCTAAGATGGATACTTGTCGGCGCCATATATGGGCGATTTGAAGTTCCGTACTGTGGTTATAGATAGTCCTTCAGCCCAAGCTGACTGCGAATCATATTTGACGATGCAAAACGGATTTCAGCTACATTTTATTCGAGCTATATTTCAGCCCTTCTCGGCATGGGTCCTCTTCAGGCTCAAGCCGCTCAAGCTGGAAAATGAACTTATGGAAAAACAATTACAGATTCTTCCTTATTATCTGATTTTATGAACTTCTTCTCTGCCTCTGAGCTGGTGCTGTGATTTCCTTCTGGACACGGCCAGGGGCTTCACTAGCCTTTTACCTTTGGGACGTCCGGTTTGTGCCGACGGACTAGAAGATGTGCCGACGAAAAACGCCGTTGCCGCGATTTCCCGCCAACACAGAATAGAACCGGGGTAAAACTAACTGTAATGCATCAGATGAGATTTATCCTTTGATATGATTTCGTATATTAAAGTTCACGGAAAAAACTTACCATACAAGTTCTAGCTTTTAAGGTGTTTTAGACCCCCACGAATTTGAGTCTAAAACGCCAAACTAAATGAAACACCTTTCTTCCAAATAAAGAATACTACAAAATGGGCCGCAGGCGAAATTTGTGTAAACTAACTCTTATGTATCAGGTGAGATTATTCCTTTGGTACAATTTCGTATATTAAAGTTCACATATTCTGATTTTCATTTTAGCTCTCGCTAGAAGCGAAGCTTCGAACTACTGTACCGAGATAAGTTAAACCAAGCGCCGCATGCGAAATTTTTGAAATCTGCTTTTTTCCGGAAAAATTTAGCTATAGTACCATACAATTTCCGGCTTTTAATGTGTTTCAAACCCCAAGAATTTCTATCCTAAAACGAAAACAAAATGATACACCGTTCTTCCAAATAGAGAATACTACAAAATGCGCCGCGGGTGAAATTTTTTGTAAAACTAACTGTAATGCATCAGTTGAGATTGTTCCTTTGATGTAAATTCATATATTTAAACTCACATATTTGGATTTTCGTTTCAACTTTCGCTAAAAAGTAAAGCTTCCAACGACCTACCCAGAACAAGGTGAACTAAGCAACGCTGGCGAAATTTTTTTAAATCTGTATTTTTTCTAGAAAAATTTGCACCCGACAAATGTTTGGAGAATTTGGTTTATTACGTATAAAAAGACCTTATGTGCCGACAAGAATACCGACGCCCGACAAACGCATTCAGAATTCAATTTCTTTTGTGTTTTGCCCGACAAGACTATTAAGTACGTGTAAATGGAAGCCGATATACCGACGAGAATTGAACTTTCGACATGCACCCGATACAAATTTTCAGAATTTGATTTTTTTTTTGTTTCGTGTAAAAAGAACCCGATGTGCCGACAAGAATACCGACACCTGAGAAAACCATCGAGCATTCGATTTGTTCTGTGTTTTGCTCTACTAGACTGTACAGAACTTGATTTTTTACGTGTAAAAATAACCCCTTGTGCCGATGAAACTTGAACTTTCCGGGTGCGCCCAACAAGCTTTGCAAAATTTTATTTCTTACGTATAAGTACCCGATGTGCCGGCGAGTCGACCGACGCCCGACAAAAGCATAACAAATTTATTTCTTCTGGATCCCTTATGTCTAAAAAGAACCCGATGTGCCGACGAGAATATCGAGGCACGACAAAAGCAGGCAGGATTCGATTTCTGCATTGCTTTGCTCGACAAATGTTTGCAGTATTTCAGTTCTTGCGTATAAAAAAAAAACCGATGTGCCGACGAGTCGACGGACGCCCGACAAAAACATACACAATTTATTTGTTCTGGATTCCTTCTGTGTAAAAAGAACCAGTGTACCGACGAGAATACCGAGGCACGACAAAAGCATGCAGAATTCGATTTCTTCAGTGTTTTGCCCGACAAATATTGCAGGATTTCATTCCTTGCGTATATAAAGAGCCCGATGTGCCGACGCCTGACAAAAGCATGCAAAATTTAAATTTGTCTGTGTTTGCGAATCATATTTGACGATGCAAAACGGATAAGTCAGCTACATTTTATTCGAGCTATATTTCGTCCCTTCTTGGCAAGGACCAAATCAAAGCACCAGCTTTAACTCCAACCAATTTCCAGAGAAGAAGTTCATAAGATCACATAATAAGGAAGAATCTTTTATCGTTTTTCCACAAGTTCATTTTCCAGCTTGAGCGGCTTGAACCCTTCTCAAAGAAGGGCCGAAATATAGCTCGAATAAAATGTAGCTGACTTATCCGTTTTGCATCGTCAAATATAATGTGGATAAATATTCTTTGAGCCCAAGCTGACTTTGAAACATTTATTCAAACACTGTTTACAACGGATACGTCAGCTATGATTCTTCATCAGCGATATTTCGGACCTTCTTGGCAAGGGTCCTCGTCAGGACCCCGTTGTAAACATTGTTTGAATAAAATATGATGTGACTTAGCAAAAGGCAGGGGGGGGGGGGTGGAACACCCCCCCCCCCTTCGGGCCACCCCTGCCTGGCTAAGCCTGGCGCACGTGCCTAGGCATCTGTTATTTTGTGCTTGGCTAAACATGCTTGTGAACGCGACTTAGCTTTAATATCATGGAAAGAGTAGCCAGTCCCTCGTGGGGTAGGGTTGCAATTAGTGTAGTGAAAGGACACGGAAATATGCTAATGCGTCGTTATTTTACAAAAATGCGGAATTTGGGTTTTGGCCTTTTCCTGGGCACTGCCCCCTTCTTGACTTGACAAACCAGTATTACGTTTAGTTGTAGTAAAGCACGAGACATTTTATAATTTGTTTTGTGTCGTAGTGTCTCACCTATAAGGCAGGGAGGTGAGGTGGGTTTGTTTGAAAGGGTCACGTGGGGATATATATATGCGTCGTTCTTTCACAAAAATGCGTGGAATTTGGGTTTTCGGCTTTGTAGGAGCAATGTCCTACTTGACTTGACTAACCAGTATTACGTTTTCAGGCACGAGACATTGTGTAATTGGTTGTAGTACTTACTCTGAATGAATGAATAGTTACAAGCCAATTCGCTCGACATAATACGTGCACATACACATACACACACTGCACAAGGCGTTCCTTTATTTAGCTAAAGTACATTGTATTGTTTTTTGTTATAAAGCAGGAAGGTGACGTGAGTTTTTTTTTTATTGTAAAGGAATTCAAGTATTATTTTGTCTTTGTTTGGCTTTAATTGTCCTGCCACCACAGTAGAGATATATACAAACCTATGACTTAAGGACACCTCTCGGCGTGGGCTTGTTTGTTTATTTTATTTATTTTTTTGGTTCGTTCTCGTGTTTTCTTAAACATCATTATTTATTTATTTTTATATTTGGGGTAAAGTGCTTGTCGATGATCACAGGTTCACTCTTTCAGCTTTAAGCCTAGGGCGAGGCCCTTGTCCAGAAAGGCCGAAATACATTTGAACAAATTCAGCTGACGTATTCGTTTAGCGCAGTAAACTATAAAACACTAAAAAGAGATTACTGAAGAATGTATTCTATTGTAGCTGCATTTGTCACTTTTAATTCAGATATTAGTTAAATATCTGTCAGTTTCTTTGATTTCCGGCTGGGAGTTATTTATACTGCACCCAGCCGTATACTTTTGAATCCCGCCACTTGATTGACTAGGTGATCCCACGGTCGTACAGAGTATGCCCACTTGTTTGAACTAGAAGCAGTGCCTAAACATTTGATGTTTCTGCTTGCTACCAACTCCTCTTATTTCATTTGTAAATTGTGAACTGATAGTCAAAAATGCTCCTCAGCCGGGATTTGAACCCAGGACCCTCTGCTTACAAGGAAGTCACTCTACCACTGAGCTACCGAGGGGCTTGTGAACAGAGTTTGCAAACCACTACAATAGCCTGGTAGAAGCCGGCCATAGGAACAGTGATCCCGCCCGAAGCCAAATTCATCTAACCAGTTCACATCCCCATGTTACGGAAATTAATAATATAGATGGCGCTTTACTCAAGGGACTTTTACCGTGACCAGTACCATAAACAATTTCTCGAAAATAATTTAGAAGCTAGTTCTAAATCATGGTTTTCACCATCAGACCCCGTCTTGTGGGTCCTGGTTTGTCTACGTGGCTCCGACAAGGGAGTCCTAAAATTGTTTATGGTATTGGTCACGGTACAAGTACCTTGTGTAAAGCGCCATCTATATTACCTCTTATTTCGTGATACCTACAACCTTCTCATTCAACGGAAGAGCTTCAAGAGCTAGACTGCTAAAAGTGTCAAAATTCCAGACGAGAAGGTGCTTTTTGACACATCGACAGTTTAAAAACAGCAGCCGTGTCCAAAATGAAACCAGCACTAACTTTAACTCCAAGCAACTCTCACAAAGGAATTCACCGAATCATATACTTTATCTTTCGTGTTTTTTTTTCACAAGTTCATATTCCAGTTTGAGGGGCTTGAGCCTGACGAGGACCCTTGCCAAGAACAGACGAAATGTAACTCTAATACAATTCAGCTGTTTCCATTTTGCACTGTCAAACATGATTCGCAGTCAGCTTGGGCTGAATGAATATTTAAATGTCGTGGTGTCACCCAGAGGGAAAAATGTGTAAGAAAGCACCAAAAGTGTCACACTGGCAACACTACTTCCACGAAAAATATCATAAACACTGACACAACTTCAACTATGTTCACTTCCTTCAGGTTTGCCTAACCCCTTTGCTCGCCCCCTGAATACAGTTGACGGTGCCGAATTTCTTTCAGGCGCTGTATCAATAGTGACGAATTAACGATGTCGAATTTAAACGGAGGCAGTGTGTCGCGCTCGGAGACAAAGAAGTATCTGAATTTGCTGAAATTTGGTGTGGAGCCCCTCAAGGGACAAAATTAGGACCGCTACTTTTCCTGATCGTGTTCAACTCCGTCCTAGCAGAATCACAGAGTCGCTACAAGTTCGCCGACGACCTGTCGAGCATTTCATTCCGAACCTCAACTAGGGTCGCAGAGCAAATCACCATCTCATCTATATTTTCCAAGCTAAAACACGACCTTCAAGATGTCATGCTTACTGTTAGCGAAACAAAGAGCCATGTGTTACAAGTTAGCTTCTTAAAATCTGCGATCCCCCCGCAAGACGATATTGGACTAGACATCAAGGATCAAATAAAAATTTTGGGGGTGATTTTCAAAAGCAACCTTAAATGGGATCCGCATGTTGAATCCATTCTCCAAAAGGCTGCCCTATGTCTGAAATCGTTTGCATGCCTTACCCGATTCAACATCAACGTCTCAATTATGCGTGGGCTATACTGCATGTACGTCCGGTCCCAGACCGAATACGCCTGTCCAGCTTGGCATCCAGGACTAACTGCTGTGCAAACCGAAAAACTTGAAAATGTCCAGAAACGGGCATGTAAAATTATGCTTGGGGCTAATTACATGTCCTATGATGACAGCCTGCTAAAACTGAGGCTGCAAAGGCTGGCTGAAAGGCGTCACGACCTCACCATGCGCTTCGGGAAACAATGCCTGCAGTCCGAGGCTCACCGTAAAATCCTGCCTGATTTTCAAGAGGCACGCAGCAGTGGGCCGAGGACTCGTCGAGGAATCCTCACTTCAAGATGCCAACTCCTCTGTCCCCCGCCTCGAAAATCTTCAAAGAGATACCTATCGTCCTTCGTCCCTTACTTCGTGGGCCACTTCAATGACGAATCGATGGGAAAAACGTTAGACGTCTGAAATGTTAATTAATTGTATATAGTATAAATCGTTTTATTTTTGTAACGTATGACGTCCGCCGCTAGCCACGTGCTATTATGGAAATAAAGAGTTTATTATTATTATTATTATGTCAGTCTGCGAGTTTTAAATATCGGCTTGTAATAAGTTCATCCTTACGAATATTTTGTGTATTACTCCATTCATTTTTATTTCTATGTTTCAAGCTTTAAATGAGCTCAACACCGGAATAGGATTAATGATTGAATGGGCCTAGGTTTTGTGGACTTTAAAATGCCGGTGATCTAGACATTCGAGTATTACATCAGAAAGTTGCCGGCTCTGACGCGCATGCGGCATGCATCTGTTCTTTGCAATCTCCAAAATTGGCTTACCAGCAATACCAGTTTCCAAAGAAAAATAACAGAGCTAGACCATACGTAGTTCAAGGGAGAGCCACTGGTGTCCCTCTCAACCTGAAAACTGCCCGGTACCTGAGAAAGATGGGTCATGGTGAGGAAACTACTCTGTCGCAGTCCTGCGCATATTTTGAGAACATTACTGTCAAAAACCACGCTTTGCAGTGGTGCAGCACAGCATCCCACAAACTTACAACGCCGTAATCCCCTTTGGCTATCCTCTATCGCGTTCATTAGCAAAATATAGTATATTTAAAGATATAAATAAGTAAAATGCCAAATAATAATATAGATAATATATTATAAATAAGAACCCTAGGATACCGAATTTGTAAGCCTGCTAATGTGACAAAGGGGAAATCTCCATTGAGAGCTGAAGTCTAACGGCCGATGCATGAAATACCTCGCATCTAGATTAGTACTTGTAGCATCGTGTGCGTGGACCTTAAAGCACACCTCGCATCATTTGCTGTTCATATTCCACTATTCTAGAATGGTTGAAATACGTTAAAGCCGGACTCTGCTTTTAAGAGATTACCCACAGCTTTTGCTGTTTCAAGCCATTCTCCAGGCGAATTAAATTCGGGTTACGGAAGAAAGGATGCATTGGCATTATAAGTACGACGGATCCTTTCATCATAGTATACCGTGATAGACTTCCCAAATGGAAAGTAGATCTTTCCACGCAGAGTTGCTATATTGACGATGCGAATGTAAATGTAAGTTGTTCAGCCTTTAGCCTACCACGCAGAATCAGTCAGGAATGGCAAGTAGTAGGCTAAGGCCTAACACAAAATACGGCAAGACTCGGGCGCGCAGTTCATACCCGCAATCTTATCCGAGTTCCGACCCAAACCTATTGAACTAACTAATACCGGTGGTTGGTTGCCAGACCATTGCTAGGCCCTAGACTAGCCTAGCCAAAACACATCAGCCCATAATTCGGCATGTACATGGGGTTTTATTCCAAATCCTAGGCCTATACATTATCGATAACTTAAGCAGAAACTGTTGATACTTAATTACGCGTATTCCGAAGGACTCGGTGCTCACGAATAGTAATCCGACTGAAAGCGACTGGCCTCGACTGAATTCGACTGGCTTCACTTGAGCTTGAGTATATAAACTGGTTCAAAAATTGGCCAAATCCTATTTGGGAAATCGATTCTTTGATAAAAATGTATGCTACCTGTCAATCGAACGGACTCTCGCCCTCTGATTTCAGGAGGTTTAGCTGTTGCTTTGAACATTTCGAACCGCGTCGGATGTGCGTCTCGGGCTTAAGGTATTTCACATCCGGGTCTTTCAGTCCGCCCGTACTTAGACTCATTAGTTCTGACATAGCAAAGTTTGCTAATCAACGAAATGGGCCGCTGTCAAACCTTCAGATTAAGCATCAAGGTTGAATATTCGTACCGGGAAACCAGTTCGTCACGTTGTCTTCCGCGAGAAACAAAAGGTACCACGTGATTTCAGTAGAAAAATAATTTGGTTTCAACCCGCTATTTTGGGAAGCGGAGTACAGGAAATAAATATGAACAACTACAAAACACAATTTTTCAATCTTAGGCCAGGAGACAGGCTAGAAGGTCATGTGCTGGTTAGGCTCAGTTGTCCATGGTTTTCGGTAAAAGACGAGGAAACTTCGGAAAGGCTGACACTAGCATCATGAACTTGGAACTATTCGTTAGCGTATGGTTGCGGCATAATTTTGACAGATTGAGGCGGTGCGAAAATAAAGCTACGTGCAACACATAGTCCGATAAGATTTCGAAAGTGACCATACACACAATAAAGATGCTAAATTTACGACACAATTGGGAAATGGGGGCGGAATTAAATATGTATGATCGAAAGTTTAGAACTGACAGAAACTGGGGCCGTGCAGAGCATAGAAACTGCGAAGGAGGAATAAGGTTCCGTTGCTTGTGAAAGAGAGTCGTCTACTATTTTGTAACCCCGGTAGGCTGCAGAGGTCGTGTGTTCCATACTACCTGAAATTTAAACGTTCTGTCACATTCTAGAGGTTAAAACAAATGAATTTTGTTAGCAGTTTTTTTTTGTAATTTTGCAACCATTTTAGTTTCGAATTTGGAAGTTGTTTGTGTAAACAATAGTGTCAAAAAATGACCGTTCTGAAAGAAAGCGGAACGTTTTTTTTTCGCTGAAACGCAGTCTGGACTTTGCAACTGAACTAGGAGGTAGGCTAATTGAGCGAAAGCGACACTCTTAAACAATAGTGCCACAAGACGAAAAACTCTGCGTTTTTTTCTTGCTGAATCGCGGTATGAATCACCCATGGGCCACTGGTTACCAAAACTGAGCTACGAGGAGGTAGTTAGTTGGACGGAAACGCAACCACTTCATTGTCTACATCACAGTTTATCATCTAGATGATTAAGCTGTGGTCTGCGTTGTCTGAAGAAAGGCCAGTGTTTCTGTCTGTTGCCGAAAATGGCGATAAAGCTCTATGGGCGTGGCTTTATTCTGCTACGCGCTCCAGAATTCGGGAGTGTGTGAGTTGCTTGTCTAGCTGTATACTTGTCTATTGATTATTTTGACTGAATTCTTTCAAGTAACAACGGAAAAATACGAAGTTTTGTGGATGTAAGATAATGGTGGTCATGCAGAACGTCATGTCAGTAAGTGCGCTTGATATTGCTTTGAGGGGTGGACGATTCCGGGTTAATGAATGGATTTTAATTAAGATGTTCCACCTTGGGCGGGGTGAGGATCTAATTCTCATGCCTGCAATCCTGTCTAGTCTAGCTTGTATTTTTTTGTGCAGTTTCTTAAGTAATATTCGTACGGAGAGACTTTCTTTTTGACCTTTTAGGTTCTGGGTAAATTATCGTGTATTTGTCCATCCGTCCGTAAGTGCGAAAACTCTTTAGATTTCTTACCCAGGGTTGGTCACCAAAAGTAACTTCGTCCACCCTGGAAAGTAACCCAAAAGTATCTCGAAGTAACCCAATGCAACCTAATGTAACCCAATGTACCCAATGCAATGTAACCCAAAGTAACCCAATGTAACCAAAAGTAACCCTGAGTAACCCAAAGTATCCTGAAGTAACTCGTACACCCTGGTTCTTGGTGACCAACCCTGGTTTCTTACTTAGAAAACGTCTTGAGATTTCTTACTTAGGCTACACTTGGCAAAGGGATTCTGTAGGCCTCGTTACTAGCCAAATTTGTAGGGAGGGGGGGGGGCAAGGTATTTACCGAATGGCTGGTAAGTTTTTTGCACTTGGCTGGGATGATGCGCACTTTAAGGGCGCTAGAAATTCATGTGTACCGTAATCAAGACTCCGAGAAAGCCCTTAAAGTAAAAATGAAAGACCGAAAGTCTCATCGAGATTATGAAAATTTATATTTTGGTCAAACGTATTTGTTGTACGTTAAGGGATTCATTTGTAAGTAAAACCCTCAAGGCAAAAATTATCATGAGCTCTTGGGGATCATGAATATAAATCATTTGGTAAAAAACATTTTTTTTTTACTTTTCGGTTAAGATTCGCACTTTAAGGGGGCTAGAAATTCATTTTTAAGCAAACCCTTGTGGCGCAAAGATCATGGGTCCTCGGAGATCATGAAATGTATCATTTGGTCAACAAATTGTTTTTTCACTTAGCGGTTAAGATGCGAACTTTAAGGGAGCTAGAAACGAAAAAATGATCATAGGCTCGTGGGGATCATGAAAATGTTGGAAAATGTATATTTAGCTTAAAAGTATCGTTTTTATTTTGCGGTTAAGATTAGTACTTTAAGGGATGATCGAATATGGGAAGTGACGATGTGTTAACCAATCTTGTCAATTCTCTAATGTTCAAGCCAAGTTTCATCGTCCTAGCACATTTTGAAGTACCGGTACCTCAACTCGCGATCACTGGAATTTCCGGAACCCCCTACAACTCCCCCCACATTGCCTTAATCCGGTCCGGTTCTGTCACTAGTGTATCGAGCTTGTTCTTTCCACCAAATTTAATCCCGATTGCTCTACTGTAAGCTTGTCACAAGATTTCCGGTTCTCCCCTCTACCCCTCCCCCCATATTCATCCGATCTGGTCCGGACTTGAAACGATACATACGAGACACGAGGTCTTTCCAAATATCAAGTTTCATTAAGATCCGATCACCCGTTCGAAAGTTAGACATACCTCAAGATTCTGGGTCCCCCCCTCCACTCCGCCGGGTCGGGTAACTGACTATTTATCAGCCAATCTTGTCAAGTCTATAATGTTCAAACAAAGTTTTATCGTCCTAGCACATCTGGAAGTACCTTAACTCGCGGTCCCCGGAATTCCGGACCCCTACCCCCTAATTCCACTCACAGTGCTCGGATCCGGTCCGGTTCTGTTACTGATGGATCTAGGGCTTCTGCTTGTTCTTCCGACCAAGTTTCATCCCAATCGCTCCACTCTAAGCGTGTCACTAGATTTCCGGTACTATCCCTCCCCAGATTCATCGGATCCGGTCCGGACTTTAAATGGGACATCGGAGATACGAGGTCTTTCCAAAAATCAAATTTCATTAAGATCCGATCACCCGTTCCAATACCTCAAGATTCCGGATTCCTCCTCCCTCCCCCCCCCCACCCCCATGGCGGTCGGATCGGTGAAGTGACTATTTCCAAGTTAGTTTGATCGGGTCCCTAATATACCTGCCAACTTTCATCGTCCTAGCACTTCTGGAAGTACTCTAAGTCAAGGACGATGTACGGACCGACCGAAAAGTGATCAATATACGGCACTTGAGCGAAGCTGCAAGTGCCATAAAAAAACAGATGTTTGGAAGAAAAAATCTACTATGTTTACGAAAAACCGACTGTTTTGAAGAAAAATCGACTGTTTATGCGAAAAATCGCGGCCCCTCGCGCCGACTCGGTGATTTTTTATCGACTGACCGACAACTTTGGTGTGTGTGGGGGGGGGGAGGGGTGCCTCCCGCCCTCCCCCGTACATGACGCCCATGCTCAGGAGTGGTCTTGTGACTAATCACTACTGTATTTACTTGTAATTTCTTTAACTGAACTGATTAGACACTTATTACCAATTAGGAATGAGAGATCACCGAAGTTGCTGCTTCATTTTACGTTCCTAGTGAGTTTTGTCCGTCTTTACGGTACTTCGTTTTTTGTTTGTGGTTCGTTTCGAGTTGCACCAGACTCCCGCTTACTGATTTCGAGTAGCAGTTGTCAAAAATTCTCCATATTTTAGTCGAGAGGTTATCCGCCACGAACCAAGGGGAATCCCTGTAAACATCAGTTTGTTGTCAAGTTGCCTCGAGAAATCACGCTTTTCCAGATTCATAATGATATAGTTTTGCCTTTCTTTTACGGTCTCATAGCTTGTTCACACGGGGCTGAAACAGCGGCCGATTCTCGAACAGCGGCTGATTTACGCGCGTAAATAGCGGTTGAAAAAATTCCAAAAATCAGCCGCTGATTTTACAAATAGGCGTTTATTTTCGTCGCGGTCACCGATCGGGGTAAACTAAATCCTCTGGAATGTGACCTTTGATGACTCTAGGGACAGTAAACAGACTGTAATTAGGGGAATTAGTCAAGCTTGGCGAGTTTTAGGTCAATCCAGTTCAGATTCTGTCAGAGCAACGTGAACATAACATGACTTTTACATTGAGCATACAAGGATTACTAAATGATTTCGAAAAAAAGGTAGAATAATTTTTTAATTTCAATAGGGTATGTTCTGTTTCTGTCTGATATTTTTTTCAATATTTTTCTTTGATAAAATAATAATTTAAATAATTTTTCCATTCAGCCATCACTGAAAAGTGACTGACAACACAAAATGATTGCATTCTCTTCTCGTATTATTTATATTTTATGTTCAGTTTAAAAAAAAATTATTTAAATTAATTATATTTGATTTTTAACTTGAGATTTACCCAGTCGCCTGAAATCTGTCAATATTCGATTGTTGCTTTTATCTACTCTAAAGACTACAAATCAACTATATTTGACTTTGACAAACTCACAAGATGTTTGTGTTAATTTTATGTATTTTGTTACAAAGAAAAATAATATTTGGAATTAGGTT
The DNA here is from genome assembly GCA_023053575.1 of Branchinecta lynchi. Classification (NCBI taxonomy): domain Eukaryota; kingdom Metazoa; phylum Arthropoda; class Branchiopoda; order Anostraca; family Branchinectidae; genus Branchinecta; species Branchinecta lynchi. The sequence goes on from JAKZAP010000002.1 coordinate 27,926,752, forward strand.
TTTTTCTTTTAAATTCTCCCGTCAACCCCAAACAGTGATCTGTCGTCTGAACAGATCAGCCGCTGTTTACGCGCTTATTTCAGTCCCGTGTGAACAAGCTCTCACCGGTTACAGAATTATGGCTCCTTTGTCGGAGGAGTCTAAACTTGTGACAAATTGCGGAGTTCTGTTGGTGGCAACACTGGTTCGTTGTCATGTTTTCTACGTGTCTTTGACGCTTGAGCGGTTCACATGATTGTTCCAATTTACAAGCTCAGTAGTATGTAAACCACAGACCGAAGGAGATAGCGTTTCTTGGGATGTCTTATAAGCGTTGTTCGGATTGCGGTTGGCGTAGAGTATTCCTTTTTGTTTTGATTCGTTGCTGAAATCCTGCAAATTTAAAGTGTCATCAAGATAGACCCCCAGGTACTTTGTGTAACCAGCACGTTTTAAGTTCCACATTGCGTCACAATTTCACGAAACCATGGGTAAAAATCAGGAGGTCTAGAAAAATTGTAAAATTGGACTTACCAAGATTTATCTTAAAGTCCTAATCCAAACATTCCGTTTACCTTTTCTTAGTTATCGCATGCCACAAGTTTATTTTGAACTCAACGCGATTGTTTCGGCTCGAGAAAAAACCCACGCCGAAAGCCTTCTTTTCTAGATGACGAGATTTTCCAGGATTGGTTAGCAAAGAATCATAAGACCTAATTGATAATTTGTGTATGTGTTCAGAGCTACCACACTGGTCTTCGTTTTTTAATTTATTTGTATTTGTAATAAACAGTTGGAGCATTAGGTTGAAATTATTTTGACCCTTGGCTCCCTATGTGCCATAACAGCTGATAATCGGCTGAGATTTAGTCCAGACAGAGTTATTTCAATCTTAGGAAATGTGTTGGTTTTTTTTTAATTTGCTCATTGTTTTACGGTGTTTTTAGTGGTTTTAAACATTCATAGTGACAGTAAGGATGGTTAGCATTGTGTATGTGGTAGAAATACCATTTTTTTGGCCCGCTTTAAGCTTATTTACATTCAGCCATGAATTCAATCTATCGATGATGACTCAAGTAATTCCTGTGTCTTAGCAGTACTGAGAGCTACTCTATCGTAGAATAGGGCTGTGATCCGACAGTCTAATTACACATTACTCATTCACTTAAATAGGCTTGAAGACCCGATGAAAATCCGTTAATTTGTTACTCTGCTATTAATACAGTCGAATTTCATCCAATGAACTATCTCTCGAATTTTTGGTAACTCTTTGTGCTTGAAGGCCTACCTTTATGCTTTAAATATTTAATAGCTACAACGGTAAACGATTGCCAAAAAATAAATTCACAGCAATAACGGGCATTCTGCAGAAGTGTGCAGTCTAGAAGAGCGACAACCGCAAGAATCCCCAAAGCATAGCTCCAACATACCCCTAGTCCGAGCTAGAACCAACCAATACCGAGAGAGAGGTTAAGTAGCTACCGTACTGTACCTTATTTTATTTAAGTTTTACGTTATTTTATTTTTTTTTCGATTTTAGTAGTGTGATGGTGAAAGATGATTGGTTGAAATGATTTATTTATTCAAACAATGTTTACAACAGATACGTCAGCTATGATTCTTCATCAGCGACTATAAATATCGGTAGATGCTTCAGTTATTTATTACAGGTTGTTTCCTTCCCCGAAGTTGAACCAGAGGATTGACAGCCTGACGAGGACCCTTGCCAAGAAGGGCCGAAATATCGCTGATGAAGAATCATAGCTGACGTATCCGTTGTAAACATTGTTTGAATAAATGTTTCAAAGTCAGCTTGGGCTCAAAGAATATTTAATGATTTATTATTGTTGTATGTTAATATTGTTTGACAAGTACCCCCTATTTGGCGTGTCCACGATTATGGTATATATATAAAACTAATCTATCCTGATTCGTGTTCTAGAACTGAATATTTCCTGAGCTTTGCTTCATTAGCCGTTAAAACGCACGTTACTGTTGGATTCTAATTATCCGCGCCTGGATGAACTTCGTCTTGTCGGGCGAGCATTGCGTATTTTGAACATCACTGCTAGAGCAGTAGAGTCTAAGGTGACAAGGATCAGAAAAGTAAAAGCCCCTTAGCAGAGTCAAAATAATTCAATCAAATCCAAGACATACAACTAGGCTGGCTTTTCAGGTAAACTTTAAAGAGATCTCAAAATCTGCTGTTTAAGACCATCTCCGCTATATATACTGGATTCAGCAGCAACTTGTTTATTTTATTGAAGTGTTAGAAATGCTGAAAGAACCAGACAAAAATTCACTTGATTCAGATTGCTTCTCGCAAGTTTGCTCACCGCCTGTTTGCGGTTTGGCGACTCCGGGATTCTTTATTTCCTTCCATAAGCGTAATAAATTATCAAGGAATAATTAGATATGCGGTATCCGTGATTTCCAGATATCAGCATATAACTAGTTCATACTTGCGAATATTTTTAGTTTCATCTTTCTTTTTTACTACCGTCCTTGCTCCACATTGTTCATATGTAGGAGAAGAATATTCCATTGCTGTTCCATGGTGACACATAAGAGGTTCATGTCAAGCAGAAGCTGAAAATGTGGGTTATGAGACTAGTCCTAATAGTATGTCTAGGCTCCGGCACGGACCCAACTACCAGTAGCGTATATTAGGGGGGGGCGACAGGGGCGATCGCCCCCCCCGAAATTCTTGAAAAAAAAGGTTTTTTAATTGGAAAACGTGTGCGAAATACGGGCTACAAGGGCGATCGAAAAGGATTTTTTTTTCGAGGAAAACGTACGCAAAAATACAAATTGACAAGCTAAATCGAAATTATTTACAGTATGGTTCAGTAATTGATCTTAGAAACAGTTTTTGAGTCGTTGAAATGGTGTTTTTTGGTGTTTTTGGTTGTTGTTGGTTGTTTCAAAAAAAAAAAAAAAAATTGCACCTAGAGGTATTTTTAGTGTTAAAAACGGCCAAAATATGCAAAAAACGAAGACAAATTTTCGCCCTTCCGGCCGATAAGGAGGTGGCCTTCGGCCGCAGATTTTCACTGAGCTGTCGCCCCTCCCGAAAATAATCGGAATATACGCTACTGCCAACTGCCATCAGACATTGAAGAGTTTTGCTTCCAAAGGTTTAAGTTTTCCTACAAGAAAATGCCCTGCAGTGGGGCCGGTTATTTTCTTCCCCTCCAACCTGTTTTTTCCCGGCACTGTTTTCCCCGATTTTCCCCTAAAAGTACATGTGCACTTTACGCCGAGTAGTACACGTGCACTAAGGCTTCGAATGACGTCATAAGCTTTCTAATGAGAAAGCCCACGATTACAAACCTGGTTAGTCCAGCACGAGGTTTGGAGTTTTTCGAGGATTGGTAAACATTGACGTGGCAGGATTTTTGGCTTGGCGGAAAAATTCTCGGGAATCCAAGTATTTCTACTCTTCTATGTGGCGGGGAAGAAAGCATGGGGCGTCTTGAGAGAACGGTCGAGAGCAGAGGAAGGTTTTAGTGGAATATATACGCTCTCGTATACGATGTCAGTAGTTTTATAACAGAATACACGCTTGAGAATCTTCCTTTAAACGTCGTGAGAATATATCTGTTGTAAGCATTTTACATATTATCTTTTTGCGAAACAAAACACATATAAGGGTCATATATTATCGTAACGTTTGACACAGGGATGCGCAGTTGCGTGTTGTCTATGATCCAATTTCCGATAGTGTAGTATTCGGGAGGGGTCTAAGCGACGGTATGCTCGGGTATGCATCACCAAGGGTGTCACAGTGTGTCTTTTTGAGTTTTAAGATTGGTGACTTCAGAAATATTGAAGGACTTGAATACTAAACATTGCATTTCCGTTACTAACGAGCTCGTATCCCTCCCGGCCCCCAGGAATCGAAATATATTGGTACGAAGTGCTTTTGAAATTAAAGAACCTGAACCTGGACAGTAATCACTGAGTCCGACCTTCTGGAGGAAACTCCAGACCATATACGGTATTTGTCAACTATACCAACGGCATGTATGTGACTGTGTTTACCGAAATGAGAAGTATGGACTGAATTATTTGAAAATGGAAATAAATTAGTGGAAAATTTAAAAACACTCTAGACATTCATTCACTGCCGAAATGTGTCGAAACTGCTCGTCCTGTCGGGAGTTTTTCAACCGTGTCGATCGTCGAGTGATTAACAAATTTCTTGCCAATTCAAGAACTGCCAAATCATGACGTCCTGTGCCAAAAATCTTTGACAGCCAAACCCAGTGCACTCGCACTTCGATTGGTTGTTAGTTTTAATTCCCACCCTCTTTCACTAGTATCATGTGGGGGTGTGCCAGACATAGTTGGCAAAAAAATCATATAGCTTCCAATGGGGTACGAGAGAGCTAACGACCCTTTGTCCCCTTTTTGGGAAACTGTCCGGCTAAGTAAAGTTTTGCTGTTTCGAGCTCTTCACCCTTCATTTGATATCCCTATGGTGCTTACTAATGAGTAGCCTACTCAACGGCTTCTCGCGGAAATCAGTTATCAAAGATCGTATAAATACGTTACGCATGTGGCCGCGTCTGGCCGTTGAACTCATTGCGATTTTGGCTTCCGATCGATAATGAACCGTGAGATTCGGATCTGTGACTATAACCCCCATGTCTGGCTTTTCACCATAGCTGACTACCATGGGCGATTTATACTATGAACGTAACAAGATACGGCAGAGGTATTATTTCAACATCAAACAAATTTAAAAAAATTGGGCGACCTCCCTTTTGTCTTATCTTCTTCACCAGTCTCGTGCAGATTGCCTGAAGCGTGCATTTTTATTTCAGGACAGGCTCTTACAGCGGCCCGCTTACGGGAACTTGCGTTAACCATCTGGTATGGAGCGATTGGATACTCACTCCTCAAACCCGTGTAGACCGGGTGCCGGCGAGTGAGTATCCCTTCGATATGAAGAGCCTGCTAATTCGAACTACGATCAGATAAATCAGAGGAAAGTTGTTATAACTCCTAAACTTGTCGGTATGAGCCTGATATGAAGTCAAACGTTAGTCGTTAGTTCAAAAGTTAGTTTAACCAATTGGTAGTCTATTATTGTGACTTCCGATGTGACGTGCTGCAGAGCGGGTCAGCGCGCCTCTTGCACTGTTTCCTCTGATATGCGCAGCGTCAAAGAGGGAAGTAGTTAGACTGGTATCAACTCAAAGCTCGAGCAAGTAGCCTACCTCTAGCTCAGTTTAGTTTTGTCGGGGTATCCATTGTCGCTGCGCGGGACCAAAGACAGATCTATTGGATTATTTGTACTTGGTGCGATATAGGTCCTTACAAGACTGCAATCAGCTTACTAATGAAGCTGAAAATCGAGGTACATAATTTATGACATATTGAGATGCATAGCGATTTCGGTGACGAAAATTAGTTTGGCATTAACTGTTCACTTGCGCTCAGAACTTACATAATTACACGAGTTTCCTCTTATTTCCAGTCATGATTTCGCCAAATTATCACTTTGTGATAACTGAACTTCTGATTAATATTTTGCCCGTTTCTGAACTATTTGACTTTGCGTCATTCCTATTTAAAACAAAGCATCACCGTTGCCAGCTTCTATCATATTTCCATTCAAATGATTTCTTTCCTTGCCCACTAAAGCACCAGTACGATAACCGTCATAAATGGAAGATCCGAAGTCAAAGAGTAGCTTCAGAGAGGTCTCGTTTTTCTCCATCTTATTCAGTTTTGAATTCATGGCAAATTTTATTTCCTAAAACTGATTCTATAAAATCCCTTCAAAGTATAAAAAAACAGCTGTCCCAAATTCTCATTAACAAGTTTAAGAATGGATAATTAACAGTCAGAGATTGGTTGTATTTCATGTTTATTTACGTGTTTTCCTCTAGTGTTACTGGTTTTCAGTCACCCGTCCCTTGTTGTTGTTTTTTTTTGTTTGGATTGATTTCGCTTCGTGTTGGCGATGAATGAATGAATGAATGAATGTATTCCCAAAAACCTCTATGGGACATAGCGGGACAAAATATAAAAACAAAGAAGCACTCCAACTGCAATGTACCCATCCAAATATTTAACACTCAACTCATACTTCTAATAACTAAATAACTATTAAACAAACTAACACCTATCACTACCACAAGATCAACCTACAATAAAACGTTCACGGTGCTCCATGGCAACCTTCAGGAATCTACCCAACCGACGCAACTCTTGGAAAACTTTACTACCCATCAAATCTTTCAAAGAGCTCTCTTGAATAACCTCCTTACCAAAAACTTCTCTCCTTAGATCCCCCAACTCACTACAAGAACAAACCAAGTGTTCCCCATCTTCATCCATCTTTCCGCATAACTGGCAAAAATAAGGACATGTCGTGCGGTGATCTTTCTACTCAGCGTTGGGTCGATTTCGTTTTATTGATTTTCTTTTATGGAAGGGTCTGAACCATTCGACTTTTTTCTTCTCTCCGGTTCAAACCCCGTAATAATTGCAAGTGCAGAGTATAGTATTGTTAATGTTTATGTCTATAAAAAAAACTTGAACCTTGAACCTTGTTAGACTGTTATGCCCCCCTTCTTTTTCGGCCGCCATGAGAATTCCAGTAACAACCTCGAGCTGGGGCAGTTACGTATATTGATTTCCTTGTGTGCTCTTATGTATCCGCCTTGGTCGGACAGTTTTCCTCCTTCCAGTTCTCCCTCTTCGCCAGAGATTGGATTGGCGCCTAGTGTTGTGTTTTGTCAAGTTTCTGCTCCAGAAAGACCGTAAAAATAGAAACTCTATCCTCTCTGCTGTCTTGCTGGCCTCGGCGTTCAGTTTCTAGACATATGCCGCGTGTACAAAACACAAACAGCCAATAAGTTTTGCATTTTTTGGAAAACTATGGTGGTCCGTATTGAGCTCAAGGTAGAACAACTTGGAATACTTCCCTCCTCTTACTCTTTGGTAGAAATAAAGAAATAGAGTGAGGACTTTTTGTGTCAGGTTTGAAAGGAAAAGGAATTGTTGAGTTCAGTTCTTGAAAGAATTCGCCGGAGGGAAAGGGCGTTTGCTTTTGTTGTTTGTCTTTTCAGTTTCCACTTCAGAGCTTAACTGAAAAGCCAACATATTTTTGCATCATCCAACTGAATACACTGCAATATTTGAACTGTATTCAAGTTTAACTGGAAATGGATGGGATAGGACAATCTTTTTACCCATCACTTATTTACTTAAATTGGCTTGAAGACCCGCTGAAAATGCGCTACTTCTTTATTCCGCTATTCACGAATAATAGATTTTCAAATAGTAGAATTTCAGTGTGATTTGTGGTACCTCTATGCGCTTGTATCTGTGTGTCCTTTACAACCCTCAAACCCTAGCCCCCAACCAAGGATACCGACGGGACTCGTGTGAGAGCCCACTCGTATCCCGAGTTCTATTATTTATCATAGATAGTAAATAATAACTACCGTTGGGACTTACCAAACTAAATAATAAAAATACAAAAAAGTACTTTGAACTCGTAACTTGAATTGCTGAATCCAAATAACCGTTGAGAACGTAAAGAATACAAAGAGGTCCAAATCTTATTCCAAACACTTATCATTAACTTGTACGGTGTTTTCTTACTACAGGTCTACTAAACGAGGTATGGCATTTTAGGCTAAAATATTCAGTTGTTCTCGAGGTATGATGAATATACAATTTAATAGAGTGTCTCGTTTATTCTGTCAGTAGGTGACACAAGATATATAACTTGGCGGTACATAATATTCACCTGGGGAGTTGGTAGGGGATTGTTCTGTGTGCTCATTTACTTTCATATACAAGCGCCACAAGAGCTCGTAGCCCTTGTTTTATAGCATGCTAAAACCAGATTTTTTTCATATTATTTATGAGTTGGATTATAGGCTCTACATGAATAAATGATTTATTTGCCCATTAAAGCCATCATGCAACAAAACGAAACAAAAAGTGAAACAATTTTACATGCGCATATACGACTAACTCTGAATACTTTATTGACACTAAAAACACAACTTCCCCATCAAAAGAAATGTCTCCGGTGTTTAAAAGCTAACCTGAGAAATTTCTCAGCGTTTTTTATTTATTTAAAATCTTTACTTCCCATCTTTTTAATAATCCATTTCTTATCAGTTCCCCCCACCCTGAAAATCTCGTCCCTTAGCCCCCCGTAGCACTCTACAATCACACAAGAGTCCTCATTAATTTCTCCACACATAGGGCGAAAGTAGTAAGAACCCGATCTTTCCTCTTTTTTTCCCCATATATTTTCTTCTTGCACCGAGCGGTTAGCCCATCAGCCCTCATACTTATTAACAAACCGAACTCCTCCCTACTTAAAGTTCAATGGGCACATCAAACTACCCCAATCCCACTCTGCAACAACCTAGGAACAATACTTACCTCCTAGATCAGCAGCTTTTTCAACAGTTGATATTTGTGATATTTCAAAGCGTAATTTTTTGGGCCAGTACATGCACAATTTACTAGCTTGGACAAAGATAAAAGTGATGTTTCTTATAATACTTGGTAGATCTTTATTGTATGCATAAATCAGCTTGTATAATTCAGATTTGAATAGGTTATTTGTTTTTGAATGATTTTTGTAGCTATGTTATTTTTTAGAAGCATTTATTTTATTTATATCGCATATTCTGGTACATTTTATAAAGCAAGTTAATCAAGCTTCACAACCCTATTCCACAAAGAAAAAGTTTTAATAGGCACTTTGAGCCATGGAACTTCTGATGAAACAATAGAACAATCAGGAAAACTGCATCTACGGCTTGACTTTGTTGACATCTCAAAGATATTCTTTCCTATCAAGAATTGCTGGGAGTTTTTGAATTTTCTGACACGATATCCCAGCTCCTAAGATTTAGATCGCCGAATTGCCAGAGAGGTAAAGACAAGGGATAACAAGAAAACGGCAGATTTTCATAGCGCCTTCTAAAGGAAGTCGGAAATGTTTATTTGTGAAGCAGTTAATACAAAGTAAAGAATTAGAAGTGTCCATTGTGCTTTAACCCTACCTTAAAATATATTTCCTCACCCCACGTCTCTTTTGCCCCAGCGTACAACCTAAGAGATTCAGACTTAACTCACCTCGCATAACCACGTCTGAATTTCCTGGTCCTGGACTACTCTAGTCACACTTCCTAACTCCCATCCTGGACCTTCCCCTTCATACCACAATTTACTTAAACCTGTTTTTATCTAAACAAAATACACATTGTTATGAACTGTAGGTCATTAGGGGTTGAATTTTTGAGCAGATTAAAATGTATTTCCCTTTTTATGGCACTTGCCCTTCGTCCAAGTGCCATAAAGCGATCGCAATTTCTGTCCGTCCGTCGGTCTGTCGGTCGGTCTGTCCGTCCAGGTTTTGCTGGTTCGGGCACTTCCACATAAGCTAGGACGATGAAACTTGGCAGGCATCTCAGGGACCCCAAATGAATAAGTTGGAAATAGTCAGTTCCCAGACCGAGCATCGTAGGGGGAGTGGAGGGAGGGGGAATCCGGAATCTTGAGGTAATTGTAACTTTTGAACGGGTGATCGGATCTTAATGAAACTTGACATTTGGAAATACCCCGTGTCTCAGCGACCCATGTCAAATCCGAACCGGATCCGGTGACTTTTGGGGGAGCTAGAGGGGGGAGCCAGAAATCTTGGCAAACGGTTAGAGTGGAGGGATCGGAATGAAATTTGGTGGGAAGAACAAGCACAAGTTCTAACTAGACCTACGTTGCCCGGGCAACGTGAAGTGTTGCGGCAACCTTTGTCCGGCTTCGCCAGCTAAAGTGTTGCGAGAGCAACACTTTGGTTTTGTTTCTTCGCTGTCGGTTAAATGCTGAAATTGTCAACTTATCGAAGCTTTTAAAACGGTATGTTCTAAAAAGAATAATCACATAATCAAAAGCTGTTCTTTAGCGTTGTAAAACCAACAACAAAACAATATCGGAAGAAGGCTATCCGTAACGTTTCAGGATTAAAATACCATAGATGACACTATTAATTATTACAAAACTACCTTATTGTTTTACATTACCGTATCGTTTGTACCCGTTGCGTAAACAGTTAATCCTAGGTTATAGCGATAGACCATCGAAACAAACTTTCTTACTGTCATATTTACAGAAATCGAATACAATGTGCACCAATTTTCAAAAATTTCTAGCCCCTCGTGAACCGATCTTACTTACAAGTCCGTCTCCCGTGATTGACATCAAGTTCACCGGATAAAAATAATGGGTACACCGACTAGTAAAAGTTAAAAACCCCTCATCACTGAAGATTTGTGTAGCATAACAGCCGATTATTACTTACAAGTCCCTTGCATGTTTTACATTTGGGAACCAAATTGTTCGTCAAATGACAGGTACGCCAACTAGCGAGAGCTGCAAACCCCTCATTGCCGAAGATGATTATGAGCTAACAGTCGCCTGTCGCGTACAAGTCCCCTAAATGTCTCACAACTGGTATCGCCTATTTTTGGTTTCAGTGTGTACCTTACTACTGAAGTTGTCAACCCCTTGAAACTTTCAAACTGGTGTATCTCATAAAGGAATTTTTTTTACCAAAAAATGGATGTCATGTACTTTGATCAGCTCATCAGCGGCTATCGATTGCCGTCGAAGTTGAACTTTATCCTTTTCAATCGTAGATATCGTGACGGATGAAAACTTGGAACAATATCTTATATAATCTAGTTGATATTATAAAGCTATCCGTAACTTTTCAGGATTAAAATACCATAGATGACACTATTAATTATTACAAAATTACCTTATTGTTTTACATTACCGTATCGTTTGTACCCGTTGCGTAAACAGTTAATCCTAGGTTATAGCGATAGACCATCGATACAAACTTTCTTACTGTCATATTTACAGAAATCGAATACAATGTGCACCAATTTTCAAAAATTTCTAGCCCCTCGTGAACCGATTCTTACTTTCAAGTCCGTCTCCCGTGATTGACATCAAATTCACCGGAAACAAATAATGGATACACCAGCCATCAAAAGTTGCAAGCCCCTCATCGCTGAAGATGATTATAGCATAAGCTTTTTAAACGGGATGTTCTAAAAAAATTAATCATATGATCAAAAGGTATTCTTCAGCGTTGTAAAAACAACAACAAAATAATATAGGAAGAAGGGACTAAATTAACTTTGCAGTCAGTTGTACTTTATTCTTTTCAATCGTAGACATCGTGACGGATGAAAACTTGGAACAATATCTTATATACTCTAGTTGGTAATAGAAAGCTATCCGTAACTTTTCAGGATTAAAATACCATAGATGACACTATTAATTATTATGAAACTACCTCATTGCTTTACATTTTCGTTTGTATCCGTTGTGTAAACAGTTAATCCTCGGTTACACTGATAGACCATCGACACAAACTTTCTTACCGTCAGATTTATAGAAATCGAATACAATGTGCACCCATTTGCAAAAATTCCTAGCCCCTCGTGAACCGATTCCTACTTACAAGTCCCTCTCCCGTGATATACATTAAGTTAACCGGAAACAAATAATGGGTACACCAGCTAGCAAAAGCTGCAAACCCATCATCGCAGAAGATGATTGTAGCATAACAGCCGATTATTACTTACAAGTCCCTTGCATATCTTACCATTGGGAACCAAATTGTTCTTACCATCGAATACACCGGAAACAAATAATGGGTACACCAACTAGCAAAAGCTGCAAACCCCTCATTACCGAAGATGATTATGGGCTAACAGTCGACTGTTGCTTAAAAGTCCCCTATATGTATCATAACTGGTATCGCCTATTTTTGGTTTCAATGTACCTTACTATGAAGTTGTCAACCCCTTTGAAATTTTCAAACTGGTGTATCTCATGAAGGAATTTTTGTACCAAAAAATGGATGACATATACTTTGATCAGCTCATCAATGGCTATCGATTGCCGTCGAAAAAAAAATTCTACCTGTCTTAGTTCAAAAGTTGACTTTTTTGCCGTAGGCCAACTTTCTAACGTCACGACTTAGAAAGGAGCAAAGGATAAGCTCTAGTTTCTTTAGCAATGAGAGAACTTTTAAAGTTTAAGAGGCACATCTGATACCGTTACTCTACCACAAACCAAAGTGCAAAAAAAATAAATTATAAACTCTGCTGAAATCGTCGCAGACATGGACAGACACAATAGATGGCAGCACTTTCGGACCCGTGGGAAAAAGCCACTTTTTTGTCTCTGTAGATTTTTCTATTTATCACTCAAAGAAGATATGTTGGCTGTGGGGCCGGGTAACTGCCGCATATATTTAACACTTATAGATTTTAGTCCATCTTCAATTTGAAACTGGTGCCTGCCTGCTTGCGTGCTAGAACGGAGCTTTCCACTCGAAAGCAGAAACATCTTTTGACGAAACGAAAGGTTCGCTACACAACTTCAGATAGTCCTCTCTGACATAGGCTATACAACTCCACTTCACTTCGCAAACCGTAGGCTCTGGCTCGAGGACAAGCAAAAACCATCCTTATTGGCCCCAGGCAAGAGTTCTACGGAGCTTTCCAAAATGTAATGTCATATTCATCAATCCGGCCTAAGGTCCACACTTTCCGTAAAAACCGCACAGGTTAGACCCTTCTCAGTTACCAGGAATAAAATGAAATCGGAGTCATAGGAAAAAAAAAAAAAAAAAAAAAAAAAACGAGGACAAAACCAAAGTGTTGCTCTCGCAACACAAATACATAGTTTGACATAACCGGACCAGATTCGGGCACTGTGGGGGAGTTTGGAGGGGGGAGCTCTGGAATGTGGTGATCCCGCGAGTTCGGTACTTTCTGATGTACTAGGACGATGAAACTTGGGAGGAGTATCACCGACCCGAACAGGCTGACTTGAGAATAGTCGTTTGGCCGATCCAACCATCACGGGGGAGTGGAGAGATGGAGAGCCCGGATTTAGTGGCATGCATAACTTTTGAACGGGTTATCGGAATTGAATGAAACTTGGCAAGTGGAAAGAGCTATCGGCTCAGATGTTCTACGTTAAGCTCTAATCGGATTCGACCTGTGGGGGTTGGGGGGGGTTGGAGTGGGCCACTGGAAATCTCGTGAAACGCTTAGAGTCGAGCTATTGGGATGGAATTTTGTGGGAAGAAAAAGCATTAGCACTAGATACGTAAATGACAAAACTAGATCGAATCGGGGCTCTATGGGGGAGTTGGAGGCTGTTTCCCGGAATTCCGGTGATCGCCAGTTAGGATAGTTCCTAGATATTCCAAGGACCGATGAAACTTTGCAGGCGTATTAGTGACTTAAGGACTAGACATAATGCCCTACGAATACTCGTTTTTCCGGATCCGACCATCTTTGGAGAGTTGAGGGTCGGGGAATCCGGAAATCAGTGGCTTCCGTAAGCTGCGAAGAGGTGGTCCGATTCGAGTGAAACTTTATGGGTGATAAGAACTGATCACCTAGACAAGCAAAACATGCGTCCGAACCACATGCGGCCACGGTTGGAAGAGTTGGAGGGGGGGGATTAACATCGACAAAACCAACCGGAGGGACAGAAAGAGATGCAAGTTGGACAGTACCGAGTTTATTCGGCCTTGATTTGTTATTTGGCGTCGGAATCGAATCCGGATGGGTATAGGGGAGGGGGGGGGGTGAAGCTGGAATCCGAAATTTGCAGATAGGCAATGCTCCGATTCCAGCCAAACTTGATGAACGGGAATAGGACATGTCAGATGTGCGACTTTTATGGTTCTGAGTTGTATTCAGCCACAGCAAGGGGGGTTGGAAGGGGAGTCCGGGAAATGATGTGGCTCGCATAGGGGTCAAACAAGTTGAGCGATTCGAATGAAACTTGGAGTGTAGAGAGATCACATGCCACAGATGACATATTTTGGGGTTCGAACTGGATCTGAACACGGTGGGGAGGGGGGAGAGTTACCGAAAGTTCTCAAAACGCTCAGATATAAATGAAACTTAATAGGCGGTAAGAGAAAATACTTAAGGGATATCCATTTAGGAGTCCGAATCAGATTCGGCTACGGTAGCGGGAGTTGGAGGGGTACCGGTACCGGAAATCGTGTGGCACGTCTATAGGGACCAAACGAGTGGATCTACTGAGTTGAAACTTGGAAGGTAGGATACTCATTTGCCCTAGATGATCCGAGGCGATGCCGGTAGTGCTCAGACTTGAGTAACACTAAATATCCTGTTTATGGGTCCGAATCAAATTTTTGGATGGCAGGGAATGACGTTCTCATCTTCTTTCGTGTACCACCTACTCGTAACAAGTGCCATATGAGCTCTTAGCTCTTGTTATCTTTTATTTTTTTAAGGCGAAACAGACTAAAGTGAATGAATGAGATATATTTGTTCGCTGGATTACAGTCGGAGCAAGATGGGAGGAGGGGTCAGTCTAGTACCCTCTAGTACACTAAGCCTTTTTTTTTCTTTTTTTTTAACCACGCACAAACGCTGGGGCATGCTAGCAGAAATGACCATGGTTCTCATACATTTGTCCCCCTTTATTCCTTATACGGGTAACCTACCTGTATACAGTACCTTGGTAACTAAACAAACCAAGACATTTTCAGTTTGAAATTGTTGAATACTGGTGCTCCTCTCGGAAATAAGGAGTAGCCTACACCCTAGGTATGAGCGGTATGAGTACCATGTTCGTCGCTGCCTGCATGCCCCAGCGTTTGAGCATGGGTATCGCTTGTGAATAACTGTAACACGATATTATGGGCCGTTGGCAAACAAAAATCCGATCTTTTATTTTAGCCCATAAATCATCCCAAAGACGCATCTTTCCAATCACAAAGTATACAATAAGATAAGATAATCTGTATTTGAAAGCCGTATGGCCATATACAGTAACAATCAACATACATAAATACAACCAGCATTCAATCACCACTACTATAATTTCTTCGGCGCACTTGCTCTATCTCTTTCCTCAATCTTACTAAACTCTAAAGCCCTTCCAACAAAATTCCCTACTGCGATAATATACCTCGGCGACGTTGATTTCAAAATCCCAGGAAGAAAGCCATCATTCCCCTTTTCAATATGAACCTTGCTAGACCAGACCGCACACATTTTAATTTGTATATTTTCGCTTTTAAATTCTGTCGGTAGGACTTGACAGCTGTTTCTAAGGTTTTTTTCCAGTACGTGACATCTCGGAGGGACGACAGATTCCACTGTAGTTCCTGCGAGGGGTTAGGAACTCTTCAAATCGCTAGTAATCGCTACTACCATCGGCTCCCTGAGCTCAAGCTGAGTTGGAAACGTATATTCACACAATGCCACACACTGCCAGCGTGGACAAGAAATTCTTTTCTGCAGAGAAAGTACCGATTGGTAAACCCAGCGGGAGTTATTGAGAAGCGGATTAATGATTTTTCTACCGAATGTCAGGAGTCATTCCATCTTTGGTCTTTTTTGTTTGTTCCGAGTTCTTAGTTATCGAAGTATGTTTTTCCTTTCTGTTGTTTCTCTTTCGTTTTTTTTTTTTTTTTTTTTTACTCCGTCTTTTCTGGGCCTCTCTCAGTTTTGTTCAGTGACGGGTTACAAATAAAATGATGATGATGGCTGAAAACGGAAACATCAGCTACATAATGCTTGGTAGTGATATTTCGGCACTTCTTGGCAAGAGTCCTCGTCAGGCTGTATAACGTCGGGTACAATGTTTGGGAGCGGAAGAAACGAACCTGCAAATATCGCTGCTAAAGCATATGTAGCTGACGATTCCGTTTTTATCTGTTGTATAAAGGTTTGTTAAAATTGTAGATGGGGAGACTAGTTCATTCATTCCTTTAAAGTACAATGGGTACAGATCGGTATTTTTTTTGGACAAAATACTTCACAAGTAAAAATTTCTTACATCCTCTAGATTCGAGAATTGAAAGATGACAGGCAGCAATGAATTAGCGAAGATAAATTGCTTAGGAATAGGCTGATTTCTGATGCAACATTGTATTCTGGGGGTGGTAATGTGACAATGATATTTTGATCCGACCGTTGACCCGACATACCTGCGTCAATACAACCTGTTTCTGCAATCGCCCCGTCCATTCTTAAGACCGGAGACCTGAAGTTAAATCCGCTCTATTTTAACCCCCCAACCACACTTCACTGATCTTTACACTTGTTTTGCTTCGTTTTTTCGATGCGTAACGTGCTTCCGACGATTGTTGTGAGAAGTTCTTCTTCAGAAGAACAAGTCATGCAGTTTTTTCCCTCTTTTTGCTAATGATCGATGGGCCTGCCAAAGCCGTAGGTAATTGACCAAAAGCAGACCTGGTTTTTAAGTATTGAACAATTTAGAATATTGAAACATAAACAGTAAATACTGTGTATTATTGAAATTTGCTGTAAGGAAATGTAAAACAAGAAAATATAGGAAGATTACTATTCCTCCTAAAAGGTGCTAGGGTTTCACATGCAATAGGTGAGAAAAAGAAAACAGTCGTACTTTGAATGAATGAATGAATGAATTTATTACACGCAGCCTAGTCATAAGGCATTTGCACAGTACATACAGAAAAAAAGGTAAATGAACGCTTAACAAGAAAAAACAGAGGGTACACACAAGGCCGTATCCAGGGGGGGGGGGAGTTAGGGGGTTGAAACCCCCGGAAACATGTAACAATAATCATTTTTATTGGATTTTCCCTCTTTTTTGTACTTTTTGTCCGACTCGCAGGCAACCCCCCCCCCCCGAAATAAATTCCTGGATACGGGCCTGAGTACACACAATCTACAACAACAGCAGAAGATAAATACACAACGAAACACGAAAAGAACAATAAATTTACTGCATTAGCTGATGCATTGGGCGGTTGAATGATGGCAGAAGGTGTGCATTTATTTCTTTTTAGCTTGACAGTTGAGTCCAAGACAAACAATTCTCCCTAATTCGGTGATTGCGCATGTGACGAGGAAGGTACATAAGAAGGTATCGGAGATATTTGAATAAACATGAACGTATTCGACTGTTGTCTTTTTTCCTGAGAATCGGGTACAAACCAGTGAGGAAAAACACAGAGGAGGAGCCAAAACTTGTGTAGATTTTTGCTAGACCTCGTCGGTTGTATCTGGCTGCGTTTGGACCGATTTTCCCATAACCCATCTCCGTCGCATTTACAGTTGACAGAACAGCTGCGTTGGACAATTAATGTTTACAATGAAAAACTAATATACACCATTTCGAGCTCAAATCCCATCAACTTTTCTCCATCTAACGTCCCTCCGCCGACCATCTCTTTTCTCGAGTTACTAAGAACCTTTACCCCCTCCCCCCTCCAAGTTTCATTCATTCTTCTTCGGCTCTAAAATTATTCTGTTAATTACATCAAGTTAATTGCAATGGTTATGGCTCATTTGCACGTGGCATTTTCTCAGATTATTGTGTGCATTCTCTAAATACCAGCGAGAGTAACGTTTTTAACCTGATAACGTTTTGCTTCCGTAAGAGGAATGAATGTCATTTACAACGCGAAGCGTAAGGCATTCCGAAAAGTTTTGGCGGGATTTTCGGTATGATACTTTAGCGCTTACTTTACTGGGGAATTTTTCCCCTGGCACAAAAACAGACACCTGATTTCCTGAAAATATACTTTTTTGCTGTCATAATTTAAATATAACTTCTCTGGAACGGGTGTCTGATGTATATCATTCTATGTGCCACAGGTATATTATGACAGTGAATTTAGTCGAGGCTGATAAGATATCATATCAACTCCGCAGAGGTGCATTGAGCGGTTTAAAAAAATGCCCATGGCAACCAATTTCAGCTTTCGCTGAAAAGTCAGCCTTTCTCGTCTTATGAGATGAGTCTTTATTTTCGTCTCAGATGTGCGATTTTGTCTGATTTTGTTTTCATTTTTTTAATCCCCTGTTGCTGGTCTCCTTTAGGGTGAAAAAAGAAGTACCTAAATGTCTAAATATATTGTCTAAATAAATTTGAGGAGGAAAATGATGCCGGCTGCATGCAGTGCGCTACGGGGTTACTGTCGCACTGCTGTGAAGGCTTGTTGAGCTTCTTTCTAAAGGTTAATTTATCAATTTTTGCTATTTGTCGCCGGAATTGGCTCTCTTTTTGGGATCCCAAAGCGTAAGTGGAGGGATACCTATGTCTTCGTAACAGTTGTCCGTCCTTCTGCCTGTCTGCCCATCTGTCAGCACGATAACTGCCGATGTTTTGTTCGAACTTGGTGTGAGGATCCATGTGGTCGAATTACAGGTGAAGTTCGTAGATGGGCCCTGTAGCCCAATATTTAGGAGTGAGGGAGGTGGTTTTAAATTAAGGGGTCAGACAAATATTTGTTCAAGCTGATGTGAGAGTCGATTTAGTGTCGCCGGAATGCTGAATCCAGAACGCCGAATCTCACCGGAGACATACGCCCGGATTCCGGAATAAAATTTCGTAAGAGTAGAAGTTTTGTGTGAAGTTGAATAGAGGTTCGGTACAAGGGTACAGAGAGATAGATGTGGAATCTGTTCCTGAATTTTTCCTTTTTCGTCGGACAAGAAGTTTGTCCGAAATCCGGCGAAAACCGGAAAATTGGTAAGAGTGAAAGTCTTATCTGAAATTGATTAGAGGTCAAACGTTGGTCGATTAGAGCCTGGATCTTGAGATAAGAATAGCTTACATCCTGAATCAGTGTCTGAATTTTATGTTCCCACCGGACAAGTAGACTGACCGGAATCGGGTGAAAACCAGAAATTCGGTAGGAGTATAGTTTATTCTGAAGTCGGTTTGAACATCCTCATAGGAGCAAGAATACAGGCTGATTCATGTGTGAACCTGAATTTTTCGCTGGATTTTCATCTGGAATGCAGCACAAGCCGGACATTTTATGAAGTAAAACAAGAGCTACGAGCTCATATGGCACTTGTACGAGTAGGCTGTACAAGAAAGTAGATGAGAACGTCACAAAATACACCCGCCATCCAAAAACGCGGTTCGGAAGAAATAGGATATTTAGTTTCACTCATTTCTGAGCAGTTCCGGCATCGTCTCGATTGTCTGTAGCAAATGCACATGACTGTTCAAACTTTCATCCCAATAAATCCATTTGTTTGATCCTTAGACGTGCTACACGATTTCTGGTACTCACTCTATTTCCACCTACCGTGGCCGAATCTGGTTCGGAATAAAAAAAAATCGCCACCTAAAGCATCTTCGTTTATACCATCTATCAAGTTTCACTCGAATCTGAGCATTTTTGGAAAGTTCCGGTACCCCCCCCCCTCCCACCAACGTTGTCGGAGCCGGTTCGGGCCCAATCTCTTAATTCCCTGTTCCTGTCCATCAAGTTTGACTGAAATTGGAGCATAGCCTATCTGCAAGTGTCCAGTACCCCCCTACCTTGGCCGAATCCGGCCCGGACGCCAAATAACAAATCTAGGTCGCATAAACTCGGCACTGTCGAATTGCATCTCATTCGGTCCATCCGTTTGGTTTTTGTGCATGTCAAAAGTCCCCCCACCCCCAATTCCCCTAATCGTGGTCGCATATGGTTCGAACACATGTTTTACATGTCGAGGCCATCGATTCGTATCACCCATGAAGTTTCACTCGAATCAGACCACTCGTTCGCAATTTATAGAAGTCAATTTCCATATTTCTCTTCTCTTGCTCCCCAAAAAATGCTCGGATCTAGGAACGGAAGTTTCCGGGGGTATGTTGTGTCAGGTTCTTAAGTCAAGATAATATGGGTCGCTAATATGCCTGCAAAGTTTCGTTGTCGTTTTACATCTGGAACTATTCTAACTCACGACTACCGGAATTCCAGGAAACCCCCTCCAACTCCCCCCACAGAGCCCCGAAACCATCTGGCTCCGTCAATTTCATCTAGGCCTAATGCTTGTTCCATCCATAAAGTTTCGTCCCAATCCCTCTGCATTTAGAGTTTCTTGAGTTTTCCACCCCCCCCCCCCCATCCCCACAGGTATCGGACCCGACCCGGACGTGACACTGAACGTCCGAGGCGATAGCTCACCAGACAAGTTTCATTCAAATCCGATCACCCGTTCAAAAGTTATGCACGCCACTAGATTCCGGACTCCATATCCACCAACTCCCCCCACGATGGTCGGGTCGGGGAAACGGCTGTTCTCAAGTCAATCTGTTCGGATCCCTGACATACCTGCCAAGTTTCATCGCCCTAGGACATCAGGAAGTATGCCGAACTCGCGGGATCGCTAGAAATCCGGACCCCCACCCCAACTCCCCCACAGTGCCCTGATCCGGTCCGGTTATGTCAATGACGTGTCTAGGACCTGTGCTTGTTTTTCCCACCAAGTTTCATCCCGATCCCTCCACTTTAAGCGTTTCTCAAAATTTCCGGTTCCCTCCTCCAACTCCCCCCAGTGTCATCGGATCCGGCCCGGATTTAAAGTGAGGTGTCTGAGACACGAGGTCATCCAAAATATCAATTTTCATCAAGATCCGATCACCCGTTCGCAAGCTAAAAATACTTCAAATTTTGGCTTCACCCTCCCTCCACCCCCTCCCCAGATGGTCGAATCGGGGAATTGACGATTTCCTATTTAAGCTAGTCGGGTCCCAGACATGCCTGTCAATTTCCATCATCCCAGCACATCAGGAAGCACGGAACTCGCTGGATCACTACAAATTCGGACTTCTCCCCCCCCCAACTCCCCCAAAGTGAGCGGATCCGTTCCGGTTATATCAGTCACGTATCTAGGACTTTTGCTTGTACTTTCCACCAAGTTTCGTCCGGATCCCTCCACTCTAAGTGTTTTCCAAGATTTCCGATTTCCCCCTCCAACTCCCCCCAGTATCACCGGATCCGGTCTGGATTTAAAATGGAGGGTCTGAGACACGAAGTCCTTCCATATATCAAGTTTCATTAAGATCCGATCACCCGTTCGTAAGCTAAAAATATCTCATTTTTCCTATTTTTTCCGGATTCCCCCTCCCTCCACTCCCCTCCAGATGGTCGGATCGAGGAAGCGACAATTTCTAATTTAATCTGGTCCAGTTCCTGATATGCTTGCCAAGTTTCATCGTCCTAGCTTATCTGGAAGTGCCCGAACTAGCAAAACCGGGACCGACAGACCGACTGACGGACAGAAATTACAATCGCTATATGGCACTTGAGTAAGCTCAAGTGCCATAAAAATTATTCAAGTCTATTGGAGAATCGGTAAACGGCTAACAATATATGTTGAATCCAAATGTGAGCTTCAATTGCTCACCTGACAAGTGGTTTGACAGGAGTCCGGCCAAAACCAGAAACTTCGAAGAAGTAAAATAAAATTATGATGTCGATAAAATTTGGTTGGAGGAGGTAGGTGCACCCGAAAAAGACACGGTGAACCAGGATATACTCCTGTCAGAATCTAGTCAAAACACGTTTTTTGTTCAAAGAACCCTGATTGTTTGATATGCCTTTGGCTGGAAAGTATGAGTTAGGGGCTGTTGTTCATTGGTCTGTTACAATGATATCAAATGTATACGGGTTCGGCAAAGACTGAACATATGCAAGACCTGATGCCATCGAAACCTTTGGTCTTGTTTTGTCCTGATTGCTAGCGAGATTGCTAGCTTGGTCCGTTTGTCCAAATTCCAAATTCCAGATCCCCATTTTGTTGATGGAAGATCGTTCGTTAGTGAATTTCTCTTGTCAGTTTGTTATGCCCTCATTCTTCTTTTCTTCTTCTTCTTTTTTCTCTCCTTCTTCTCTTTCTTTTTTTGATTTCTTTGGTTTGTTTCCCTTAAGATTATATGAATGATGAATAAGCCCCGCCCATCGCCAGGCCTTATGTTAGGCCTTATGGTGGGGCCATAAACAGTTAATGGTGTTCTCTGTTTTTATGAATAAAATGAACTGAACTGAACTGAAAGAGTAGCCTACCCTGCCATGGAAACAATAATATTGGCACGTGCATGTGTTGACATTTATGGCGTGTGGTGGAGCAAGGAGTAATTGATCACTTGAAGCACGTGGGGTGGCATGGCAAAAATTCCACTTGTACGCTAGTTGTTGAAAGGCAAGATGTCGAAACAGTTTAGTTTTCAGCTTACCTTTAATTTAATAGTTTTGCTTCTTTTAGGAAACCAGCATGTTCCCCACCACGGATATCAAGTCTCGAGAGATGCAACATGATATCCTGGATCGCCAGTTCACCCCAGAACATGTTGATGAAAATAAAGAAAGGGGCAATTGGTCCAACAAGCTTGAGTTTATGATGTCTTGCTTTTCCTACGCCGTTGGGCTTGGGACTATTTGGAGATTTCCCTATCTCTGCTACAGGAATGGTGGAGGTAGGTTGAGCCTTAAATGGTATGTTTGGTATATTGTTTGTTACTCAGTGCTCTAAGAGCGTGTTCCACCCTTCTTACAATAGTAATTATATGTTACTATTTTCATTCCATCTTCGTGAAAAGTTACTACGCTAACTGTCCCAGTTTTCTAAGAAATAGTGAGCGTGTTCCACCCTCTAACTTACCGTAGTTACTAGGCATGACGTCACGAATCCTGGCTTCTTGGCATCAAGACTGGAACACATTTGTCTATTTTGTCAAAATATCGTGCCGCTGTCTGCTCGGGCCAATCACGTCACATAGATCGTAGCTACCACGCCAACTACGCTGCCGAGCGTGATAAGCAGATAGTTAATATTCGCAAGAACAAATGTCTGTGGTCCCATGCAGCGACCATAGATACCCCGATAAAGTGAGCCGAGCTAGAGTTGCTGTGAGGTCTGGGTTGATACCCGTCTACTTCCCTCTTTGCCACTGCGTATACCAGATGAAACACCGTAGGATGCCTGCAGGAATGGAGACCCCTGTCTGCAGCGAGTTAGACGTGACGTCACAATGTTACCAATCAACTGCAGAGGACGACTCAGTCATAGGTCGTTCGTATTCTTCTGCGAGGTTCTACTGCGATATAGCTGTTTTTAGAGGAAACAAATTATGATGTTCTGCGTAGCTCCTCCTCCGCTCGTTAGTGTCGAGAAGGGCATCAGAATATATTGGAGTCCGCATGATTGTATTACAGTGACAGGGAGACGGAGGTTCTTGTGATTATTTGTTCTTGCTGTTACTTACTATTTTGGGAAGATGGGAACGATCAGTGTGGCAACTTTTTACGAGGTTGGATCGAAAATACTAACTAATACTTACTATTGTTAGAAAAGTGGAACACGCTCAGTAACTAATGGTACCTATTTGCTTACCACGCTCAGGAGCGTAGTAAGCATGGTATCTACGATCTCTGTGACGCGATTGGCGGGATTAGCACATGGCACGTTATCCTGCCGGAAGGTGAAAAATTTGTTTCAGCGTCACGCCACGAAACGAGAAGCATGACAGTTACTACGGTATGTAGGGTGCAACACGACCTGAGATGTGCCATCTACCGATCGCTTTTCTGTCAGTTTGGAAACTTCCGGAAGCAGCTAGAAGGACGAAACGTGAAAAGAATATTAGGGACTGCAACACAACATATCATAGATGACACCTCGATGGCTCGTCCGGACCGGATCCGGTCACTGTGGGGGAATTTCGAGGGGTTTTCTGAACCAGCGTGTCAACTTTTCTAACGAAAATTCATTTTTCTTACGTTTTGGGATCCTCCTCCATTCGTTGACGTAGTCGTCACCTACTCTTTCTAAAAAAAAAAAAAAGGTTTGATTAAATCATCCTTATAGAATAAATGTATCACTAAATAATATAGTAGATAGAGGGTTTGCGCTCAGTGCCTGGGTGATTCCTTTTGGGTTTTGGTAACAGAGGCCTTAAAGTATTTGATTCATGTGGGCCAAGAAATCTGTGATTCTAGAGCTATTCATTTAATTATAAATCCTAAAAGAGGAAATCAAAGGGAGTACGATTGGTTTCTGCTAGAATAGTTTCTAATAATTTATTTAGACGTGGGAGACACTATCATTTTTCGATGGGTCGTTTTTTTACGAACACACGTTTACCTTTGTTTTCCCCAGAATGCTCACGGTAGCCAACGTTATCCACAAATTACTTGAACACGATTCACTCCTGAAAGCAAGTCGCCATTGCTAATTAAGTATCCATTGATCTCCCGGCTTTGGTCAAAAGATTTACTAAAACCTTGAGAAGCGTGTAAGAGGATTAAAACAACTAAGTATGTTACCATGTGGACGTTTAGATATGTCTGAAGAAGAAATCATCGGCCAGGGTCTTGGAAGCTGAATATTATTTAGCTGAATTTCAGAATATTCAAGAAATCACTATAACGAATTTAGTATAATTTACGGCGTTTGTTTATTGTGATCTAGTTTATATCCTTAGTTCTTTGGACTTTCGGGAATAAACAAGAAAAATAAGATATCGATAATGCAAATAATTCGTTTGATTTTTCTACACATTTTCCATATGCCTGCTACAATAAAAACATTTTGTAGATCCATAGTCAAACTATAATTACCGCCTCCCCATGTCGGGCACTCCCGACCCGCGCCACTAGATGACCCAGCGGTCGGATCGAGTCGTGGCTTCATCTTGGGTCTTGGGGGGGGGGGGGGTCTAGACGTTGCAAGTGCTAGAATGCTTATGATACAACTCCTTATATGTCGTAGTGCTTCCAGAAATTTTTACTAACCCTGTGAAATAGTCCTAACGGGCAAGAACGGCTAAGATCTAATTGACTACTATACTTGGAAATTTTTGTTTGTTTTAATGTTATCAGAAACATTACAGGTTTTCTGTAGATTACATCTTTCGAAGGGACAGGATCCGCGTAAATGAAGTGCACGAACTAACTGTAAGACACTTAGTTAATTATGTTATTGAATTTCAGGTGCTTTTCTAATCCCCTACACGATCATGTATCTTCTGGCGGGACTTCCCCTATTTTTTATGGAGTTGGCATTCGGCCAGTATGCGAGTGAGGGGCCAATTACTATCTGGAAGATCTGTCCACTTTTTCAAGGTATGTCCTACCAGTGATATTTTAAGCGTGACATTATGTTCGGCGAAAATTCCTGTTTTCGACACATTATTATGTACTGCAAGCTGTATTGCCCTTACCCGGATGGTAAGTCGTTTTTGACTGGGTCGATAAGGTTTGAGTTGGCTTCCTACTAGGGCGCTATAAGGATTCACGTCTTGCTTCTCGGTTAGATGTATGAATATTTAGGGTATGAGATATTATTGGGCATGATTCGTTATGTTGAAGTTATTTTTTGTCTTTTCGTGTGCGCTCGAGCTCGGCTCTCAGCAGCGAGAAGTTTTAAAGATAAATTTGTGTGTCAGTAAAGATAACCGTCATATACCTTAAAGAACGTGTTATAGAAATTCAAGACAGACCAACGCTACTTTTTCAACTATTCGCTACTAAGTCTGGATTCTAGCTAAACTCAAAATTACAAGTTGCACTAAAGCACGGACACTTATTTACATTTTGTATATTTAACAAATTCCCTATATTATATCTTTAGATATAATATTTATATTGAACTGAACTGAAACATATTTACAAGCTGAATTTGCATCACTAATTATTACAGCGTATCTACTCACTTGAATCTCGAAAACAAAATAAGATAACGACGAAATAATAAACGAAAAAATTGCCTCGGTACCTATAGTATACTATCCATTGACATAGTAGTGTGAAAGAGCGCGACCGACTTCCATTTGACCGCTTTGTGCCCTCAGAATGCGAATCATTTCCGTATCGCGAACAGAATTCGACTTGGAGTTCGAATTTTTTCCTCTAGAGACGTCGAACTCGCCTATGCGAATACGAATCCGCGTTCGCTGGACACCAAGCTAATGACGCGTCTAATTCGAAACATCTTGGTAGCTTGGTCAGTTGAAGCTTTATTTGTGTCAAATGAGCTCACCCGTGTTCTATGCACTACTATGCCCGCGGATTTTACGCCGTAAAAAGTCGTAGCTATTATACCGGGGTAAACATTTTAAGATTTCTCTTCGTTACGTTGTCCTATGTTCTTTTGTTTCTCCTCCTCTCAGTGACACAAGTGTGGCACCTACTCTTTCCATTTTTACTTTAAAATTCAATTCTCTTTATTATTCTGCAATGAATGAAACCATTAAATATCAGAGTCAGTGAAAAGCATTCAAAAACAGTTAACTGTACCATGAATAACGAGTAGAAACACAAAAACTTGATTTAAGTGAGTACGGTACGTATGACACCTGTCAGGTGTAGCATACGTGCTTTAAAGGACCTTGAATCACTCTTCACGAGACTTAGGATGTATGCCTGCAGAGACATCGAAGTAAAAGTTAGTTCTCCTGTTGTCTGTGCCATATTGCTTTCCATTGCTCATTGCCGCATGCCTGGTCTAGCTGGCGGTATTTAGGTAGTGTTCCGTGCTACTTATCTTAGTAACTCCGCATAGCGTCACGCTCCTGTCTTACTTGGCGTCAAGGCTTGAACGCATTTGTCTACTTTCTGTAAAATATGGCGCCACGCGCTAATCGCACCACGTGCTAATCGTGCCACGCATCAGTCGTGCCAATGAGATCTTAGTTTCCCACACAAGTTCTTTTTTCCAGCTTGAGGGGTTTTGAGCCTGAAGAGGACCCTTGCCAAGAAGGGCCGAAATATAACTCCAATAAAATTCAGCTGACGTATCCGTTTTCCACCGTCAAATACGCTTACTACGCTCCCGAGCGTGGTGAGCAAATAGTTACTATTTCGAGAATAGTTAGTAACTTTCATGAGGCTCGAACGAAAATAGTAACTAATAGTTACTATTATAGGAAGGGTCGAACGCGCTTAAAGCTATACTGCGCTTATCGCGGTTTGGACGCAAATAATTTAAAAAAGTATCCAAGTGGAGCGAGGCATTGTCAAGGTTCCGCATACGTATACGGTCAGTGCGGTGTCGACTTATAACCCCCAAAACGGCCTCCAAACTGACACGAACCTTTATTTGTGATTTCCTCCTTTTTTTGCAGGAATTGGATACGCCATGTTCTCCATATCGTTTCTGGTTGGCATATACTACAACATAATCGTTGGCTGGTCATTTTACTATCTATTTGCTTCGTTTACTACCGAACTTCCATGGTCGCATTGCGAGAACGCCTGGAATACGGAAGGTATTTATTTCATAATAAGTTTTTTTTTTTTTTTTTAAATTGGCGAGTATCGTTATAAAAAAAACACGAAAATATGCATATGCGTACAACTTTACATACGCATATTCCTCGAAATATCAAAGAACAAACCTCATAAAATGCTAGACGGTAGTATCTCCATTTCAGTACAGGGGTGCTAAATTATTACCTTAAGGAGCAAAACGGCTTTTATGCTTATTTTATTTTGTATTTATTTAAAACTCTTATCAAATTACCATTTACGTTACGCGCATCTTAAGCATAAGTCGGACGGGAAAACCCGTCTTGCAATCCGCCTTACACTTCGAATGTAAGCGCATCAAGTCATCTGTTAACATTAAGATGAAGAGGGGTGGGTTCCGTTCTGGAGTTTCGTCATAAGGAAGGAAATATCGACAAAGTGGTGACCGAGGGAGAATTTATATGCTGCTCATTTGTATCGCTTCTTGCCTCTCTGCGTTTTGACATACGCCATAAATTTTAGTGAGCAGCCCCTCAGTGAGAATAATGCTAGCTTTTTGAAAGCCTTTCGCAAAGCCTTTTGAAACAGTTGATTTAGCATGGGTAGTACACACCATTAGAAAGCAACTGTTGTCCTAAAAGAAGACAAGTAAAAGCACCAAACACTAAGACAATGTAATATGATTTTTTCAGATGCACTTTACCCAGTTTTGCTCTAGCCGTTTCTTTGATTTTTGGGCTCTTTTCGTCAACATTAACAGTGTCAAGGTTCTCTAGTAGCCATGTATTACGGACCCATTTGGAATACCAAGCAGGTCACAATTGACGTAAAAGACCTATAGTATTCACTTCGTATAGCTTAGGCTATCTCTCAGACTTGGTGGTGCAACCAGAAAAACACACCACTGGAAACGCGCAATAATAGCAATAATACCACATAAAGCCTTAAAGGACACGTCGTACTTATGATACTTATACTATGTATACGTATACTACATAAGTATAAGTACTACGTATACTTATGTAGTATTAGTACTACTAGTAGTATTCTCATGTATTAGCAGTGCACTGATTATCACGCTTGCCACGTTTGTTCTCTTTACGTGAGGTATAGGCTCGCGATCATTTTTTCCGAGAAGCCTTGTGTAATTTGTTTAAAAGTTGTCAACTATCTCTGAACATTTTAGCAGAAATAATATGTAGCGAGTCGTCCTTATAAGATAAAATATGATAAGATGTATTTCCGTAAAAGCACAAAGGGGCATGGAAACAACAAAACAACACCAAAACGAACCTCAACAACCTCAAAACCTCAACCACCTCAACCTCAACAACTAACTACAAAAAAACTTTCTCTGTGGATCATGGCCACCTTAAATGGTTCGAATGCATCCAAAGCTTCTATGTCTCTTGGATCGTTCATCGTCAAATCAACAGACTCTCTACGGTGGCTCGGCATAACGTTCAAATCTTCATTGTCAAAATCTTGCTCTTCGGTTGTTCAAGAAGTTTATAAATTAATCCGTAGCGCCTATGGGCGCATCGTCCCCAACCGGGGGCGCTATAATCGTAAAACTTTGGGAAATTTGTACAGCACCTTCTGCGCTCCTTCTATACTATTTCGTTCTGGCGTCACTCATGTTGTGCGAAAGAAGGAGATTAAAAAGTTATTATCTCTAAAGGAGATCATGTTATTTTAAATATGCGAAGTACCTGCTCCACTTGTCGAAATCATGTCATAACCATACATTGACGGAGAAATTCAAAATTCAAGATGCAAGTTTTACCCTTTTGGATGTTTCCTCATCGCTTTCAAAAATCATGGACAAAAGGGCCCAACCAGCGCAGACTTCGTCCACTGCTTCCTGACCGAAGATTGAAAATTAAGTGTCTTTTTCTGTGTGTTTGTGTTTTGTTTATTTTCTTTATTTTCTTCATTTACTCCGCCTTTTCAAAATGGCGGGTCACTAAATAAATTACTTACTTAAGGAATCTTCCCAAATTTCTAGCATAACCGAAACTTCTACTCTTCAAAATATAAACCTTTTCTCCCCCCACACTATTTCCCCGAATATTTCCTTCCTCAGGTCTCTTAACTCCAGATACTCACCCGTTAAATGGAAAATACATTCATTAATTTTTCCGCATATCGGATAAAAGGGCTTAATTGGACTTACAGGACCTCTCGCACAATTTACTCTTCAACTTACAGTATTTTAAAAGATTTGAATACTTTAAAACTAAGCTGTGCTTTCAATAACTAACCCACGGTTTTGGCTGTTTTAAGCATTTCCGGAACCCGTTGACTTATAGCAAAAAATTCTCTGAATTTTCTGATCGAAAAAATTCTCTGATCGAAAAAATTCTCTGATCGAAAAAATTCTCTGATCGAAAAAATTCTCGCAGACAACCGTCGACAGCGTGATACACGTCGGAGGTAGTTAAACACGGCAAGTGAGAAAATCAGCGTATTTTTGTTAGAGGGGTTAGAATTTACCGTACGAAATTGGGGTCTTCGAGTTTTGAAATATATGGAGTAACTATGGAAGTAAGTTGCTTTAGTATTATAGGTACGCCAGGTAGGTTCGCCTCTTCCCATTTCGAAGTGCTACAGAGCTAAAAATCTTATCTTGAAGCTATTGACGATTCAGCAGTGACCGCATCTTTGGTAAGACTGTTTCAAGGTCCGACAGTTCTATTTGCCGTTGCACACATCCTTGAGGAAATGTGATTTTCAAGCTTAAGCGCGTGCCCCTCACGATGATCATCACAATTTAAAAATATACGTGCAGTAAGTTGGCCTTCGTCTGTAAATTTCTTCCGACACTGTTAACATTGAACTGAAATAACTGAATGTCAGCGTGATGACCGGCCACACCTGCTTTCAACTGGTTTATAGTTTCTCCGTTCACAACGCTTTAGGAAGATTATTCCAACGTCTCGCTACTCGATTTTTTATGGCACTTGCCCTTGGGCAAGTGCCATATAGCGATCGCAATTTCTTTCCGTCCGTCGGTCTGTCGGTCGGTCCGGGTTTTGCTAGTTCGGGCACTTCCACATAAGCTAGGACGATGAAAGTTGGCAGGCTTATCACGGACCCCAGATGATTAAGTTGGAATGGTCACTTCCCCGATACGAGCATCGTTGGGGGAGTGGAGGGAGGGGGAATCCGGAATCTTGAGGTATTTATGACTTTTGAACGGGTGACCGGATAGCAATGAAATTTGATATTTGGAGAGATCTCGTGCCTCAGATGACCAACTTAAAATCCGGACCGGATCCGGTGACTTTGGGGGGGAACTAGAGGGGACAACCGGAAATCTTGGGAAACGCTTAGAGGGGAGGGATCAGGACGAAACTTTAATGGAAGAACAAGCACAAATCCTAGATACATCGTTGACATAACCGGACCGGATTTGGGCACTGTGGGGGGAGTTAGGGGGGGGGGGGGGCGGAATTCGGTGGTCCCACGAGTTCGGTACTAGGACCATGAAATTTGGTAGGCATATCAGGGGACCCGAACAGAATGCCTTAAGAATAGGTGTTTCCTCGATCTGACCATCGTAGAGGGAGTGGAGGGATGGGGAATCCGGGAAATTAGTAACATGCATAACTTTGGAAGGGGTAATCGGACGTGCATGAAACTTGACAAGTGTGAGAACAAGTGCCTCAGATGTTCCTTTTCAAATCCGGGTCTGATACGATGACTGGGGGGGGGGGGGGCTAGAAGGGGGAACCGGGAATCTTCTGAAAGGCTCCGATTCGAGGGATCAGGATGGAACTTGGTGGGAAAAACAAGCTTAAACCCTAGATACATTACTGACAAAACAGGACTGTATCGTGTCACAGTAGGGGGGGGGGGGGAGTTAGAGGGGGTTACCGGAATTCCGGTAGTTAGGGTACTTCCAGATGTGCTAGGACCATGAAACACGGCAGGCATTTTATGGATTTTACCAGATTGACTTGTAAAAAGTCCCTTCCCCGGACCGATCATCGCGGGGGGAGTAGAGAGGTGGGGAATCCGGAATCTAGTGACATTCACAACTTGGGAACGGGAGACCGGACATGCATGAAACTTGGTAAGTATTAAGAATATATGTCTCGGATGTTCGGTTTCAAGTCTGGACTGGACTGATCACTGAGGGGGGGGGGGAGCTGGAGGGGGCACCGGAAATCTCGTGAATCACTTAAAGTCGAGGGATCGGATTGGAGTCAACGTATAACACGAAAGCACAGCAGGTGTTTCATTTCTTTTTTTTTTGTTCATTTAAATGTGTCATGTACTATTGATTGTTATAAAACTGTAAACTAGCTATATGCTACAATACACTAGTCTCAATTTCCCTCTCGTTAAGACTACGACCTTTGTATCTCTTGTCAGACTCTGTCGATTCATTTTTGGTTTCAGAGCACGCGACCACGAACCACGACCTCGTGAATGTGTCACGGGGAGTAGGGAAAGCAAAAGCACGTGTACATGCAATGATTCCACCCAGCGGTGCCAAGCTAGAGTTCGGGTCTGCCAGCTCCTCCTCAACTCCCCAACTGCTCCTCTCTTTATCGGACCCCCCCCCCCCCGAAGCCCACCTGCCCCTTTTTTTCTTTTATTTATAAGAGTATAGACAAAATATAGTAATTAAATATAAAATAGGTCTGACCAGGCAATACTTTCACAAAACCTACGTTTCAGTTCGTTTAAATAGACTACACTAAAAAAAAGATGCAAGTTGACATCAATCTAAAACTTCGACATTCAACGCAATGCATCGGGAAAAATGTGCTTTATTCGTTACTCGATCTTTCAGTTAACCCAAAGAACCCCTTCCTCAAGTTGCCAAATTCCATCAGAATCTGCCAAAGCGATCAACAGTCATACATGTTTACAGAACTGATGATTGGCAAATTTAAAAAGTCAACGGCGTGCTTGGGACCCCGGAATTTGGTGTCGGCTAAACCCCAGCCGATTACCCGGCGCCCGTGACGTCACACGAAAATTCTGTCTTTTCCATTTACTAACGGAATCGATTGTCGCTAGAACGGTTGATATATGTAAACGCGTCCGGCGCCTCGCTTGCCGCTCGGTTCTGTATATGTAGAGACAAATATATTCTGCAACATTAATTTACTCGAATTTCCCTATTTCTTTCATGACGTCAAAACAGCGTCACGGGCCTTGGATAACAGACTGAGGTTAAGTATAGACCCGCAGTTTGAACGCACGACGTTTCGGTGGTATGGTCAAGTCGCGTGATTCTCAATGTTCTTCGTCGTGAGGGCCAACAAATGCCAATACTCTGGCAAAAATATAATTTAATATTGCCAGATTGGCTCTTCAACCTTAGCGTTTGCCAGAAACAACAATTAGTTACTCAAAACGCTGGCCAAACGATTAATAATTTACGGGCGACCGAATTGAAAGACGACCTTGGTCCAACTGCGTCGGTGTCCGCATTTGTTTTTCACGAGAATTTTGAATCCGGGTTT